>OX101818.2:41838191-42332691 GCA_944452925.2 Chrysolina oricalcia | reverse complement strand
ACTTTCCTATTATACTTTTTGAAACTCGCACACATAACTCAGTATATGGTGTTGAGTTTGAACAATGAGGTCTCCATCCAAGAAAATTCTGATGGCGCGCGAAACAAATTTCCTGAATAATGAGGCCCCCGAGGTCTCCATCCAACCAAAACCGGAAGCACTGCACCATTCACCAAATTCACGGACAATACTCTGCAGAGGCTATTTAATTCGAATAACGAGGTCTCCGCCCAACAGAGAACACACACTACAAATTCAACCAAAATCATAGACAGGACTCAGCAGAGGCCACGGAATTCGAATAACGAGATCCCCAAGGACTACTTCCAATAAAAAACTGGAGACACTACAAATTCAACCAAATCATAAAAAACAGGACCCAGCAGAGGACACAGGTTTCTAAACACGAGGTTCCCGAGGTCTATATCCAATAAGACACTGGAGACATTACAAAATCATCCAAATAGGTCATATGCATGTAACATAAAATAGCTCATTTTAATTTTTTTCATAATCTATTTTGATACCAGATCAATATAAATGGGTTCATATGACTACATACTTTATGAATTTTATATATTTCATAATTGAAAATGTGAAAAATGCGTGGCAAATTAAAATTAGGTAAAACGCAAAGCGATTGGTCGGATCTTATGATGACGTCAAAGTCCATGTCAGCAACATTTGTTTACATGCCATTCCGTGCGCTATTATTGTTTTTCCGTCTAATTAGAGTTTTGCAAGCAGTTATTTGGATGTATATTAGAATGTAATTCAATGTTCGTCGTGGCATTAGCCAGGAAAGTAGTTGTTTTCTGATGGATTTTCTACCCAACTTTTCCTATTGTATACGATATTAGCAATGAGCAGTCCTCAGGACATCTTATGCCTCAAGTTATTTGGCTATCATCTTTTTGATATAAGTTACTGTGAACTTTCCAGAAAATAAATACAATGACTGAATCCGGATTTTTCAAGGCGCAATCTGACAATTTACCGAAAATAGATGTCTTTATGATGACAAATTTTTTCGCAAGTCATCCAGATTTTACTTCAGCTGAGATTAGAGGCGTAAAAGCTGCAAGGTAATTGGATAATTATTGTGTAATAGTGTCTTTAATTTCAGTTTTTCCGTCAGTTTCCTAGTTATTTGCTTACTAACATTGTGAAGGTGGATGTAAGCACGCAATAGCTTTCATTTCTTGGCTGCACAGGCGTAGCGAAGACCCTCCCTCTACTAGTATCGACTGTTACTGGAAGATGTCCAAATTATCCACGATAGGCACAACCCTTAAGTACATAAGAGCTAGAGAGTTAGGAAGTAGTTCAAAAACAAAACTTTCTTCATCTGGTAGCTGTCAAAGTCTTCTGTCAACTCTAATAAACCATAGCAAAAGCATTGGTCACATGGAAAGTCAACTCATGAAATACTACAAGGAGAAAAGCACAATAGAAAAATTATCCATTCATCATTTAGTAAATAGACTACCAAATAAACCTGCTAACGCCACAGAGTTCATCAACTATTGCAAGAGTATGATGGACACATTATCTTGTAATGAAGCTAATTGTGCTACGATTGATCAGAATGACTGTCCGCTGTGGCAAGAGCTACGATATGCTAGGATTACTGCTTCGAAGATGCATGAAGCAGCACATTGCAAAATTTTCGAAGACACTTTATGTGAAAGTATAATGGGAGCAATTAAAGTAAAGGACACAGAGGCAATGAAAAGAGGGCGTTTGCTAGAGAACCAAGTATTGAAAGAAGTCGAAAAAAACATGAAAATAAAAATTAATGGATGTGGTTTGATCTTAAACCCTGAATACCCCGTATTTGGTGCATCTCCTGATGGCGAAAGTATTGATTACAGTATTGAAATCAAATGTCCATCATCTGAGAAAGCCATGAGCAGATATGTTTCAAAAGATGCTATGTCTTCAAAATATATGGCTCAGGTGCAAATGCAGATGTATTTTTCAAATGAAAAAAAGGGGCTTTTCTGTGTTGCACATCATGATTTTGAAATATTAAAGGAAGTAGACATTTATATTGTAGATTATGATGAGTAATGCTATTTTTCCTATTTTATGAAAAATATTGAATAAATCATAGTTGAAATTTTAGTTGACAAGTGTTGACAAGTGTTGACAAGTTGACAGTGTAACCTATATTCGTTTGTACATTGAAAAGACGGTTTATTCTGTGTGCCACATACCAGTATGAATAAAAATAAAGCTCTTTAAAATTGAATCTACTTTTTTATTAAAACGTTTTGCATATTGATTATGCCACATGCTATTACTATTACTTCATGTACTATTGGAACTAAGCTGTGATGTATACATGCATGAGGCAACAACAAATGAAATTCTCTCAACCTGTTTATTACACGCTCTACATGAATTCTCAATGCTGCTATTCGTTTAGACTGCTTCACCTCATGTTTTGTACTTGCTGTAGACTTGAAGACTGAAGGAGGCCGAATAAGGGTACATTTTTTCTTTTCTATCAAATGAGATAAGTCTTTGAAGACTCTGTCTGCCATAACAGCTGTGTTTGGAGGTAAACTTTCGAGATAGCCACAATTTTCTACTATAATGATGTCAGAAGCCCTTCCACCAAATCCTTCTGAAATGAAATTGACTAGTCCATCTGGAGTACAAGAAATAAGGTACTTCAGAGTATTACATTTCTTATATTGTGACCATGACAGAGACTGATGAATGGCATTAGATGGTTTTTCAATTTCTATTTCTAAGCAATCTATAATTGAAACAACTTTTGACTACCGTGCTCTAAAAGCGATGGGTAAATGTTTCACTATGTCAGATAGTTTAGGCCACACAATTAACTCTTTCATTTTTTCTGCTAGAATAATAACCGTTTTTGAAAATATTCTACTTATAGTGCTCTGTGTATAGCCAAAATGTATAGCTAATATGTCAAATGATTCATTTAACTTTATTTTCTTCAAGATTATTAAAATGTCAATAGTGGGAACTGGGATATTATCACTTAATAATTTATTTAAATGGTAACTGTCTTTAGGCAGTCCTAACATCATTTCAGGCTCTTTTTCCACAGCGGTCAACATTGCACTACGCATTACATTTTGAAATTGCCTGTCCTCGTTATCTTGAGACCAACTCGCTTCAGAAGAAGTACTTTCTTGTTCTTGTTCATATTCACTAGAGATTGATGAAGATTGTGAAGTAATAGTTGGTTTTATATCTGGGAATAACTTCCTTTTCATACCAGCAATCTGGGCAGTTTTGATAGGTGAAGTCGATGTGGTTTTAACTGGTACGAGAAACGGTGATAATGCTACATTTTTTTGTCTTAGAACCAACATTGATACCTTTGCTTCGATATTTTACTGTCATTGGTTTTATTGTGTTAACTTGAACGGCTTTGTCACATGCAAGGCTTTCATTTTCTGTTGATAAAACGTGTGAAGATGAACTATGACCAGCCTCACAATAATTTGTTTCTCTGGTGATTGTCTTATCTGCGTGTGAAGATGAACTAGGACCAGCTTCACAATAATTTGTTTCTCTGGTGATTATTTTATTTGCTGTTTTGGCAGGGCCTTCATATACATTGGTTTCTTCAATAACTTATCTGGTTGCAGCTTCTGATAGTGTCTCTTGAAGCAACCTAAGTCTTTGTCTCTTGAGAGCATCCTCTCTCACTAGTTTTGGCTTATTTACTTTCTGACACTGAAATTTGTGGGGCAAAACACCTTTACATAGACGTAAAGTAACAGGTACCCCTTGTTGTTTAGACATTATTTGGTACTGAATGAAGTTCTCTGTTTCCTTTTCTAACTGAAAATGAAGAATAACAGCAGTCAGAAAGGTTGTATATTCGACAGATCAATATACTCATTAGTATTTTAGGTTATGACACTAAATATATAAATATAAAAATACTTACATCAAAGTGATCTTCACAACAGTATAAGCAGCTCATTGCAGACAGTTTCGGATTCTTAAATTCGTCCCTTTTTATAGCTTTACACCACTTTAATGTTTGCATTCCTCGGCACAAGAAAAAAATACTTTTTGATGAGTAGTTTTCGTCGTATTGTTGCACTTTGGAACTATGCAGTATCTATAAACAGATTTTCCACTACTTTCCATCTTTACTTTATTGAAATTATCAAGTTATACAATATAGAATCTACAGAATCAACTATGTTTACAATGGATCACCTTTGTTGACATGTACTTTGACGTCTTATATACCCGCCAAATGGCCGACCGTTTGAATTGTCAATATGTGGTATCCAATTTTAATATAATTTTTTTCTGACTAATTATTCATATTTTTGGCATCTATCTTATTTTTCCAGTATTTGTATGCATTATATAATCGATTAGAACAATTAGAAAAAAATATGCATATGACCTATCATAGTCAGGACCCAGCAGAGGCCACTGCATTCGAATAACGAAGTCCCCGTGGTCTCAGCCCAACAAAAAAACCGAAAGCACTACCAATTCAACTAAATTCGTAGACAGAATTCAGCAGAGGCCAATGAATTCGAAAAACGAGACCCCCTATGTCTTCGCCCAACAAAAAACCAGAGATACTACAAATTCAACCAAGTGATGATGGAGATAATGATAGAAAATTAATTCAGTGCCTCCATAATTTTGTAGGGTGGAGACCTCGGGGACCTCGTTTTTCGAATACTGTGTGCCTCTGCTACGAATTTGGTTGAATTTGTAGTGCGTTCGCTCTTTTGATGGCTGGAGACCTTGGCGACGTCGTTATTCGAATTCAGTGGCATCTGCTGAGTCCTGTCTGTGAATTTGGTGGAATTTACAGTGCCTCCATAATTTTGTTGGATGGAGACCTCGGTGACATCGTTATTCGAATTCAGTGGCCTCTGCTAAGTCCGTGAATTTGGTGAGAGTTGCAGTGCCTCTGGTTTTTATTGGGTGAAGACCTTGGAGACTTCATTATTCGAATTCAGTGTTCCTTGCTGTGTTCTGTCTGAAAATTTCAGGAAATTTGCAGCGCCCTCAGATTTGTATTGGGTGGAGACCTCGTTTTCGAACCTAACCCCCGTGCCGAATCATGTCTGCAAGTTTCGGAAAATTTGCAGAACATCCAGGCTTACCATGAATAGAGACCCCCTTTTGTTCTAAAAGGGGTTATCTTTTCAATCGTTTTTAGTGTTTCCAAAGGTGGGGACCATTTTCTCTGAAGCGGGTTTAATCTTTTTCTTACATTTTGGTTTATTGATGATGCCTGTTTGTTTTTCTGATATTCGGGGTTGCAGTGCCCATGGGTTTGTTATAGATATGGTCAGTCCGTCCTTGATCTTGCTTAGATTAGATTTGCTATTAGCACAAACAACAATATTGTTGGTAAAATTCAAGAAGAGAAGCTAATATGAACAACTCACTACAATTTATTTTTATCAATATTTTTCAACTTTGTAAGCTGAACTCCGCCTATTATGCCGTTATTTTTTATGTATATAATATGATGTTATTTACAAACAACTGGAATGGACAATAAAAACGCTATTATCATTATTATTATTTTTCAAATGTTTTGCAAAACTGATATTTTAAATCGCAAAACATAAAGCTTATTACTTACATACTTCTTCAATTGTGTCCAAGGACTTCAAGGCTTTAGGCGGACCAATCCAACATCCAACTGATGAACTGACAAACCCCTATCTACTTAACTTTCATTTTCGAAAAATTGAACGAATTACATCGGTTACCGCTGTCTAGAACTATTGGCAACGCTGTACAGTAAATATGACAGTAACAATAATTCTTTGCAATACCTTGTGGACAGTAGCAGATCTATTTTTGTCTTTTCGTTCATGTTCTACTTACAGAGGAATCACTTACTGGAGCGATTTACAGTTTTTTGTCCGAGGTTTTGAAACTCATTATTAAAACTATAAATTTTATGTCTGAAAAATAGGATGAATATGTCTCATTCCTCTAAATTTCATATAAACATCACTTGCAAAAGCGGTTCTTCTAAACTTTTTTTGATTTTGTAACAAGATTTTCAGATTTTTTTCAAAACGTTCCCTAAGTTGAAAGTTCTGAAAAAAATCGTGATTATCTTTGAATGTGACATTGATATGTCATGATATTTGAAATGGAATCTGATAAATTTTTTGGGAAAAATTAAAAAAACCTCTAAAAATTAGGTTTTTATTATTTTCCTCGAAAACTGTCCATCAGATTTTCTTCTACATCTCTTCAATTATTCAATTTGAATGTCAAAATAACTCTATTTTTTTACCGTGCCGTTAATTTTGTCATGGGTTTATATGAATCTTAAGTGGTCACAGTTTGCCATGGAAAAGTAATATTTGATTATTTTTCGCAGTATTATTTTAATATTTTTGTGAATTTTGTGAAAAGTGAAGAAATTTTGATAATTAAGCAAATATTTAAGAGTATTTTAAAACATAATTTGATGTTAATTTTGTGATTAAAAAATCCATAGTATGTTTTCCCCACTTTTTCACATCTCAATTGGTCATAGTAAGCCAAGGAAAATGGATATATAAATGTTTCATAAACATAAAGGTAGGTATTCCTGAGTACTATAATATGAAGAAAAACATTTTCTCAAATTATTTTATTTGCAATGAAATATGAGGGAGTGGCTTCTCAAAGTGAGACACACTGTATATTACCATGGAAGTATAAATTTGTTGAGAAACAAATGTTTTCGTATAACTCACCTGATAACGGGCAATAGCTTTCAACAAACTCGAAACAAATGCAAATAGCAACAAGAATTCCGGAGAAAATCATACTGAATGATGCTTTAGTTCCACTCACAGATTGTTGTTCAGTTACATTAGGTATTATATTATTGTTTACTAGAATGTAGCTAGCGAAGGTGCTTAGTAATTTCAGTGGGAAAACCTAATCGTTAGTGTAATGTGAAATTTATTACATTCCATATTAACAGTAAGAACAGTAGGTAGGTAATTTATTCCACAAAACCTGAAATGGACTGAAATAATCATTTCACCGATTAATGTATCTCGAATCTTCATTTCCATTTCCAAATTATGAACAGATCGACTTGGAAATTCTCACTCAACTCGTATAATCATGAAATATCTTAAACTTTAGTATTAATTGATTGTTTCTTCAGTTAGATAGATGATAGATTTATTTGAAGCTTTCAATTTAAACATTTGAAAAACTCAAGTATTATAAAATAAAATAATTTATGTCACATAATATACAATAAAATACAAAATGCAAATGTCTCTTGATATAACTAGAAATAGCTCCTAATAAATGTAAATACTATATGCATAATAGTATGTTGAATATAAGCGAAATGCGAAAGTAATTAATATCGGTTGAAGTTGAAATAGCACCAGAGACGAATTAATGAGTTGGTAACTTCTTCAACTCCTGTGTAGACTGTATTGAGGTTTTTATTGCGGCTGGCGATCGACAAGTTTTCTGAACGTCACTCTGACATTCGGTTCTAATGTTGACGCCGATCTGTCACTTTGTTTTTATGCGTAAACAGAATACGGCGATTTCACAATATCAGCATGCTCCATAAAATGTGCGTACTTCAACTCAAAATACGCGTGAAATAGATCTAATTTTGACATTAGAATTAGCGCCTAAATAAGTTTCCTCTTTGCTGATGGGTAAAACACCTATATTATGCTTTTACTATCTAACTTATATTTAAATTAGTGAAGTAGACTGAACATTCTCCCCCCACTATAAATTATATTATAATTTTTAATCAGAACTATGAGCATTTGGTAACGGGCACAATTTCACCGATGCTCTTTTGATAGTACATTGTTTGGTACGGACATCTGCAACACGTACTATACCATCCTTACCATAATAAAGTTTTTCTGTTCGACCAAGAGGCCATTTCAGTGGTGAAGTTGCCTCATTCTTCACTAGGACCATTGTTCCTTCTGATACAGGACGTGAGGCATCAAGCCACTTGCCTCTCTGTTGAAGAGTATGCAAATACTCACTACTCCATCTTTTCCAAAAATGTTGATGGAGCCGTTGTCAATTGCCATCGATTAAGCTTATTGAGTTTCAAATGTGTTAAGTTAGGATCAGGAATTGAACTGAGTGGCTCAAGCGTCAGAAAATGTCCTGGCGTTAACACCGAAAAATCGTTTGAATCCGAACTAAGTGGATACAAAGGACGAGAATTCAATAATGAGTCAATTTGCGTTAAAAGAGTATAGAACTCCTCATATGTCATGATTTGTTCACCCACAATGCGATACAAATGAGTCTTAACAGACTTCACTCCTGCCTCGGCTAGACCTGCAAAATGGGGTGATCCACCAGGATTGAATTTAAAGTTTATTGATTGACTATCTGCTGCTTGTTTCACCATTTCTAAAATTTGTCGGTTTGCTCCTCAGAGTAAGAAAAGATATAGAGAGGCCTTTCCCATCCTTGTCTTGAAGGCAACATGATTTTTTTGGTTATAATCGAGTGCCTTTTGCCAAGTCAAGTCTGGATTCAATCGGGTAGTTTCGTGTATGCCCGCTCCTTTCATTCGGATCAATTTGCCATTCTTTGTTTGTTGTGAAATGACTGACAAAAGTGACAACAGTGACAGATTTATTATTGTGGTTGATTTTGTTCCTTTTGGAATATTCAGAATACTTTCCTCTTTTCAAGAAAGACTTTGTGTTGTGTTCGCGAACAATGGTTAAAGTTTGTGAGGTTTGTGGACTCAAACAATCTCCGGGATGTGGCAAAACCTTTCATAGGTAAGTTCGAACCATGACATTCTGTTTCAATCATAGTCGTCACTAGGAGTTTTTATTATGGTAGTTGGTTGAATATGTTGAGAGGATCCAGGTTCCCGGATTTCCTCAAATATATGAATAATAGTGAATGGATGTAAATCTATGCTAAAAGTTACCACCATTCAATATTTTGGGCATTTTAGAAATTGAGTAATGTCAGAGGGGACTTTTTCATGTTGACAAGTTATTACTTTTGAAACTCTAACTGTTGCAGGCTTTCAAATCTATTTTATAAATATATTTTGAATGTAGGTACCAATAATTGATTGTTTTCAATAGGATTCCGTCTGATGAAAGACCCTTGCAAAAAACAGACCTATTTTATTATGTTTCATTCAAATAAACTAAAGAGGATATCATATTTTCTTTGTGATGTAGGTACGTTATTTTGTGAGCAACATATTCAACACTTAACGCGCATACTGAATACTAAGCGGTAAGTTTTTTATTCAGTTGGTCACAGAATGAACAACCTACATATTTTTTCTTTTTGAATAAAGTTTTTTTCCATTTATATTATTATTCTTTTCAGCCATTCATAGAATGTGTTAGCATGAATTGTTGACCAAAAAGTCATTAGGTATGTCCCCTGCATACCGATTTTGAGATTCACAATCTTAAATATTCATTAATTCTAACTAAACATTCATTTTATCGGACCTCACAAAATCTACCACTTTTTTTATTGAATCTGACAATAAATCACAAAACTCATCAAATTATGATAATGAAAAGGTAATCAGTCGCAGATAATTCTTCGTCTGATTTTATGAACCAACGTTCATTACTTCACCCACCATTTACCCAGTAAATCAAAAGCCTGAGGTACATAAATAAAACTCTTGTAGGTGGTTCAAAAACGGACACCATCTCCATATAAGAATTTCAGTAACAGGACATATGCCATCCATTTTCCAACTACTGGCATGAATTCAATGATTCTCGAGTGTCACCCATACCGGTGAACTCCATCGTAAGCGAAAAGTTGTACGTCCTCTTCTACCAACTGGAGGGCCCAAATGAACTCATGATGACATGATTTGTTATTTTATATTTATTTATCATTATAGAATAATGTATTTCTAACTATGGAAATTGACAATATATTCTTATTTGAACAGCATACATCTACAACTGAATTGATTTATATTTTAATATCCCTTCGATTATTAACTAAACCAGCCGCCACTGTTTTATGGCCCGACTTTCTCGAAATGTAAACAAACTGTCCATAACATCACTCCACTCGCCATCCCCCCTCGCCTACAAATTGTATAGAAAAGGATGTTCCATGTCCACTTCAAAACAGGTAATTGTGTAGGTATAGGCATGGCACCTCTATATCTTTTCTTACTCTGAGGTTTGCTCCAATAAAATTTGTTTCGCAATCTGATGTTATGGTATAGAACAGCGCTCCCTACGAGCAATAAATCTTCGGAGCGCAGCAATGAAAGCTTCACTGATTAAATCGGAGGCTAATTCAAGTTGAATACACTTTGTTGCGAAACACACAAACAGACAGATATATCCCTTGTATGTTTTAGCACATCGTAATTTACCCATGGTTATAGAAAAGGGGCCTGCGTAATCTAGAAGAAAATGCTTTGAGTTGCGAAACTCTTAAACTAGGAAGATAAGCCATTGGAGTTGATAAGATTTAGGGGACAAACGCCAACAGTTTTTGCAATTTGAAATTATTTTATTAATAGCTCGTTTGGGGGACATGATCCAAAACTGTTCATTTATTAAAAACAGTAGGGTTTGTCCACCTGGATGATAATATATTTTATGAAAATTGGAAATGATCAATTCAGTCAGTCGAGAATTTCTAGGTAATAGGGCAGGGAATTTCTTATTGTACGATATACGTCCACCCACTCGCAAAACATCACTTTCATCTAGGAAAGAATTGAGTTTTCTTAAAGGTTTTAATTTTTCAAGTTTTCAATATCGATAAGGAAGTGTGAAACCTGAGTGCATTTCACTGCTAAAATCATGGCATTCTGAAGCTCTGAGAGCGACAAGTTACCGCTTCTTCTGTTCTCAGGATTACGGCAGTTATACGAAAACCGAAGAATGAATGCCAAAATTCTTTTAATTTTCGACAAGGAGGAATATTTATTCAGAACGTCATGAATAATATTTTCTACCGGGGAAAGTGGAAAGCGTTACATTAATTTATTCTGAGAGTGCGTCAGGTGATGAACCTTCTTCCGTTTTAAATAAAGTTGGCCAAAAAGTTGGCACGGAGGTCCCGAAAACCACATCACATCTCTGATTAATTCTGAAGGGAGTAAGCCACGCGATTACTAACGAAAGTTTTCCATCTGAGTGGTGAAGACTGAATCCAACTTAATGTTATTGAACTGTCTGTGTAAGCGTATGTTTAAAGGAAGTTTATTTTATCTTTGAATGATTTCATAACAGTTGAAAGCAACTTTGCAAGAAGAACTGCAGCACATAGTTCAAGGCGGGCGACAGATATTGTTTTTATTGGTGCAACCTTAGATTTGCCACAAACGAAATATGTTTTGAATGAATCTTCACTTTGCTGAACTCTGAAATATATCACGCAAGAGTAAGCCCTTTTCGAGGCATCACAAAATGCATGTATTTGACACTGTAAATCGTTCAGTAACATATCGCGAGGAATTTGTAAAGTTGTTAATAAAGAAAATTCTGTTCTGAACTGAGTCCATTTGTTGATAATTTCCTTAGGTGGAACCTCATCCCACTGAATTCCAAGACTCCATAGGTGCTGCATAAGTAGTTTAGCGAATAAAGTGACTGGAGTTAAAAAACCCAATGGATCAAAAACGCGGGCGATATCAGATAATATCTGACGTTTTGTGCAGCTACTAACTGATAAATCAATATTATAACTGAATATATCTGAACTTGGCTCCCACTGTAAGCCCAAAATTTTAAGAACTGATGATACTTCTTTGTCAAGAGAAATCAAATTGTTATAGAGGTGAGATTCTGGTAGATCGGCTAGAATTGCTTGATTATTGCTCGTCCATTTGCGTAATTCGAAATTTCCTCTTTTACAAATTTCAATTAATTGATCTCGAATCAATTTTGCATCGTCTAATGACGAGCACCCTGTACATATATCATCAATATATACACTGTTTTCTAAGACACTAGCTGCCAATGGAAAAGATTCTCTCTCATCGTGAGCTAATTGAAGGATTGTTTTATTGGCTAAATATGGACTACTAGAAAGACCGAAAGTTACAGTTTTTAAGCGATAGTCTTTTACACTCTCGCTACTGGAGAATCTCCATAATATTCGCTGATAGTCTTGGTGTTTAGGATGAACTAAAATTTGCAAGAACGTCTTCTTTATATCTGCCGTAAAAACTATAGGGTAAATTCGAAAATCCAATAAAACCAAGAAAATATCTTTTATTTTTCACCCACTAACAGGGTTTCATTTAGCGAAATACCTTGTGTGGATTTTGAGGAAGCGTCGAAAACAACGCGCAGTTTAGTTGTTGTACTGTTTTTTAATACACAGTGGTGTGGAAGATAAAAGCAGTGTTCTGTGTCATAACAATTATTATTATCTAAATATTCTTGTAGAAAGACGGAATATAATTTTTCCGGTGAACGCAAAAGGCGCCTTTCAATCGAATAAAAGCGGCGTAAAGCGAGCGGGCGAGTATCGTTGATATTGAAAATTGGTTCTGAATTTTTGAATGGAAGATTGACAACATAACGACCAGTTTCATTTCTAGAATGTGTACTGGAATATATTTCATCACACAAAGCATCTTCAGGCGATATTGCCTTTATTTTTGGGATTTCTTCGAGTTCCCAGAATCGTTTTAAAAAATTGTCTATAGCGAAAGTGTCAGTTTGAACAGTACTGAAAAATGTGGAACTATCCGAAAATGCTTCTGGTTTATTGAACGATACCTTCCCCATAAGTATATATCCAAAAATTGGGTTTATGGCTACAGGTTCATCAGCATTTCCTACAATACGCCCCTGTTCTAAGATATGGGGAAAAACTTCAGCGCCAAGAAGCATATCAATAGATATAAGGCGTGTTCCGTTTCATGCATTGAGGACATAATGCGCATATAACCATTCCGTTTCCTACATTAGGAGCGCATTGACACGCCCACGTTTATATTCCCCTCTGTGGCCTTGAGACATCGAAAGTGCATGAACTACTGCCCGTTCGTCTAGCAGCGATGAATGCGATGCAAATTAGATCTGCCAAACTCAAAAGTCACGATAAAAAAGAAACGTCAGAAACCGAATTAAAAGTTCAAATTTGGTATTTGATGAAGTTTTGGATTGACGTGGCCTTTACTTGATGGAAATTCATAGTATATGACACTAAGGTAAACACGATTAAATTTCCACAGATTTATTGTCTTCGCGACATGTTTCGATACACTGTATCTTTTTCAAGCGAATGTAATACATTAAATTATTCTACCTTGAACATTACTTAAATACCCTTCTTAACAATTGAGGTAATTAGGAGCTACCTATGATAAAAATAAAATTGACAATACAATGTAGGTAGATACCTGGAAATCTCAAAACATGGAACCTTGACAATAATTACAGAACATTAACTTATTCAGGGCCCGTTTCAGAAAAAATAGCGTCATTTTTGAAAAAACAAAATTTAAGAGTAGCATTCAGAACAGATAACACGTTGGGAAGGTTTATTAAAAATAATAAAGATAAAACACAAAAATCTAAAAAATCAGGAGTTTATAAATTGAATTGTGGTTCTTGTTCCAAAGTATATGTAGGCCAGACTGGTAGACCATTCAAAAGCCGTGTACGTGAGCACCGTATGAATTATGTAAATAATAAAACACATTCAACATATGCCAATCATATTTTGGAAGAAGACCATGACTTCGATGAAAACTTTGAAATCCTTCATGTTGAAAATAAAGGTATTAGACTTAATTATTTAGAATTCTTGGAAATTAATAAATTGAAAAATTCGAATTGTTTACTAAATGATCAATTGGACCTTAATAGTTCCCCTTTGTTGAACCTTTTCAACTAATTAAGTAGTAGATATGTTTTGAGATTTCCAGGTATCTACCTACATTGTATTGTCAATTTTATTTTTATCATAGGTAGCTCCTAATTACCTCAATTGTTAAGAAGGGTATTTAAGTAATGTTCAAGGTAGAATAATTTAATGTATTACATTCGCTTGAAAAAGATACAGTGTATCGAAACATGTCGCGAAGACAATAAATCTGTGGAAATTTAATCGTGTTTACCTTAGTGTCATATTTGATGAAGTGTCAAGTACCGTGCATTATCACATTTACCTGATTCACCGTACAATGGAAGAAAAATCGTCATTTCATTTACCATCATATTGTCGGTCTCATGCCAAAACGACGAATGTGCAATTTGTCATTTCAAATGAGAAGAGTTTTAGGGATATTCGTGCTTCTTGCTTTCAAAACGTAGGTAAGTTTTCACATTCGCGAATTCACTCTCGTTCACAGTAGACAACCTGATATCACTTTCGTGAGTTTGGCATTGAAAATTTTGGTAGAAAATTAGTATTTTACATATTGAAGTAGCATATTCGCGGTTTTGGCGTGGGACAGACGATATTATCTTCATAACTATCACTTGTATCAGAATCTGAGCTACTCTCATTTTTACAAAGCTCGCCTCCTACTCTTGCCATTAACACTTTCGTTCGACCCATATTAATTTATTTACTAGATTAACAGATTTGTTTTTGTGACTTAAGAATTTGGTTGACTGATAAAGTGATAAATGTCAACATCTGCGGGAAACGGCATGCACCATGCAAGCAAAAATCGTTCCGATTCAACCCACCAACGTCAATGTAAGTTGAAACGGAACGCTTGATTATGTCTGCAACAGTGATGCGATGAATGCATGAAACGGAACACGCTTATAATATACGCATAAAAACAAAGTGACAGATCGGCGTCAAAATTGGAACCGAATGTCAGAGTGACATTCAGAAAACTTGTCGATCGCAAGCCGCAATAAAAACCTCAATATAGTCTACACAGGAGTTGAAGAAGTTACCAACTCATTAATTCGTCTCTGGAAGGATTTGGTGAGTGCTATTTCAACTTCAACCGATATTAATTACTTTCGCATTTCGCTTATAAGCAACATTTGGTCCTATTCGAGCCAAGGATTATTCCAGTCGCATTTTTTCAACCAAACTAAATAAGTTTCCTCAAGTGGTGATTTTTTCACGAGAAATCATTATTTGATATACCATACGTTCAATTTTCTATCAAATAATAAATCTTTTCATAAAAACTTTGAATAAGGCCATTTCAGTCCTCTAAGAGGCATGAACGAGAAAATCGTCAACTAAAATCTGTCATCATCTCCCAGTCTATTACGGCGATTTCACAATATCAGCATGCTCCATAAAATGTGCGTACTTCAACTCAAAATACGCGTGAAATAGATATAATTTTGACATAAGAATTAGCGCCTAAATAAGTTTCCTCTTTGTTGATGGGTAAAACACCTATCTAACTTATATTTAAATTAGTGGAGTAGACTGAACAAAGTATATTATATGCAATGAGAGTAATTATGCTAGGAGCATTCAAACCCGAATTCGACCACTTTTCTATGTTAATTCTCGTAAGAGATTCTAAGGTCCATCCTGGCAATTTTGATACCTCGCAAACTTTGACCCCGACCGATGTCTTCAGCGACTTCGATGGCGACTTCCCAATCTCCGAGATTTATTCGGGGCTCTAACCCAACCTCCTATGCGTCCATCACTCGACCAATTTTGATAATATACGTCCTGTAATTTGGACCCAAAACACCAGGATGGACATTTCAGCAAATTTTTGATACTCCACTGTGAATCTGCCGTAATTTGACCCTAACCCCCCGGGTACCTCATAGAGAACATCCTAGCAAATTTTTTCCACTGTGAATCTGCCGTAATTTGACCCTAACCCCCCCGGATACCTCATAGAGAACATCCTAGCAAATTTTTGATACGCCACTGTGAATCTGCCGCAATTTGGGGGTCCCACCGGGTACCTCATAGAGAACATCATAGCAAATTTTTGATACGCCACTGTGAATCTGCCGTAATTTGACCCTAACCGCCCGGGTACCTCATAGATAACATCCTAGCAAATTTTTGATACTCCATTGTGAATCTGCCGTAATTTGGGGGTCCCACCGGGTACCTCATAGAGAACATCCTAGCAAATTTTTGATACGTTAAATCAAGGATCCCCGGTACACAAATTTTTGACACCCAGCCATATGCCATATGGATTCATCATATGAGTTATAGAAAAAATATAGTCTTCATTATTCTTCTAGATGGCCCACCGCCCACCATTGTGAACATCCTATCAAATTTTCAACAATGTTCATCACTCGTCACTAACCTAACCAGCCTTTATTTTATAAGTTCGAAAATTGCAGATTGAAATGACAAAGAAGATACGGTGCTGTGGCGTGAACCAGCTACCTACGGCTTTGTTACCAGCCATCGTATCGATACGGCTATGAAGCCTATTTGTATATTTAGATGAAATGGTTGTTCATAAAAGAGAATGTGAAAGGCGAACTGCGGGGTGCGTCGTTACTTCATCAATCTGTTTTTTTTTGTAATGTGAATCTTAGTTATTCTGTGTGTCCTGTATCTATATCAGGTATAGTTAATTATCAACTGATTGAAACAAATAGATGCGTAATTTTGACCGTCCTATATTCCAATGGGACATTCGAAATAAATATTCGGCAGTCCGCACCTTATTAGTGAAGAGTAATTCAATCAATAACTAATGAGTGAGTATTTTGGCTGTCCGCTGTGCCATATAGGGCGTATCTTAAATGAGTATTTTTGATAATAAACAATTTTCTTCGGTTTAACGAAATGTTGGAGAGGGCCCTGTACATCAATGAGGCATTCGAAATAAATATTTGACAGTCCGTCCCTTATTAATGAAGAGTAAATCAATCAATAACTAATAGATGAGTATTTTTGGCGCCATGCCATCTTATTAGTAATTTGGGAATAACAAATCGATTCAAAGTAATTTTGGAAGCTCCTTGTATACATTTTGACAATAAACAATTTTCTGTGGTTCAACTAAATTTTGGAGAGAGTCCTGTACTTCAATGGGGCATTCGAAACAAACATTTGGCAGTCCGTCCCTCATTAGTGAAGAGTAAATCAATCAATAACTAATAGATGAGTATTTTTGGCTGTTCGCTATGCAATCTTATTAGTAATTTGGGTATAACAAATCGATTCAAAGTAATTTTGGAAGCTCCTTGTATACATTTTTGATAATAAACCACTAATATTTCAACGTGCGATACAGTCTACTGATATAAGAGACACGGCTTTAAAGTGTGATACTATGCATTAATTCAACTATTTTTTTTCCTTGGTGTTTTGGCATCAACTGCTATGGTCTTTAGCCATGTGTTCTGGATAGGCCTTACGCCACTTCAGGAGCAGCAATGTTAATTTTTAACGCAACAGTGAATCGTGGAGTAATTCAACTATTATAGTCTTTTTATTTCAATGTGCGATACCCTTCATTCAGTCATATGCCTTTCATTTCCAGGTGTAATGCCCTGCATTTTATTTTTGTAGACCTTAATTTTAAAGGTGCAATACTATGCATTTACTCAACTATCCTAAGAAGGTTACAATCTCAAATTCAGCTGTTTGAAGTGACGAGGGGCCCTAGCTTTCAACGTGCGATGACAGACGCATTGTTTATTGATATCATACACTCAGTCCTGTGAGACGTGAACCTAACATTTTGGAGTGTGATGCCAGGCGCTCTGCCATAAGAGACGTAGGCCTAACATTTCAAAGTGCATTCACAGATTTAACATTTACATTTTGACGTGTGGTGCCATGTATTCAGTCATAAGAGACGTAGGCCTTACATTTTAGAGTGCTATGTCAGGCACTTGTATATCAAATCTCAGAAGTCGGTTCAGTTTTCGAACAAACTATGAGGTTCCCGATAATTTAAAAACAACAATATCGCGGGTATTTGAATGTACAATTGAACGTCAATTGATGATTAAAAAATAAGTATTGCCAATTTTAATTTGGGTCGAGAAAATTGCCTAGTATTATTTTGATGTAGGTCATAAAGGATTTCATTAAGTGGATTTAGGAATTTTGGGTTTCAAATGACCAATATGCAATCGAAGTTGTTACCGAAATCAGTATGTATGCATTACCTTAATAATAAACTAACCCTATGATCATTCCCCAATATCTTGTTATCATTGCAATACTAAAAATTAATAATTTCCATTAGAATCGTTCATAATTACTCAAAATAGGTAAAATCATTCAGTATGTAACATTAGAAAGTCAATGACAAAAGAGGTGTTTATGCGCGGCCGTCTTCGACTGCAGTGGGTATGATGATGGTATTCCGCACGGAACAGTTTCATAGGCTTTGACTAAAACATTCTTGTGAATTTTATTTCAATATTGTTTGCCGCAAATGACGAGATCTCTAAGCATTTTTTACATAATTATTACATAGACAAAAACAATCAGACATCAAATTTGACATGGGGAGGAGATTCATTATGATCGGTTTCAATTCAATGAAAGCCTTATGTTTCGTTTCAGTAAGCAAGTTTGTAAAAAATAAGTACAATACCATCGAGATGAATATCTTCGACAGAAGACAATATCAAATTGACTTGGAAGAATTCTTTCCGAACTCAGTGTTGATTCAAATAGGCAGATGTGGACCCGTTGCGAGGGATAATGTATACCCCTTGGAAGTTGTAGGCAATGATTTGTGAATATGAGACAAAACTTGTCTTTTAGTGAAAAACAAAGTCCGATATAATTCAATAATTATGAAAGAGAAAAAATGTGCGATGGTTTTATCAAAGATTCTTTTAACATCAAACAAGTCAATTTTTCATTGAGAAGCTTTCTCTTTTCAACATTAAATAAGTCACTTGTGCTATGTTTTAGTAAGCAAGTTCGTGAGCGAGATTTCACCGGATGAATAACTTCAAATAGCTGGAGATAATGTCGAGCTGTTTTTTGTCAACAAACACCCTTCATAACCTGTTCCAAAAATATAAGAATCATTTTGAGTTTATGGAACGTTTCAGTACCTAGTATCTCAACATGTTTTTGTGTATTCTTTCACAACTCTCGAACAGTTTTTCGAGGAAGAGGTACCTATTTAGACGTTTACAAGAAAACAATGAAGTTTTATTTTCAGACTCGTGCGTTTACAAATAATATGTAAGTATCATTTTTGTTCAAGATGCCTTCCGTAGATTTTTTTTATCTATTTTTTTTAATTACGTATTAACTGGGGAGGTATAGCCACTTGAGGTTCGTAAGATTTCCCATCTTGAGTTTTGTGAAAAAATGGGTAACTCTCAAATGAAATGGTAAATGTCACCATTTATTTGTTCAAACGGTTCTTGAGATAAACATCTTGAACCCTTCCTCAAAAACCCATGTGTTTAGTCATTTGGGATTTGGATTTGGGAATTCAAGTCAAAATAACCATGCAACAATTTGGCATTCATGAATTATTAGCACAACGATATCACTTAGAAAATGATAACGATATTACTGAGAAAATTAAGGCAAAATTTATGAAAAGTTGATAGTAGAATAGTTTCAGAATTAAAAAATCAACCAAGAAAAGTTCATTGTGCCACTTGTAATTAATATGAGTAAAAAGGAAATGAGCGAGTTAAAATCACTATCAACCAATCGGATCAGTATTTGGAGCAAAATTCGAGAGTTATATCATCACCAATGTTACGGCTTCAAGTTAATCAACCGTACAAAGACAAAAAATCGAATTTTTGAGTGAAGAAGACTCACGTTGAAAATACGGGAATGACTATTAATTTTTATTTCAAATGCTGAAGTTTGCAAAATACCAGAAACTTAAACAAATAAGCATGTTTGAGGAATTGAAATTATTGGTTGAACAAGATGCTTCGAATAGATGTTTCATTCCGTCATTGGAAGCAAAACAACCTTGAATACCTACCACTCGGGATGTATCATCTTTAAATCCTGCTGAGGTGATACAATTCATTTATAATTATAACAATTTCAGAAATATTTTCATCAATTGGTAGTAATGAGCAAACTGATGCAAAATTGTCAATGGAAAAAATTATTAATTATTTTTATTCTGATTTTGTTGAAATAACTGGAACTGCACTGAGCAAACACACTCAAAAATATATTTTTGATTATCTCATTTCAAGAGTAATCTGCTCGAAACTGCACAGCACAAACTTGGTAACAAGGATATGGTAGGATTATTTCAATACATATGGGATGTTACCAAAACTACACTGCGCAAACTAGTTCAAATAAATATCAGTGTACCTTCACACCGATAAAAAGAGGCTGATCAAGAGGAGGCAGGACGATGGAGAAAAAATTATATACAAAATTATTTTATTCGCACAAATCCTCATTGTCGTCAAAACCTTTGAAAAGTTCTTATTTTTGAATAATGTCACTTGGTATAAATATGTCATTAGACCACATGTTATAATTTTTTCATGAATGCAAACATCATAACCATCATTATATTCTTTTTCCTTTTGGTTAACACAATTCCAACTCGTTTTCATCATAACAAATGCCAATATCATAATTCATAGCTCAACAAATGTCCCAACTCAGTGCACTGATATGTTATTGTTACCTTCTATAACTTGTTGTAATATCAACAGCTTTGAGCTTATTTTCACTTTTTATACTCATATAATCGCGTACAATAAAATGTTATTTAATCAGGTTCGATCATGACCCCGAAATGATTAGAACTAGCGATTTAATTTCGAAATATTGTGATCCAAATAAGAAAAATTTAAAAAAATGTGAATTTTGTGAAAAACTTGTTTGATTTGAAATTCCCATCGGGTAGTCAAAAAATTATCTCTTTATTGCAAATACTCAGATTTATGAAATAATAACCTTTGATGTGTTCAAAGTCATTGAACTGTATGCTTTCAAACTGGTTTGAAACGCAGCTTCATTAGCGTCATTTTTCCAGGGGGTTAGCTCCGGTCGGCGCTAGAAAAGTCTTCGAAATGGATGTATCAAAGTTGATAATTCCCTGTATTTTTTTTCAACCCAGCACGAACACCGGTCTAATGCATAGCCTAACTCGTTAAAAGATAAGGGACTCGTCTTCAGGCATAAACAAAGATAGCCGTTCCAACGTCATCAAATATTTTTTTCAGAGGTTAGCTTCGGTTAGACATAGGGTAATGTTTCTAGGCGGTTAGCTACGCTCCGAGCACAATATTTCCGGATGTTAGCTTCATTAGCGTCATTTTTCCAGGGGGTTAGCTCCGGTCGGCAAAAGTCTTTCAATGAATGTAAACATCATAACCATCTTTATATTCTTTTTTCTTTTAGTTACCACAATTCCAACTCGTTTTCATCATAACAAATGCCAATATCATAACTTGTTTTAATATCAACAGCTTTGAGCCTATTTTCATTTTTTATACTCATATAATCGCGTACAATAAAATGTTATTTAATCAAGTTCGATCATGACCCCGAAAAGATTCGAACTACCGATTCAATTTCGAAATATTGTGCTCAAAAGCAGTTCGAAAAATATAAAAAAATGTAAATTTCGTAAAAAACTTGTTGGATCAAAAATACTCATTTAAGAGACGCCCTATATGGCACAGCGGACAGCCAAAATACTCACTCATTAGTTATTGATTGAATTACTCTTCACTAATAAGGTGCGGACTGCCAAATATTTATTTCGAATGTCCCATTGGGATATAGGACGGTCAAATTACGCATCTATTTGTTTCAATCAGTTGATAATCAACTATACCTGATATAGATACAAGACACACAGAATAACTCAGATTCACATTACAAAAAAAAACATTGGTGAAGTAACGACGCACCCCGCAGTTCGCCTTTCACATTCTCTTTTATGAACAACCATTTCATCTAAATATACAAACAGGCTTCATAGCCGAATCGATACAATGGCTGGTAACAAAGCCGTAGGTAGCTGGTTCAAGCCACAGCCACAGCCTTTTTTTTCATTTCAATCTGCATTATTCGAACTTATAAAATAAAGGCTGGTTAGGTTAGTGACGAGTGGTGATTGTTGAAAATTTGATAGGATGTTCACAATGGTGGGCGGTGGGCCATCTAGAAGAATAATGAAGACTACATTTTTTCTATAACTCATATGATGAATCCATATCGAGCACTCATTACATCATAATATTCAGGTAGACTTAGAACTAATAAAATCCTGGTGTGATGATAACTTGCTTGTTTTCAACGTCCCTAAAACAAATTTACTATCCTTCCGTTGCGAGATTTCGACCCTGAACTTAGGCACTAATAACATCGAAAACGTCTCCTACACCAAATTTCTTGGACTACACATTGATAAGAAATTGAAATTCAGCGAGCATGTCACCAAACTATGCAATAAATTGTCTTCCGGATGCTGTGCCATTAGGAATATCGCGTCATCTGGGTTATACTGCTGCTAAGACAGCTTGTTATGCTATTATAGAATCACATATGCTCTATGGTATAGCATTCTGGGGAGTGTGCAGCAAACAATTAATGCAGATGGTACAAGTCACTCAAAAAAGGGCCATTAGGGCTTTCTGTGAAGTAAATCCGCGAGATTCTTGTAGAGAGCTTTTCATAAACCACAGAATCCTCACTGTTACGGCAATATTTATTTTAGAAACCACCTGCTTAATTCACAAAAATCGTAACAAATATATTACAATGTTATCAATACATAATACTCGCTCATCACAAAAAATGACTTTACCATTACCATTGCCAAAAAATAATCTTGTTAAAGAATCCATTATCTATAACGGGCTAAAAATTTACAATTATTTACCATCACGAGTAAGGGAAATTGAAGCATTTGGATTATTTAAAAAAAAAGTTAAAGAATTGCTATATACTCACCCCTTCTACAATATGGAAGAATATTTTAGTTGTGAAAACTTATGACAACAATAATGTTAAATATGTCCCTTGTTTTTGAAACGACTGATATGTTTGCATCTGTTGGACTTCTTATTTATTCTATGTATACAAATTTTAATATGTCTTTAGTACCAGTACCAGTATTTTATTGTATTTTGTATTTTTTATTTTTTTATTTAATGTTCCATTATTAATATTGTTCTTCATCTTTGAATTTGCGATACATGACTTTGTCGATAAGATTGTTTATCTTCTGACAATAAAGCATATTGAAAAAAAAAACTGCACTTTTCAGAGCGAATTAAAAGAATTCGTTTCGTGCTGGCTAGACAGACTTTAATTAAACATTACAACAATCTTAACCAAATCGAAATTTATTATAAAATAATTACAAATTTGAATTAAATACAAAGAGAATTCGTTCAGAACCTGGAGCCAGTTTTCACTGGCTACCTGTTTCGAATATGAGTATCCCTCATCAGGAAGTGTTCGACGTGAGAGTCGGGCAGAGAAATGGAGACGAAATGGATGCGCGAGTAGGCGGCGCTCTAGAACCCCGAGCTAGTCGGAGCGTCGAAGTCAAAACTCCGAGCGAATTTTACAAACACCGCCTCTACGACAATACCTTCGACAAAAAATTTTTTGAAGAAAAAAATAAAAAAATTTTTGGAAGGATATACCGGGTGGCTACGGAAGTATTGCCTACGGAATATCTCAGTTATTGTATGAAGTAGGTTTGTGAAATTTGGAGCGTCGATATAATGACATAAGAGCTAGAATTTG
Organism: Chrysolina oricalcia; assembly: GCA_944452925.2. Classification (NCBI taxonomy): domain Eukaryota; kingdom Metazoa; phylum Arthropoda; class Insecta; order Coleoptera; family Chrysomelidae; genus Chrysolina; species Chrysolina oricalcia. The sequence continues at coordinate 42,309,063 of OX101818.2, read as the reverse complement.
AGCATATTGACATGTCGAAGTTAACTTCCGGTCTGACCGGAAGTAACATCAACGTTCTTATTTTAAATGGAAACCCTATTTTTTTCTTTTCGCTTTATTCAGCATTCAATTCCCTTTCTAATGGCATATCACAAGTTGGTATCTAACCAGAAACTAGATCAGAAAAAAATTATTATTGAAATTCACCGAGTAGGCCGTGGAAGCAAAATGAAAGCCAAAAATTGAAAAGTTGGCTACGGAAACCATACGTCACTTGATAACAGTTGCTACTACTGTGATATTTTATTTTCATTCGTCGGCGTTATAAAAAGCCGCCAAAATAAATATTGGAAAAATTGGGAAAAAAACAATACTCTGTAGGTCCATAACTTAAATAGGAACATACAACTTTTTCTTGCCTGTACTATTCAGCATAACCATTCCTTTCTAATGATATAATAGAAAATAATTTTTTGAACTGAGATACCGAAAAATCCAATTATTATTCTTCAAATAACAAAACAGATTATCGCCATACGCAAAAATAAAATTAAAAATAATGAGGAATGATAAATTATATCCTGTAGGTTCTAGGTTAAATAGGAACATAAACGTACTTGGTCTGTGCCATCGTCCATAGATATTCTAATATCTACCTATGGACGATGTTTGTGCTATTCAGAATGATCATTCCATTGCAATAATCATTCGAACCAAAATATTAACAAGTAGGCTGATTAAGATGTATTTTGGAATGAAACAAGAAAGAAATGAGAGCTGTCACGAACGCTGCTATCCATATTATTTTGACGTTCGAAGTAGTGTTTTCGATTCTGCCATTTTAAAAGGGTTTGGAAATCGAAATCAGTTAGTGGAATATTCAAAAAATGCCCCGTTATTCACGAACCGAACAAATTGACATGCTTCTCATTTATGGTGAATGTTTAAAAAATTCTTATGCCGCTGAACGATTGTATTTAGAGCGATATCCAGGGAGGCAGCAACCGTCAAGAAGGTATTTCCAGTGGCTTGAAGAAAAATTAAGAACTGAGCCTGATGTTCACGAAGACCAAGAAGCATTTGTTATTAATGCGGAAACTGAAATTAATGTATTAGCTTTAGTACAATATGCTAGCACAATTTCCTCAAGGCAGATTGGCGCCGAATTAGCTATAAGTAAGGACTCTGCTAGGAAAATTTTGAAAAAACATAGATTGAAATCCTTCAAGTATCAGTTGCATCAACATTTGTATGAAAATGACGGTGAAAGGCGCCTGGAATATTGTAATTGGTTTCTTCGACAAAATGCTGAGAATCACCTATTATATCTTGTTTACGGACGAGTCAAGATTTACCAACAATGGATTATTTAACAGGAATAATACAAGGTAGGTACTGTACTTTATTTGGATTATTGTCGATAGTCGAAGTGTAAAGTGCTAAAAGTGTGAACGGTCTTTTGTTCCAGGTACTGGGCGATAGCAAACGAGTACCGGTTTCGACAAGGCAGCTTCCAGGAGAGATTTGGTGTGAATGTTTGGGCAGGAATAGTTGGAACTCATATTGTTGGCCCCATTCTTTTTCAAGGCAAACTAACCGGAGAGAGATACTTTAATTTTTTAACGAATGAAATTTCGGAATTCATTAACAACCTACCAGCGGAAATAACTGAGAGAATGTACTTCCAGCAAGATGGCGCCCCTCCGCATAATTCAAGAATAGCGAGAAATTATCTTCAAAATCGCTTTCAAGAGAGACTTATAACAACCCATGGTCCAGTCAGGTGGCCACCAAGGTCACCTGATCTTACTCCGTGCGACTTTTTTCTATGGGGGCATCTTAAAAATAGGGTGTATTCCACACAGCCTACAACTCTACATGAGCTAGAAGTAAAAATTCGTAGAGCTTTCCAAGATATCACGCCCCAAATGTTGAGAAACGTTTTACATGAAAATATCACCAGAGTCAATAAATGTATTGACGCTGAGGGAATGCATTTCGAAAATTTGTTTTGAATTTATTTTATCTTTAATCCTATCAATTTGAATTTTTTTTTTTCGATAAATCTGTTTTTTCGTTATTTGAAGAATAATAATTGGATTTATTGGTATTTCATTTCAAAAAATTACTTTCTATTATATCATTAGAAAGGAATGGTTATGCTGAATAGTACTGGCAAGAAAAAGTTGCATGTTCCTATTTAAGTTATGGACCTACAGAGTATTGTTTTTTTCCCAATTTTTCCAATATTTTTTTTGGCGGCTTTTTATAACGCCGACGAATGAAAATAAAATATCAGAGTAGTAGCAACTGTTATCAAGTGACGTATGGTTTCCATAGCCAACTTTTCAATTTTTGGCTTTCATTTTGCTTCCACGGCCTACTTGGTGAATTTCAATAATAATTTTTTTCTGATCTAGTTTCTGGTTAGATACCAACTTGTGATATGTCATTAGAAAGGGAATTGAATGCTGAATAAAGCGAAAAGAAAAAAACATAGGGTTTACATTTAAAATAAGAAAGTTGATGTTACTTCCGGTCAGACCGGAAGTTAACTTCGACATGTCAATATGCTCAAATTCTAGCTCTTATGTCATTATATCGACGCTCCAAATTTCACAAACCTACTTCATACAATAACTGAGATATTCCGTAGGCAATACTTCCGTAGCCACCCGGTATTTCGAAAAAAAAAATGAGAGGCATTCCTTCGAAAAAAAAAAATTTTAAAGAAAAAAGAGAAAATTTTGGAGGAAAAATTTCGAAAAAAAAACAAGAAGTCTCACCTTGGAAAAAAAAATAATTTTTTTGATAAAAAGATGAAAAAATTTTTTGGAGGAAAAATTTCGAAAAAAAAACAAGAAGTCTCACCAAGGAAAAAAATTGAGTTTTTTTTTTAATTAAACATTTTTTTGGAGGGAAAATGTTGGAATTTGGACTTGACCTTCAGCGTTCGTACAGTTCTTCTTTGTGCGCGAGTCAAACGGTCCGTGACCGTGATATCCATGGCAACCACCCCTCTTTCGCCGCCCGCTCACCGCCTGCCAGCGAACCAGTTGCAGTTGCAGTAAGTATTGTTGCATTTCTCGGAGTAGACAGGTCAACGCACTTCGTGAAAACTCTCGTTTGGAATTACCTGTGTATTTGTTCGCATACTGTTTTATGTTTTGTGTTACTTTAGATTTATTAAAGTTTTAGCAATCACGTGTATACTTCCGCTTGCACACCAAATCCCTAACAGGTTATGGGCCCAGGTGCACTAGAAGCATAGAAGTATCGAGTGTGTAAACAAATCGCGCGTTCGCCTGTAGTGTTGAATCTTCACTTTCTATCGGAACCTAGCGAAAATGAGTCTAACGAATGTTTCGCGAATTGAGACTCTCTGCAAGGACAATTATGACACGTGGAAAATACAAATGGAAGCACTGCTGGTCAAGAACGATGCGTACGCAGTCATCTCGACAAGTTCTTCGATGCTGTGGACAAGCTGGAAGATATGGGTGTATAGATAAATCCTGATTTATTAGCCATAATGCTATTATACAGTTTGCCTCCAAGTTTTGAGAACTTTCGGTGCGCGATCGAATCGAGAGACGACTTGCCTACGCCTGAACTTCGTGTTAAAATTGTGGAAGAATACGATGCGCGGAACAATGAACAGCGGAACGCGAGTGATCAGAACGCGATGTTCGCGAACAGAAAGTACAAACAGAATCAGTGGCGTCCGAAAACATTCGCTAAGGGTGACAGTGGTAGAACTGACTCAAATAATAGTGATCGTAAGGATACTTCAGGGAAGTTCAAGTTTCTCTGCCACCGATGCAGGAAGGTAGGTCATAAATCTTCAGATTGCCCGAACAAAGGTAAGTCCTATCAGTCTAGTTCTAAATGCGAGGCGGAAGATTCAAATTTCATGGCGGAAGAAGCTTTCAAAGCAAGTTCGAATAGCGAATTTAAGTGGTGTTTAGACAGCGGCGCGACGTCCCATATGGTTAAAGAATTGAAAGACTTTTCGGAAATTAGAGACTCTCTTAACGAAAATCTGAACCTAGCCAATAGTATGTCGACGGAAATTACCGCCAAAGGAACTGCAAATTTCACGGCCGATATTTGTGGTGAATCAAAAGTCGTTAACTTGCAAAACGCGTTACATGTGCCCGATTTACGTACAAATTTATTATCAGTCGGAAAAATCACGAACAACAATTACAATGTTTTATTCAAAAAGAACTGCACCGTAGTTTTTGACGACGGTAATAATGTACAAACATCTAGTGGCCGATCGGATCGGCGATTTATATTACGCGCGCGAAGAAAATTGTAAATCAAACAATTGCGGCAATACAGAAGAAGCGAAAGCTTCAACTGATTTGATCTCTTGGCATCGTAAACTAGGACATATCAACTTCAAGGATTTGAAGGAATGCGAACGAAAGGGTATCATATCAGGTGTAAAATTCAACACAAATGAAAACGACGAAGTAGTTTGCGAAATTTGTTATAAAGCGAAGATGACAAGAGCTCCTTTTCCTAAAAAGTCAGAACGTCAGACGACGGAACCATTAGAAATCATTCATACGGACGTATATGTAGTCCTATGCGGGTAGAATCTCTCGGAAAAACTAAATATTTTGTCGAATTTATTGATGATTTCTCCAAATATTGCATGATATATTTCATGAAGGCTAAAAGTGAGGTCATTGAAAAAACAAAAGAATTTATCGCTTTAGTCGAAAATATTCATGACCGGAAAATCAAATGTCTACAATCTGACAACGGTACGGAGTACACATCGAAAGCATTCGATAATTTATTGAAATCGCACGGAATTTCACGTCGATTAACGAGTCCCTATTGCCCAGAACAAATCGGAATATCCGAAAGGAAAAATCGAACCCTGATGGAAACAGCAAGATGTTTGCTCATGCAAGCCGACACTTGTCTCCATGTTTTTGGGCCGAAGCTGTTAACACAGCGAATTATATTCAAAACCGTTGCCCAACTAAATATTTGAACGGAAAAATCCCTCACGAGGTTTGGTCTGGAAAAATCCCCGATGTTTCTCATTTTAAATAATTTGGATGTAAAGTTTTCTGTCTGAATAACGACCCAAATAAAGGAAAATTGCACCCACGTTCCAAGGAGGGAATTTTCCTAGGTTATTCGGAACAAACCAAAGGATTTAGAGTTTGGCTAACAAACGAGAAGTTACAATCACAAGGGATGTGAAGTTCGTTGAAAACACAATCCCGAAAATACCCAAATGAATCAGAAAATGATCTAAATCACGATTTCTATCCCGAAGGCTCAACAGGGAAGGAATGTGAGACGGAAGGTAAAACCATCGATGTTCACTTGGCTCCAGTTTTCAATGATGAACAAGAAGACAATCAGAACAGTGGTTCGGAAGAAGATGATGTCCCAGAACAACCATCCGTTGTGGAAAGAGGACGTGGCAGTCCACGAATATTGAGAACAGGATCAAGGGGAAGACCTCGAAAAATGTATAACGTTCATTGTGCTAACACGGTAGAAGAAACGGAATACGCATTTTTATCAGAATTCCCAATGAAACAGGCTTTGAATGGGTCCGATTCAAAAGAATGGTTCGACGCTATGAGAGAAGAAATAACTTCAGTTATCAAAAACGATACGTTCACACTGACTGAACGCCCAAACGGCAAGGAAGATGGTGGAAGCAGAATTGTTCTACGAAACAAGTTTGGCGCCGATGTTACATTGGAAAGACGGAAGGCACGACTGGTTGCACAAGGTTTTAGCCAACGTCCTGGCATTCAATTCAACCAGACATTCGCTCCTGTTGCACGACTAAGCACGATACGTTTGGTCGTAGCGCTAGCAGCTCATTACAAAATGACCATTCAACAACTTGACGTAGCATGCGCTTATTTAAATGGCGAATTACAAGAAACTATATAAATATATGGAAGTTCCCAAGCAATTACCAGAAATTCTTGAGACACTAATAAGCTCTCAGACAAGTGGAATGAGGAAAAAGGCATCAAATTTATTGTCAGATCTACAACGTGGCGATAAAGTTTGCCTACTCCACAAGTCTTTATACGGACTTCGTCAAGCTGGCAGGGCTTGGTATGCTAAGCTCGACGAGATTCTGCGAAATTGCGGAGCTACTCCTACAAAAGGCGATCCTTGCCTGTATCGTATGTTAGAGGGTGAAAACCTAACTCTAATCGTTGTATATGTCGACGATATTCTCATCGCTTCGAAGAATGCCAAAATAATCACAGACTTGAAGCAGAAAATATCCCTACAGGTCGAAATCCGAGATCTTGGGGATGTGAAACGTTGTGTAGGTATAGAGTTTGTTCGCGAAGGTCCTGACATAGTAATACATCAGAAAGGATATATTTCTGAAATTTTGGATCGTTTTGGTATCGCTAACGCGAATCCAGTATCCATACCTATAGATCCGAATACCAAACTCTGTAAACCTACGGAAGAAGCTACAGAAGATGAAGAACGACTACCTTATCGTGAATTGATCGGATCCCTGACGCGGGGATTGCTCGAACGGAGAGCGCCGGTTCACCGATATATATAAATAAATAAATAAATATAAGAGTGTTGCAGCAAGTCCGCATCACATGGGAACTTAAAAGAAACGAGAGAGATATCGTTCAGTGCCATCGATGCCAGAGGTGGGGGCATGCTGCCACCAACTGCGCAAGGGCAGTGAGGTGCCTGAAATGTGCTGGGGAGCACCTTACTTATATCTGCAGGAAGCCCACAGACTTACCAGCGAAATGCGCCAACTGCGAGGAACTCCACCCAGCCAACAGTGTGGAGTGCCCTGTCTACAAAGACCGAGTAGACTTCATCGAAAGCAGGAGAACCAAACCCGAGCCAAAATGCTATGTACCAGCTCCAACACCAAAAGAAAGCGCATGGGACAATCACCAGCAGAACAGAGGCCAGGGGCAGAGCAGCCTCACATCAGGAAGCCAACAGCGAAGAACCGAAGCAATTCCAGAGGCCCCACCTATCCCACACTCTTCACCACCTTCACAGCCAGCACAAAGCCGAAACAATGATCCTCCTGGTCTGGGCACTGGACTCGCGAGGCTGGGATCGGTTACGGGTAGAATCCACCAAATCAGCGAGCTCGTCAATATAGAGGGGCTATGCAGAGTCTTGGACGACTTCATTGAGGCACTAGGTAAGGCAAGATCACCCATGGAAAAGCTCACCGCAGCCGTGACAATCCTGGGTAATGCAGAGCTATACAACCTGTAATGCCACTAAAGGCATGCATGCTTAATGCTAATGGAGTTAATAATAAGCTTCCACTTTTGGTTGACTTCATTAGTAGACATAAGGTTGACCTTATATTTAATTCTGAAACTCATCTCCGGCAGGACCATAGACTGAAACTGAAGGGATTTACCACCGTTAGAGCAGATCGCGCTAACGCGGTGAGAGGAGGTGGTGTGGCTATCCTTGTCAAGGCAGGGGTTGCGCACACAGTGATTCCGGCCCGAAGGAGTAACATCGAGCACGTCGGTGTTGAGCTGGAGGACGGAACCTGTGTGTTCACAGTATACAACGCCCCAAATCAGAGGTTATCACATATTGATTTGGACAATCTGTGCAACACTGGACACAAAGTACTACTGATAGGGGACTTGAACGCGAGGCGACCTGAGTGGAATTGTTTCACTCAGACCAACCAAAACGGCAAAGTGCTGCTAGACTATACTCTGGACAGCGAGGCAGTAGTGGTACACTCGGAAGAGCCAACCCACTACCCCTGGAATGGATTCACCCCTACCACGATCGACTTGGTAATAAATAAAAATGTCAGAGATCTGGGAGACCTCAAAGTTGTGCATGAACTAACCTCGGATCACGAGCCGGTCATGTTCGAGTTGAAGAGCAGGGGCCGAGCCAGCACAGCTAGGTTCCTGTTCGACTATAAGAATACTGACTGGACCGAGTTCCGGAGGCGCTTGAATAGGCTAACGAAAATCAAAGGCCAAATTAGTCGTGACGACATTGAAGGTGAAACCCAGACTCTGATATCGAACATCCAGATAGTGAGAGATGAGACTACCAAGAAGATCGAGATTAGGGAAGACCGGAATGTCCTGCCACCCCATGTTAAGGGGCTGATCGAACAGAAGAACGCTGCCCGGAAACGCTGCCAAAGAACCGGCAACCCTGTCCATAAGGAGAATATGCTCCTTATGGGGAGGGAAATAAGCGAAATGATTCGACGGCACACTGACAAGGGGTGGCAGGACAAACTGGAGTCACTGGACGTTCGAGACAACTCTCTGTGGCGCATGTCAAAGCGCATTCAGAAGCGTTTTGAACCCGTGCCAGCCATGGAGAAGGGTAACGTTCGGGCAGTGACGGATCCCCAGAAGGCTAAACTGTTTGGAGAGCATTTTAGCAGCATTCATAAAAGGATGCCAGATGTCAACAAGGAGCAGGAGGAGTGCTCAAGACGCGTAGGTCGCCTTAGAGAGACTCCTGCTTCCCCGTTGGGCCCTGATCTGTTCGCCAAAGTAATGGTAAACAGTGAGGAGCTGCTGGAAGCTATTAAACGACTTCCAGCACGGAAGGCGCCTGGCCGAGATGGTATTGACACAGTTCTACTCAAGAACCTCCCGCGCAAGACCCTGATGCAGTTTCTACATATCGTTAACGCCATCCTTAGATGGCAGTACTACCCAGATTGTCTGAAGCAAGCTGTGGTAATACCGATCCTAAAACCTGGCAAGGACAAGCATCAGCTATCCAGCTACCGACCTATATCACTGCTTAGCGCGATTGCTAAAGTGGTGGACAAAATCATCCTTAAAAGGCTGTTGATCCTTGAGGAGAGGCTGAAACTCATCCCGGACGTGCAGTTCGGGTTCCGAAAAGGTCACAATACGACCTCGCAGGTAGTCCGAATTGTGCACGGGGTTAAGGAAGCCTTTAATCAAGGACTCAACACAGTCATGGTGCTGCTGGATATGGAGAAGGCCTTCGACACTGTTTGGGTCGAGGGTCTCGTCAGCAAGATGTCAAGAGCAGGCATGCATGCCTTTAAATACAGTGAGACTGATTGATTCGTACCTCACAGGCAGATCTTTTGTGGTAAGAGTGAACAACAATCTTTCGTCAGGGTGCACAGTCGAAGCGGGTGTCCCACAGGGATCGTGCTTATCTCCCCACTTATATTCTCTATACACTCATGATTTTCCCCGATCCGAGAGAGTGAATGCCGCGATATATGCGGATGACACCGCCTTATACGCGCATTCATTCTCAAGCGTGGTCGCTGCTCAGAAGATCCAAATTTATTTGGATGGGGAGATCGTGCCGTATATGGAGAAAAATAAGATTAGGGTAAACACGGACAAAACTGAGATCCTCAATTGCACGAGGAGACGAGTCTACTCGAGACTTCTTCCTCGTGGAATGAGAATCAAGGACAGGTACGTGAGAGAGTCGAACACGGTGAGATACCTGGGGGTACAGCTCGACAAGCGTATGACATTCCAAAGACATATCAATTTGGCTACTCAGAGGGCGGGGGCTGCCATAACGCGAACCTACCCTCTGATAGCAAGAAACTCAAAGCTGAGTCTAGAGAACAAGCTCTTGCTCTATAAGCAGATAATACGACCTGCAATGTTGTACGCTTGTCCTGTGTTCTGCAGCCTGGGTCCTACGCTTCTAACGAAGCTGGACAGGATGCAGAACAAGGTGCTCCGTATAATCACAAACAGTGATAGGTACATTCGGCTGATCACCCTTCGGGAGATTAGTGGCGTCGACTCAGTCCCGACATATATTAGAAAGTTGTCATACAACTTCTATAAACACTTCTTACCCAAAAGCCCGCTAACAAGCAGTCTCACCCGCATCAGGGTGCATGATAATGCCCCCCCGTAGACACGGGGGACTTATCTATTAAGCTCTGGATTTATTCCAGGAGCGTTTCGAAGAACCGGGCCCATAAGGGGTAATCAGGAAAAGTAAGACCAATTTCAACACCCGGTTTTTTGTAGTGAGCATTTTCCGGGACTATCATCATACTGTCCACCTCAATGATTATCGTCGTCCAATGTCTGTTTAGAATAACATCAAACCCACGCATGAGCTCTGCAGGTGGCGTGGATTGTGCCCGATCATCGACCTTAGTCTCGGAGTATACACGGACCCGCCCGCAAACACCGCGGGGGCCGTTCCAAGTGTCTCTCCCAGGGGAGATCAGGGTTTGGCTTGGCGTTGCAACCGTGGGATGGACTGGTAACGGTTCATCGCTAGGCAAACAACTGGCTCATGTCCTGATTCATCCTTCTCTCTTTCGCGACAGTTAGGAAGAAGGATGAAAATAAATGTTGTGTATAGTTCAGACTATGTATTTATGTAATTCACAGTTATTACGAATAAATTTGAGTTGGTTCACCGATATCTGAAGCCAAGCAATGCTATGCGTGGCCGTGGTTTGGATGGGTGACCTACGGACCTCCTTTCGATATTCTCCTCGGATCATGCTAGGAATCGCACGTAAAAAGGTAAGACCTCGTTAATCCTTGGCTCGCACAAGTTTCGACTTTTGAGGGCTGCCGTTCGTAAAGGGACGACAGCTGGTTAACGGAAAAAACAATTTTAACAATTTTAACAATTTTAACCTAAAAAAATTAACCTGGCTATGGCTACCCGACCTGACATAAGCTTTGCGGTCAGTTTTTTGGCTCAGTTCAACAATTGCTACAGGAATATACACTGGACTGCCGCAAAACGTATACTTCGTTACCTCAAAGGAACAACAAATTTGGGTATTGTATATAGAGGTGACAACAAAGGTATCAGAGGCTATGTAGATGTTGACTGGGGCAATAGCATCGACGACAGACGTTCCTACACTGGCTACTCGTTCATCTTGTCCAGTAGTCCAATATCGTGGGAATCCAAAAAGCAGAGAACCGTTGCCCTTTCATCGACAGAGGCAGAGTACATGGGGATTACAGAAGCTGCCAAGGAAGCGATATATTGGAAAGATTTCCTATTAGAATTGAACCTCAAGCACCTGGCCGATGTGGAATTGTACAACGACAACCTCAGTGCTCTGAAGCTGGCCGAAAACCCTGATTTCCATGCCCGGAGCAAGCACATAGATATTAGATATCACTTCATACGCGAGGCTCTGGAAAATAATATGTTTTCGATATCCCATTTGAGTACTAGTGAAATGTTAGCGGACATTCTAACGAAGCGGACATTCTAACACGCGAGAAACATAATAATTGTGTGAAAATGTTGGGACTCAAAAGTTTCTTGGTGCGTCCCGGTTTGTCTCGAGGGGAAGTGTTGGAATTTATCACGTGAACTTGACCTTCAGCGTTGGTACAGTTTTTCTTTGTGCGCGAGCCAAACGGTCCGAGGTCCGTGACCGTGATATCCATGGCAACCACCCCTCTTTCGCCGCCCGCTCACCGCCAGCCAGCGAACCAGTTGCAGTTGCAGACTGCAGTCAGTATTGTTGCATTTCTCGAAGTAGACAGGTCAACGCACTTCGTGAAAACTTTCGTTTAGAATAACCTGTGTATTTGTTCGCATACTGTTTTATGTTTTGTGTTACTTTAGATTCATTAAAGTTTTAGCAATCACGTGTATACTTCCGCTTGCACACCAAATCCCTAACAAAAATAAAAGGTACCACTTCAGAAAAAAAATCTTTTTGAAGAAAAAAAAATCATGAGGAAAAATTTCGAAAAAAAACAAGTAGTCTCACCTTAGTATAAAAATTGAGTTTTTTTTTAAGAAAAAAATGAAAAAATTCAAAAAACAAAATAAGAGGAGAAAAATTCAAAAAAATTTTGGAGGAAAAATTTCGAAAAAAAACAACATTCTCTCTTTGGAAAAAAATGGATTTTTTATAAAAGAAATAAAAAAAATTTGTTGTGGGAAAAATTTCGAAAAACAAAATAAGAGGCATTCGAGAAAAAAATTTTTTTAGAAAGAAAAATTTTAAAAAATTTTGGAAAGAAAAATTTCGAAAATAAACAAGTCTCAGTGAAAAACAAAAAAAATTTTGAAGAAAAAAATTAAAAAATTTTTTGGAGGGAACAATTTCGACAAACAGGAGGCACACCTTCAAAAAAAATTTTTTTGAAAAAAAAATTTAAAAAAATTTTTTGAAAAAAAAATTTAAAAAAATTTTTTGAAAAAAAAATTTAAAAAAATCTTGGAGGGAAAAATTTCGAAAAAAAAAAGGTATCACTTCACTTCAGGAGGAGAAATTTCGAAAAAAAATAAGTAGCCACACCTTGGAAAAAAATAAAAGGTATCACTCCAAAAATTTGGAGGGAAAAATTTTGAAAAAAAATAAGAGGCTTACTTTCTGTCTGTCCGCTGCGTAGTTCTTTTTATATCCGACGTTGACTTATGCTCTAGAATTTTCCATCGAATCGTCCAGATTCATCGAATCATCCAGATTCTTCTCGGTGCAAGCGCAAAGACGCTCACCCGCGGCCGGGTGCCTGCTACGTAAGAGTTCAGGTCCGGCATCGCCCGCAGCTTCGCCACATTGCCCCCTTCTTAGAGATATTTCGTCCCGAAATGTCCTCCTTGGAGTGTGTCGATATTTGCAGGACTCCCCATATCTGCATCGTGAAGTTCGATGGAAATAACACTCCACAGTCTTCATGTTAGGTCGTGGAATAGGATTACAGCAAACCAAAATCTGGACGCCGCTGGATCGGAATATCGTCTCCAACATACTTCTTATAACTCTCCAATCCAGCCCATCAATACCACAGGATAATTTTGGGATTGCCAAGTCCACCAGATTCTGGTCCACCATCGTATCCCTCAGTTGGGTGAGGCTCCTCCAGACATCTTCATAGGACGGTTTGTCTTGGGAATGTTTCTTGGTCATCAAGTAGTAGATGTTCCTCTGGCCCTTCTTCAGCTGTAGCACACCTCCAATTTCTGGATTCTGTTTCCGTATTGTTAGGAGTTGGCCAAATTTCTTGGAGAACACCACAGCGATGCCCCTGGACATTCGAAGATCTTCTGCGACGCAGTGTGCTAGGGCGTAATCGACTGGCACTTTGAAAAGGTCCCGTGGCTCCTCTCGAGTTACCCCGTGTGACACTTTCTGTCCATTTGAGTATAAGGACATGAATTTCTGGATCGTCATCGCATCCTCTGGTGGTCTGAGGGTGCGGACTTGGTCATGGTTTCCAGCGTAGGGGGCCAACCTGTTGAAACGAACGACCCTGGGTTTACCTCTGGGTTGCTTGTGGATTCGGTAAAGCAGGTCATTTATCCTCTTGATGATCTTGTACGGACCTTCCCATGAATTCCGTAATTTTGGTGACAGGCCACGGCGACGCATCGGGTTGTACAACCAAACTAGGTCACCAACCTGAAATCCTCCAGCATCGGCATTGATGTCATAAGTCGCTTTCATTCGTTCGCTGGCACTCTGGATGTTCAAACGGACTCGTTCGTGGATGTCCTCCATTCGCTGCCGGAGTTTGCTGACGTAGTCCTCTCCCGCGGTATCCTGTCCTGGTGGCATCCCAAACTTTAGGACACAGGGAAGTCGCAGCTCTCGGCCCATTATGATACTTGCAGGGGTTTGGCCGGTCGACTCGTCTACTGCGGAACGGTAGGCCATCAGGAACAAATGGAGATACTGGTCCCAGTCTTTTTGATGGTCAGAGACTACCTTGGACAAGTGGCGATTGATAGTCCTGTTCATCCGCTCAACTATTCCATCGGACTGTGGATGTAGAGCTGTGGTTCTCGTCTTTGGGATGTTCAGCATTTGGCACATTTCTTGGAACAAATTGGATTCAAAATTTCTGCCTTGGTCCGAATGCAGCTCCAAGGGAACGCCGAATCGACATATCCACTCTTTCACCAAGACATCCGCGACGGTGATGGCTTCCTGGTTGGGCAGGGCATAGGCTTCGGCCCACTTGCTGAAATAGTCCATTGCCACAAGGATGTATTTATTTCCGTGATCTGATACGTACACGTATTTGTAAAAAAAAAGTTTTCTACTCCCTTGACAACAGCCAACAATTCTCGTCTGGTGACACAATAGTTACGCTCCGGTTTACTGAGAGTTTTACTGAAGTATCCGATGACCTTCTCTTGCCCATCCTGGATCTGGGACAAGACAGCTCCAAGTCCCACGTTGCTGGCGTCCGTGTCCAAAATGCATTTCCACTCGGAAGGGGATAACTCAGAATCGGTGCGTTGATCAGTGCCCCCTTCAGCTTTCTGAACGAGTCTTGGCACTCTTCGGACCACTGGAACTTTGTTTGACCTTCCGTGAGCATGGTCAGTGGTTTAGCGATGTTGGCGAACCCTAGCACATATCGGCGATAGTATGTGCACAAACCAAGAAAACTACGTAGTTGGTGTATGTCTCTCGGAATAGGCCTCTCCTTCACTGCTCTGATCTTCTCGCCATCCACTGCTACTCCGTGCCCAGAGACAACATGGCCAAGGTAACGTACTTCTTTTTGGAACAGGTGGCATTTCTTGGGGCTCAGCTTCAATCCAGAATTTCTCAGTCGCAGGAATACCTCCTCCAGGTTATTAACGTGGTCTTCGAACGATTTGCCAACTACAATAATGCCATCGAGATATACCAGACACGTCCTCCATGAAAGTCCTTTCAGAACCGTCTCCATCAATCTCTCGAGCTGGAGCATTACAAAGTCCGAATGGCATAACGGTGAAATGCCACAGTCCTGAGCCGATGGTGAAGGCTGTCTTTTCTCTATCTTCTGGAGCAAGTTCTACCTGCCAGTATCCACTCTTCAGATCGAGGGTCGAGAAAATCGTGGAGCCAGCCAACGTGTTTAGGGTGTCGACTATTCTCGGAAGAGGGTAACTGTCTTTCTTCGTCACGTTGTTCAGTTGACGATAGTCTACGCAAAAGCGTGTTGATCCATCTTTCTTCTTCACCAGCACCACTGGAGAGGACCATGGACTGTCGGATGGTTCAATAACTCCATCTTTCCCCATATCACTGACTATTTTGTCAGCCTCTTCCTTCTTGGCAAGAGGAAGTCTTCTAGCTGATTGTCGGATCGGTCGGGCATCCCCAGTATCAATTTTATGCTGAACTACATTCGTTCGACCCCCTTTTCCTTGTCCGGTATCGAAGATGTCTTGGTACTTCTTGACTAATTCTCTCAATC
Organism: Chrysolina oricalcia; assembly: GCA_944452925.2. Taxonomy (NCBI): domain Eukaryota; kingdom Metazoa; phylum Arthropoda; class Insecta; order Coleoptera; family Chrysomelidae; genus Chrysolina; species Chrysolina oricalcia. The sequence goes on along the minus strand of OX101818.2, from coordinate 42,293,878 downwards.
TGGGCTGTTGGGCTGGTTTGATGCCCTTGGAAGAGAGGGTAACCAATTTTTCCAGTTCCGCTGTCAGGTTGTTGTCTTGACTAACAGTACCGTGTACACTCCTGATCACAGAGGAAATTGACGAGCAGTGCCCTAAAACAGTTCCTTTCTTCAAGGTCACTGGGTAATAATTGACATTCATTACCCTTACTGGCACAATTTCATCAGCACGCAACAAAGTCTTGCCTAGTGCAATTCCTCGTCAAATTTTCTCATCATGAAGCTTGGGCTCGAACATAACCACGCTTCCATTGCTCGCACCTCCATCCAAGCGAGCCTCAAGTATGGTCTCAGCCCTCTCGGGTACACTTACATCTACAGCCAGCAGAACACGAATCATCTCCTCATTTCTTCCATGTAGCACCAGCTCTTCTCCGTTCACACGTAGGACGCCATCTTTGAAGTTCAATTCAAACCCTCTGGAATTCATGATGTCCATTCCATTAATTGCATCGTCCTCAATGTCCGCTACTAATGCCCGATGTTTCACTTTCGTGCTGCCTAGAATCAGTTCAATCGGTAGCTCCCCATGTACAGTAGCCGGCTCTCCTGTTGCTGTGCGTAGCTTCCAGGATGATGGTTCCATTCTGTCTGATGTCTTAGTAAAAGCAGGCCCAAGGATTGTCCTAGTCGCACCTGTATCCAGTAGCATTGCGCAAGGCTTGTTGTTGATGAAACCGTCTACGAAGGCTCCTTTGTTCTGTCGTTGGAGGACAGCGACATATGCGTTGTTCACCGGGGCTTTCTGAGATTGCCTCTTCTCAACAACCTTCGTTGGTCTCGACCTCTTGAAGGTTGGACATTGACTACGCACGTGACAGTTCCGGCATCTCACTAGTCTTCTCTGAGGCAACATCTCCTTCACGACCTTTCTTATGGCAGCTTCCAGGTTAGTAGGCTCCTGTGGGTTTTCTTCAATAACTCGGACTTTACTCTGGCTTCTGCAGGATTGCTTCGCCGCCTCAAATTCCAAAGCGCGTGTCAGTGCATCCACGAGATGTGTTGGACAAGCTAGTGTCAATGCTTGTCTGGTTTCCTGATCACGAAGTCCATCTAAGAAGGCCTGAACTGCTAGTCGCTCCATTACCTTTTCCGGTGTAGCTGGGTATGCAAGGCGAACCAAGCGTACAATGTCGGCTTCAAATTCCTGTAGGGATTCGCTTGATTTCTGGCAGCGGTTTTTCAGCTGTGAGTGGTATACATGTTCTAGATGGGTCTGTCCATACCGTAATTCGAGATGTTTAATCAGCTGCTCGTAGTCCTCTTGTTCTTGTGCCTTGAGGGTTTGTAAGATATTTGTTGCTTCTCCATGCAACGCCAGTGTTAATGCTACAGCTCCTTCTCCTGCATTCCATCCATTCGCCTTTGCTGCAGCTTCAAACTGTCGGCGGTAATTTGCCCATGGTGTTTTTCCATCAAACTGAGGTGGTTTCATGGAGAATTTTCCTGTTTCCGTACTGATTTTCACATCTTTCAAACCCTTTTGAACATCATCTAAGTTCAAACTCAGTTCCAGCATTGAATTTTCATTGACAGATTCTGTGGTGTGGGTAGTGTCAATTTGCTTTTTCAACTCACTGATTGTTTCCTTCATTTTACTGATTTCTTCCTCGATTCCGCCTCTGATTTCATCACTGATTTTCCTTCAATTTTCCCATCTCTCCCTCAATTTCATCTTTGATTTTCCCCTCTCTGTCTTCTCGACAGTTCCTATTCTTCCTTCCAGTCGATTATTCGCCACCCCAGAAAGTTCTTTTTTCAAGCCCTCTGTATTTTCGAGGAGTTTGTCTTCCAGAATCTTTGAATTTTCTAGAAGCTTTTCTTCTAGATTCTTCGAACTTTCTTGAAATTCTTCTTTCAGACTATTTGAATTTTCTAGCAGCTTTTCTTCCAGAATTTTCGAATTTTCTAGCAGTTTTTCTTCCAGACCATTCGAATTTTCTTGAAGTTTTTCTTCTAAACTCACCGAATTCTGTTGCATTTTGTCTTCCATTCCGTCGAGTTTACTCATTAACTCATATCTATTCCAGAAACTTCGAATAGAAATGTTTCTGGTGTAGGGTTACCAACCCCAAAGAATATAATTGAGGTGGTTTACTTATATTTTCTTCTGATAAGCATTTGATGCAAGTATTGTTTTGTTAAATAATTCAACATCGATTTGTGCAACATGCTTAATCGGTATTTTAAAATGGAACAATAGGTGCCCTGGTAAAAACGATGATTGTAATAACAGAGATATAATAAATCAGTACTATAGAACACACGACTTTTTCTGAGCTCTACGAATGCTCCTTTTACATGGCGATCCTGCTAAAACGATGTTAGACTAGAGGTGTTAGGTGGTTGCCAGGAAGTTTATTCAGCACAGTTGGTAATAAGAGGAAAAATTATGTGTAGCAGCAAACAAACTTCGCAAAGGGTCCAAGAAAACGGAGTCGTCAATTCCAACTTTATTGTACAAGAACAAGAATACAATATCACGAAGGACGTTAAGGTGCTGTTGTACGTAATAGTAGCAATTTTGGCAATCTTCATGGTAATAAGAATTTTCCGCATCTACAGAAATCACGTTCAGGGGCAAATGCGAAGAAATATGAATGGCTATTCCATGGGTAACATCACCGCCGCCGCAGCCGGCTCACAGGTGTTAACACACTGAAATAATCAAGAGAGGCAAGGTTATGAAGAATCACTGGCTTTGTGAGGTAGCTAAAAGACTGTTTGGTGGATTCGAGGCACTAATGTATAATGGTTAAAGTGCGAAACTGAAAATAGGTATATATATATTCATACTATTCTGAGTGGCATTTTATATCTATCTATTAGACATTGATTAATCGGTTATTCACATATTTTTCTATTTATGGACTCGTAAACGGTTTAGTAATTGATTGTAATGCGTAAATTGTGGGATAATATTTGTACTTCATCTGCTTCAATTGAACCTATATATGTCGGTAACTTGGGAAAGGTTCTTACAGAGAATAATCAAATCTAGGGAGGATATTTCTGCCATTGCAAAACCTGTAATAAACTCGCAAGGTATTAGGCAAATTAAGGAAAACGAAGAAATTCGAGATAATCTTGTGTTGTCCTATAATACAATCGTTAAATACATAGCAAGTTTTTGGAAATGTTTCAACGAGGATCAGAGATTAGCTGTTAATGACATATTTTTCAACATAAGAGACACAATTTTAAGAGCGTTTTATGCTTTAAGAGTTAATTATAAAGTACCTAAAAGTTGTTTAGAATTGATAGATCCATTACTAGTGGACGACATTTATGATAATAAGTTGAATAATACATTCAAATCAAACACGATGCCGATGTCAAACATTGAATTTTTCAATATAGCAAGTAAAATAGTCGCTCACGAGTTCGATGGTTCCCCTGAAAAGTTACAATCATTTTTAGACTCTCTAACATTGTTAAACGAAAATGTTGAGACACACACTGCAAATGCAGTTGCATTCGTCAAAACCAGACTGACCGGAAAGGCAAGAGGTTTAATCTCTAATGAGGCCGATCTAGGACAAATAATAACAACACTGCGAGGAAAAATCAAAGGAGAAAGTTCTGAATTAGTTTTAACCAAACTGTTAAATTTAGGACGAAACTCTAAAGAAGTCAGCAGTTACGCATCAGAAATAGAATCACTCGCGGAAAACTTAAAAAACGCGTATATAAGTGAAGGAGTCCCTAATGCAGTAGCGGAAAAATACTCGACCCAACAAACGGTAAAATCCCTTATACAAAATACAAATTCGGATAGAACGAAATTAATTATGGAAGCAGGTAGTTTCGGGACAGTCCAAGAGGCTATTTCCAAATTTGTAAGTGTAAGTAATGTAAGCCAACCTAGTACTTCCAATATTTTTTACGCTAGGCAAAATCATAGCTATAATAATCGTGGCCGATACCCCAGTAATCATTCAAATCGTTTCAATTGGAATAACTCTCGAAGAGCAAGGGGTAGGTCAAATTTTAGAGGTAACCGGACATACAGTAATAATAATAATAGATCGGGCCGCGTTCCGAATAACAATTATAATAATAATAATTACAGGTCTGTTAGAGTCACAGCCGCTGAGTTTGATCCGGGAAACGGATCAGACCCCCAACCAAGTCGATTGGGGGATGCACTGTGAAAATTTTCAATTTCGATCTGTCATACTCAAATTTTATTACATTACCAACAAAAATGACCAATACCGAAAATACATTTTTAATTGACACTGGAGCTGATATATCTATTTTTAAAAGAACACACATTAACCCAGATCAGTTATTAAATACTGCAAACCCGAGTAAAATAAAAGGGGTCACGGACGGTGTAATCAAATCCTTAGGTATAACAACAACAGATATTTTTGTGGACGACTGCATAATCCAGCACGAGTTTCATGTTGTTGACGCAAACTTTCCGATACGGACAGATGCTATATTAGGTAGAGATTTCATTGCAAAATTTCGGTGTAATTTAGATTATTCAGATTGGACAATGACAATGCGATTAAGTGACAGAAATATCGTGGTGCCGATACAAAATGGTCTTCAGGACAATTCTATTATTATTCCCGCTAGATGTGAGGTAGTAAGGGAGTTGAAAAGCTTAAAAAGTCTTGAAAAGGATAGCATCATAGACTCTCAAGAAGTTCACCCCGGTGTTTTTATCGCAAGAGCTATAATTTCGAAAAATACCCCAGTCATTAAAATTATCAACACCACTTGCAACGTAGTAACATTGAAAGAAATTAATTTTAAAATTTTGAATTTGAACGATTTTAATGTTTTTGTTATAGAAAATGAGAAACAAGACCGCATTTCAAATTTATTGAAACAACTTAATACGAATGGTATTCCCCAGTATCTTAAAGACGATGTGATAAATTTATGTAAACAATTCAATGATATTTTTGGTCTAAAGGGTGACAAACTAACCGTCAATAACTTCTATACTCAAGAGTTAAAACTAGTGGATAAGGAATCAGTTTTTGTCAAAAATTATAGAACTCCTTATGCCCAAAAAAAGGAAATAAATAGACAGGTACAAAAAATGCTTGATGACAAGATAATAGAACCATCAGTTTCTCAGTATAATAGTCCAGCCTTGCTGGTCCCTAAAAAATCTACAGACGGAGACAAGGCATGGCGATTAGTAATCGATTTCAGGCAAATTAATAAAAAAAAATTAATCCCTGATAAATACCCACTTCCGCGTATTGACGATATATTAGACCAGTTAGGGCGAGCAAAATGGTTCTCAGTTGTTGACCTAATATCCGGATTTCATCAAATCCCTTTACATGAAAATTCAAGAGATGTTACACAGTTTAGTGTGGACACAGGGTCTTTCAGGTTCACAAGATTACCCTTCGGACTTTCAGTAAGTCCCCCTAGCTTTCAGCGAATGATGTCAATGGCATTCGCAGGTATCACTCCTGAAAAAGCTTTTCTGTATATGGATGACCTCATCGTAATAGGCTGTTCGGAAAATCATCACTTACAAAATTTAAAACGAGTTTTTGAAACGTGCAGGAAGTATAATTTGAAATTAAACCCAGAGAAGTGTCAGTTTTTTAGAAACGATGTGACTTTCCTGGGATATAAAGTTACGAGTAAAGGTATTCTACCAGACGATTCGAAATACGGTATTATAAACAAATGGAATACGCCGTCATCCGCTGACGAGGTTAAAAGAATGGTGGCCTTCGCGAATTACTACAGGCGCCATATATCACATTTCGCGGAAATAACTGCACCGTTGAACAAATTAACTAGAAAAAATGCAAAGTTTGAATGGACGGCAGAATGTCAAAATTCTTTCAATACCTTGAAAAAAGCATTAACATCGCCCAAAATTTTGCAGTACCCCGATTTCTCAAAAACCTTCATTATCACGACAGATGCCTCAAAAATTGCTTGTGGAGCTGTTCTTTCTCAGAATTTTCATGGTGAGGATTTGCCAATTGCATATGCTTCCAAAGCATTCACAAAAGCTGAAGCGAACAAACCCACTATTTTGCAAGAATTGCTGGCCATACACTTTGCCATTAAACATTTTAAATGTTATATTTATGGTACCAAATTTGTCGTCCGCACAGACCACAGACCTCTTGTTTATCTCTTTTCCATGAAAGATCCTACATCTAAATTGACTCGTATCCGTCTTGAGCTTGAATCATATGACTTTGATGTAGAATACGTAAAAGGTACCGACAATGTCTGTGCAGACGCACTCTCTAGAATAAACATTAAAAATCTGAAAGAAATTCATCAAAATATTTCACAAGTTATGGCCGTTACACGCTCTATGACTAGAGCGAGTCCACTTAATAATACAGAAACTGAAAAATATTATCTAAAAAATGAAGTGGCGTGTCCAAAAATTTACGAAACTCTAGATAACTCGGAAGTACTAAAATTACCTTATTTGCAATTTGATATAAGACCTACATCTCTTAGGATGATGATTAGGCATAAAAAGCAGTTATTAGTTCAAAATAAAGTACAGATCACTAATGGAAACATTGCCTTAGGGCCGGTGTTTTCTCAGCTGGAAAAATTGGCTGGTGATAAGAAAATAGAAAAGTTGAGGATGAGTTTGAATGACTCTATTTTTGAAACGTGCACGATAAATGAATTCAAGGAATTAGGCCTAAAATTTCTGAAGAAACTCAACATTGTACTTTGTTTTGCACGAAGACTCATCACTAATAAATCTGAAAAAGTTGAGCTAATTGATAGATATCACAACAATCCCCTATTTGGTGGTCATTGTGGTCAGAAAAGGTTATTAAAGAAACTTAAAGCATCCTTCAGATGGAAAAATATGTCTCACGATGTTGCTAATTTTGTCAAAAAGTGTCATAAGTGCCAAATAAATAAAATAGTAGTTAAGCATCCGGAACCTCTTGTTTTAACTCCTCAAAAACCCTTCGACATAGTATGCATAGATACGATTGGCAGGTTTATAAGATCAAATGGTGGTTATGAATATGCAATCACCCTTCAATGCGAATTAACAAAATACATAGTAATCATCCCAATTCCGAATAAAGAAGCTTCAACTGTAGCATCATATATTGTCAAAAACTTTATTCTCGTCTATGGCCCAATGAAAGAAGTACGAACAGATATGGGTACAGAATACAAAAATCAAGTTTTTGAGAACTTAGCAAAACTACTGAAAATAAATCATAAAATCTCTACTGCGTATCACAGCCAAAGTATTGGAGGTTGTGAACGCAACCATAGAGTTTTGAATGAGTATTTACGTATGTATATTGACAACTCAAAACTTGATTGGTGTACTTGGACTCAATACTATGCATTTTGTTATAACACTACACCAAGTTCGTACCACAATTATACGCCATTTGAACTGGTTTTTGGCAAAAAAGCAGATCTACATCAACTTTTACAGGATTCAAAGGTGGATCCCTTGTATAATATAGATGCTTATGATAAAGAATTTCGGTATCGCCTACAAGTGGCACACAAAAGAGCGCAAGAATATATCGAAAAAGCAAAAGTAATGCGTAAAACACATTTTGATAAAAACTCAGAAGCAATTATTCTCACTCCTGGAGAGTTGGTTATGGTAACTAATGAAAGTCGCCATAAATTTGATTCTTGGTATGACGGACCTTTCTCAGTTATTAGCGTTGAGGGTTCAAATTGTGTCGTAGCAGATAAAAATGGAAAAGAATTAAAAGTACATAAGAACCGCATACGAAAATATAGGTAGAAAATAAGCACTTTATTTATGTTAAGGATTTCATCTTTAGACAGGCCTGTCGAAAACGTTTTATTGTAGTTTAGTATATTTAATTTTAGTATTTGGTAGTTGTGTTACAATATATTGTGTATAATTTTTGTAATCATTCACTTACTGTATTTACCCATCTAATATTGTGTTAAAATTTTAAATGCAAATTTATCATCTTGAAATGTTAAATTTCCTGTAGTACAATTGGTATTACTGTTACGTAACTACTTCAATAATATTTCTATTCTAAACTCTTAGAATGCCCTTCGCAAGATGGCCATAGCGAAGGTCATTCCCCGAAAAGGGATGGTGTAGGGTTACCAACCCCAAAGAATATAATTGAGGTGGTTTACTTATATTTTCTTCTGATAAGCATTTGATGCAAGTATTGTTTTGTTAAATAATTCAACATCGATTTGTGCAACATGCTTAATCGGTATTTTAAAATGGAACAATAGGTGCCCTGGTAAAAACGATGATTGTAATAACAGAGATATAATAAATCAGTACTATAGAACACACGACTTTTTCTGAGCTCTACGAATGCTCCTTTTACACTGGGTCCTCGCCCTCCTGAACTAATCCCTCGGCAAGTTTTGTTTGAAGCACGGCCTTTTTACCACTTGTGTCAAGTTTCCTCTCCTCCAGTTCTTGCTTCAATTCCACAACCTTCAATTCAACCAGGCGAACTTTCCTCGAACTCATTTTGTCTTAGTTTATGTCTCACAGTCTATTTCACGGGTCACCAGTCTATTATTATTATTATTGTCTATTTCACACAGTCTATTTTCCGGACACCAGTCTATTATTATTATTATTGTATATTTCACACAGTCTATTCCACGGCCACCAGTCTATTATTATTGTCTATTTCATACGCGAGAAGTGTTAATGCACACAACTGTCCACTTCACGAAAAATGTTTTTCAGTCACTGTCTATTTTTCGCGAAAACAATTGTCCGAAATACACAAACTGTCTACTAATCACGAACACTCTGTATTTATATATTTAAATCCACTTCTGATCACCACTGTCGTATATTTAAAGTCCAATTCACTCTGAAATAATTTATTTAACGAAATACTCTATATAACAATCACTCTACTATTTATATTCGACTTTCACTTCACTGACTGTCCGTCTGTCCGCTGCGTAGTTCTTTTTATATCCGACGTTGACTTCTCCGAATGCTTTAGAATTTTCCATCGAATCGTCCAGATTCATCGAATCATCCAGATTCTTCTCGGTGCAAGCGCAAAAGACGTTCACCCGCGGCCGGGCGCCGGCTTCGTAAGAGTTCAGGTCCGGCATCGCCCGCAGCTTCGCCACAGTTAAGAGCATTCTTTATGTAATGGTATGTAGTACAATTCATTATGTTACTCTCAATTCTATTGTAACTCTTTTTCCTCAGATCTCTATGTGACCTACCCCTCTCATTCACTAAAGATGAAGGAATAATCCTTCGAAACAAAACAACTGTCTGTGTGTATCTAAACAACAATAAAGATTATTTTGGTTGAGTTAGACTGTAAGTTTTTCACCCACCCAGTTATATATCACTTTCACTGTGTGTAATGGATCGCCTTCGTTGGTTGTTGTGTTTTATATTATTAGTATTGTATTATGTATGTAATTATTTTTAGTTTTAAGATTAAAAAAATATGTAACAAACTGTAATTGGGACTACCCGTTGAATAAATAAATAAATGATGGCGAGCGTCAACTGCAGGTAATGCAAACTGTTGTGAGGATCCAAGAATTTCTCTTTGAGAAATCAGCCAACAGATCATGATATCCCCATCATCGGCCAGAAGAATTTTAATAGCATAAGCTGCAAGAACCAGATTATGATGATCGGTTGTATTTTAGTTTTTGGGTGCAGGGGCGAATAGAATATAAGATAAATCATTCATCCAGTATATTGTTAGCAATCGATTTTGTTATCGGGAAGTGTTTATTATAAATACATTGTTTTGGTTATTACAGTTGTTAACATCAGAAGTGGGATTCTTACTCAACGCAGTTACAGTGTTTTCAGTTTCGTGTTTGTTTGTGAGTCACAAGGTTTGTGTGAACAAAAATGGAAAACGAAGGTCCTCAGACCATTCTGGAGGAACTGGTAAGGGCTCTAAAATCTCAACAACCACATCACAGTGAACAGGTAGATTTGCCGTATTTTCGGCCAGAAGTAAATGAGTCTACCAGATGGGTGAGTGATGTTGAAACTATTCGTAATGAATTCGGTTGGTCGGACATACAAACTTTGGTTAGAATCGGTAGACAACCAAAAGCCTGAAGGGCATAAGTTATAAAAGCATTACACATTTTGGCAGCATACTGACTGGCTAAATTGTCGAATTTCCGATTTGGAAATATCACGAGCTGGAATCAGAGTCTTCAGAAAGTCTTGTTGTCATTTGTTTGGATTGAGAAAATGATGCCATTTGATTGATTTATATAATATGAGGGCTATTGTCAACATTAGTTGATTCATCCTCTCTAAACAAGTTAGAAAAATAAAGTATTGGGAGCTGTGATAAAAGTATCTTTGAAATATCATCTCGAACAATTGAACACTGGGAGAAAAAACACGGCTGATTGAAAACATCGGTGAAATTATTCATCAATATACATAAGAGTACTTTTATTTGTGGAGCTTGATAACGGTAAAAATCTACATATAAAGAAACGATGACGATGATCAGCAAATTCTCCAGCAGGCTTGGTTATTGTTCAAAAGAACCAACCTTTGTATGGTAGTCTGATACACTACGATGTCTACATCCAAATGAGAGTTTATTCATGAATTTGAATATATTTGTCATGATAATTAAACAATGTGATGTTCCTACGTCTTCAACTGAAGATATTTCTGTATTTTGGGACTTCGGTGCTTCCGTGAATTGAATAACTGATTCGAAATTCGTGAAAGGTTCATTTTAATATAAGAGTTGATTACAATATTTTTCCGTCTACCTCACTCTTGTTGAAATGAAGGAATTCAAATTGTTTTCTGGTAATAAAGTTAAAGATGACACTAGCAGTTTGCGCAACATCCGACACCATAAAGAACCCCTCACCATTCTTATGGAAAATTGGTTCCGGTGAAATTTGATGAATTTTTGATATGATGTAGTTGAAGCCAAGCTAATTCAAAGTGTCCATGGGCCCAATTCAATCCTATTGCTGGTTTTCGAGATACAGGGTGCCAAATTTGGTAAGTGGCCATTTCGTATTGATTTCAGAAAAATTTGTGCAACAAATATTGCTTGCACATAAAGCAATACCTTCAGACTGGTTTTTTATGAAAAAAATTGTTGGATACAGGGTGAGTCCAGCATTATTCAAAATTGAATTCTCAATCAACCCTATGAATTGAAGATGTGACCAAACCAAGTAACACACTGATATGCTCATTATTTGAATACATCAAAATTGATATATTCAACATTTCGTACAGGGTGGGTTAAGAAGTGACAGTTCTTCTGATGACATTTTGTAAATTTTTATTTTATATTTTGAGCTTTAGGGATACTTGACTACGAACCATTCAGCATACTGCTTCTCCAAGATTGATATGCAGTGTGACACATACGCTAGAGGTGATGATAAAACTTGCAAAAGGGCGTTTATTTCGTTAGTCACCCTGTAATTGAAAATTTCACTTATCACTTTTACTTTGAGAACACCATTTTAATGTCAAACAGACCTGCTATATATATCCGTTATTACAAAAGTTTTTCCTGATATTCGTGATTGGAAAACATTTTGTAAAGACTTTGTGGAAGCTTTTCCACCCAAAAGAAATCTCGGACATTTATTTGAGTCAGCTTCTGCATATGTGCATGAGAAAACTGCTAAATTAAATGTGTACGAGCAAATTGGTCCGAAAGCGATATGGTCGAGTTGATTGTGTATGGCATTTCCGAACTTGATATACGTAATGCCGCGTTTAATCGAAATTGTAGAACAATATCTAAACTTTTGGTATTTTTGTCGTCATTCGTAAAGCCACTTTCCGCAAAGTACAAATAAGGTACCAATGATTTTTTGGGTCGTAAGAGACAACATCCCCGTGATGATGTTCCTAGCAGTAGCAAATCTCTTAAGAAGTGCTTTCAGAGTGGTAAAATTGGCCATATACAGCTAAATTGTTGAGGCAAAAAACAATTTGAGAAAATTCTACGGACTATTACAAAAGAGTCCAACAGAGATACTTTTGGTAATTCAAGTGAATAACCAAAATATGGACAATGTGCATTTTGTGCCAAACCTGGGCACGATATTTCAAATTGTTTCACCAAAGCCGCTATTGAAAAGCGCCGCAATGTAAATATTTATTCTGTTGGCAAGCATGTCGCAAACAGTTTTGTGGAAGTTTCCATTGAGGGACACCGCTTTCGCGCGCTAATCGACAGTGGTGCAGATTTGTCATTGATCTCGGAAAAGTTTTCCTGTCTTTTCTAAAACAAAATTGAATCATGTGACTTGACTTTGAAAGGTATTGGTCCATCGATTATAAGTGCAAAACAAATGTTCACTGCCGAAACAGTCATCGATAATACGAATACGAAAATCACTTACGTGATTGTACCTGACTCATGCCTTGATCATAACGTATTCATTGGTCGCACTTGTATGAAGATCTGACCTTGGTGACTATTACTGACCATCGGGGATCACGATGAGTGTTTCGTCGTCAGTTACACACAGTTCACAGTTGTGAACACGAATGTGTGTTGATTATCGGGAGCTTAATCGGAATACGATCAAAGATCGTTACCGCCTCCCTTTAATTGATGATGAACTTGATCGGCTGGGCAAGGGATGTTATTTTACGTCGTTAGATATGGCATCGGGCTTTCACCAAATATCCATTGATGAAGAATCCATTCATAAGACTGCGTTTGTGGTACCGAATGGTCTTTATGAATCTGAAAATTTCATATGGTTTGGCAAATGCACCGTCTGTTTTTCAAAAATCAGTCCACCTAGCATTGGGTCCCCTGAAAGACACTGTCGCTTTGGTTTACATGGATGACATTTAGATTCCTAGCAGAACTCCTGAAGAGACAGAAGGTCCTTGATGCCTTGAGATCAGTAGGCTTTTCGTTAAACATTCGTAAATGCAAATTCCTCCAATCTTCCATCGACTACCTCGGAAGGGAAATATCAGGTGAAGGAATTAGGCCTGGTTCACGAAAAATCCAAGCGTTAGTGGATTCCCCAATACCGGAAAATGTGAAGCAAATACGCCAGTTCAAGGGTCTAGCCGGGTATTTTCGGAAGTTTGTACCGGACTTTGCTCGCCAGACTGCGTGTATCACCAAGCTCACAAAAAATAATGTTCCCTTCAAATGGGACAAGGATCAGGAAAAAGCTAGGTTGTGCGTGATAGACCATTTGACTTCGAAGCCCCTTTTGGTAGTGTATGACCCTGATAAGTCTACCGAATTGCACACAGATGCTAGTAGTTTGGGTTACGGCAATACTTTGATTCAGAAACATGATGAAAAACCTAGAGTAGTTGCATATTTCAGTAAACGAACTACCAATACTGAATTTTCACTATTACGAACTCGAAACGTTGGCAGTGGTTGAATCATTGAAGCACTTCAGAACCTACCTGCTCGGTATTAAATTCGTTATAGTTACTGACTGTAATGCAATCAAAGCTACGGCTACTAAGAAAGATCTACTTCCCCGTGTTGCAAGGTGGTGGGTGTACATGCAAGATTTCGATTTTGACATCGTGTACCGAAAGGGAAAAAACTTTCCTCATGTAGACTATCTGAGCAGAAATCCGCTCCCCGTTATCCGCCGTATTACTCATAATAGTTGGGCATAGATTGAACAGAATGGAAACGAGGACGTTACTTCGAGAAGGCAAACTGGACTCGAATCAATATGTCGAAAAGGATGGGATACTTTTTCACAAACAGGTTAATGCCGATTATACTATAAATTTACAGTATTTTGTTCCTCGTCAAAGCCGTTTAGGTCTCCTTCGTATATTTCACGACGAACAGTGCCACGTAGGTACAGATAAAACGTATGAATCCATTTCAGTTCATTTTTGATTCCCTCGTGTGCGAAATTTTGTTCGTAACTATATTCGACACTGTGTTATTTGTGCTGTGAACAAAACTAGAACCGGTCCTTTGCAAGGGAATATTTTTCCAGTGATACCGCCTACAGAGCCCTTCCATACTCTGCACGCGGACTGTTTGGGGCCTCTCCCAATTTCGTCAGAGGGTTACAAGCACATTCTAGTGGTCGTTGATTCTTTTACGAAATACTGCATTCTAATGCCTATGAAGTCTGTCACGACGTCTGAGGCACGTGAAAAACTTGAAACAATCATATCGCTCTTTGGCACCCCGAAGAGGCTGATAACTGAAAATTGTTAAGTCAGTGGCATATTGATTATCACTACGTCACCCCTGATGTGCATCGTGGAAATGGTTGAATGGTATATGAGTACTATTAGGAACTGGCTGAGAATTGAAACCCAAATAAAGTCAGAATGGTCGAGCGGTTTGTGGAAAATCCAGTTAGTACTTGATACGACAGTTCATAAAAGCACTGGTGTCACCTCTCTACAACTTTTACTTGGTATTCAGAGCCACACCCCCCACTATTGAAAGATATTTCTCCGGATTTGACACCTATTCGTGATCGACAAAGAGTGGCCAAAAAACTTTCGGTGCAAACTAGGTCGGAAGCTAACAGGAAATGGAGAGATACTATGAATTATTATTCTCTTGGTGACTTCGTGTTGAAGCATCGAGATTCTCAGATGCATATTAGTAAATCTGACTATGAATTTCTTGGGCCATATAAAGTGATTAAATGTTTGGATCGTGGTCGGCTTGAATACGAAAGGTCGGCACAGACATCGTTACGAAAGCAGCAAAGGAGCAGTTGAGGCCCTGGCCTACTCAATGGGCCCTATCGTGCGATGAAATTTTGGAATTTCTCAAAAATGATGCACTTGCTGAGAGTGTCTCAGGAAGTGAGTAAATGAAATACCTTCTAATTCAGTTTGACGTTCGAGAAGTGATGACAGTCTCTGTCCCGTTAGAGGTAGAGCCGATGTGATGGCTGCGGCCTCACTAATATAATTGAATGTTTTTTGAAGACGGCCTCTGTCCCGTTAGAGGTAGAGCCGATGTGATGGCTGCGGCCTCACTAATAAAATTGAATGTTTTTTGAAGACGGCCTGGCCTGTCCACTGAAATGAAATTATAATATGATGACTGGAATGCTCTTAGTTCCACTGCGCACCCGTATAAAGTGATAACTCTAGGAGATGAAGAAAGGAGGCACATGCAATCTAGCAGCGAAATACTTTATTGCCTACTTGTATGGGTGCGAGAGAGATATTCATCTGCACGTACGTGGCATTAGTTTCCCAATTTATGGTTTGTAAACACGCGAGTGCAGTGCAGCGCGTCTTTGTATCTGTCAATCAACTGAATCTCGATTCCTTCGCCACTGCGAGGAACCACAAAACAAACATGGCGGCCTCCATGAGAATTCCAGTCGCGCAGCCTGACGAGCATTCCAGTCATCATATTATAATTTCATTTCAGTGCATCTGTCCCGTTAGAGGCAGAGCCGATGTGATGGCTGCGGTCTCACTAATATAATTGAATGTTTTTGAAGACGGTCTCTATCCCGTTAGAGGTAGAGCCGGAGTGATGGCTGAGGCATCACTAATACGAAAAGAAAAGTTGGAATTGTTGCTATGAGAAATGATTTAGAGAATCTTTTGTTTCAGCCAAGCCTGTTTCTGTTTTGGACAATAAATAGGCCATAAAAAAAATCTTCGAGAACGAAGATTTCGTCAGGATGGGCGTGTTAGCAATCGAACTGACAACAGTGCAAATAAAAGAAGAATGACGAGCCGCTATCAGTCATGAGACACTGGATTCATCATTTTCAGTTTGCAGTTTTACCTCGATGCCTGAGTGATAAACGCCTGCTCGTGATTATTGTTTATTTCTTGTATTTTATATATTTGGTTTTGTTATCGGGAAGTGTTTATTATAAATAAATTGTTTTGGTTATTACAGTTGTTAACAATATGCTTTTCCGACAAAAGTACATTCTCATCAAACGGATTGTTAGTTCTCAGAATTTCCGGTGGTGGGCGGACGAGAATTCGCATTTTACCATAGAGACACGTGAATACTCATTCAAAACTAATGTCTGGTGTGGTATATTCAACAACCAAATCATTGGTCCAGTATTTTCAAGAGAAAACCTAAATTTTACTTCTATTTCAAACTCATCCGATTGATTTATTAGACAATATGCCATTATATCTGCGCAGAAGAATGCATTTTCAACAGGACGGTGCTCCAGAATACTCTACAGTTGAAGTACGAGATTTTCTTTATGATCTGTTTCCTCGAGGATGGATAGGGCAATATTCAGTGAATTCATGGCCTATATCTACCGATCTAACCCCATGCGATTTATTTCTTTGGGGACATTTAAAGTTTGGGGTTTGTAAACACATACCTTTCAGAAATCAAGAACATCTTGAAAATACGATAAGAGAATGTGCTGCCCAAGTTCCGCCAGTTTTGTTGAGGAATGTTTCAATGGAAATGTAAGGACCATCCTGTGCTTAGAAAGGAACGGAGGACATGTTGAAATTTAATTTTATTTTGGTTACCTGTTCAATTGATTCATTTTGTTACTCAATTTATTCTTAAATTTCAAATTATGTTGTTTTAATGAATTTATTGAAAATTTTCATCCAAATGTTACTTATTTTCCTGAAAAGTATAACTTTTGCTAATTTTGAAAAATGCGTTATTCCGAGAAACTGATGTACACTCAGTATATCTGTAGGTTTCAAGACGAGCCCAAATTGATAAAAAAATTATTTAAGTTCATTTGAAAAATCACAAATAAAGATTTTTTCCAATTTGTTGCACAGTTTTTGAATGTCACTGTATATTTTAAAGTATCAATTCCATAAAAAATACAATAAAATTCATTTAATATTTTGATTTCAACCTGTTCAGCAGCTGATTTATTTTATTACCAAATACAACGGTACAGAGACTTAACTACAACCTTTCCCAAACAAATATTATCAGATATAACAAATGATAATTTCCATTTGAGAAACCCGTGTTTCAATATATTTATTATTTGATATAAAGTAAATAAAAACTTTTCTATGATACAATCATAATATTTAATTGGGCAACTGTTACCAGAGCCGATGGATGTAAAATAAATTATTTTTTAATCAACAATATGAATACATGGAATTGTTTTAAAATTGCTTCATAGTAAGCTCTTTATTTGCTGATCATTAATAATTCAATCAAAGTTTATATAGCTGAGTTCAACCGGCAAAATTAGCAACGAAGTCTTGAACAATCTTCTTCAGTTGGGCATCTGTTTCATCCGTAATTTTTCCTTCTTTGGCAATACTTTGCAATACGTTTTGGTGGCTGGTCCTGAAAATTAAATCAATTTTTAAACTAGGCTGTCCTTTTTTTCAGACAATGTTCAGTAATCAAACAATATAAGGAACATTTTGGTTTTCAAGAAATATAATATCTCTACAATTTGGTATACCCGATGCCCGCGGAAGATTAAAATAATTGTCAATTGCATCTAGAAAACTAATAATATAATATCTCCTTGCCTACATACACAATAGTTTTCTATTTACTTTTGCAGAAGCGAGGTACAATAAAATGTCAACTAGTACATTTTTCTCAATATACCTTAATGATTTTGTTAAATCCGTTGTATAGGTGACAAGTTACTCGATAAACAACTTCATTTTAATCTCAAAAGATGCTTCATTTCAAGAAAGATCTAGTTCAGTAACAGAAATTGGTTTCAAACCAATAATGTGCAGAACCAAATCAATCGTAATGAAATGGTCATTTTTCCTAACCTGATGAGCCACCATGTTGCCAATTGAAACGAATTAGTAATACCTATTTATTTAAAAATTAAATTTCACACAGCTGGTAAATTTTGAGCGCAAACAGTTGAGTTGTATTTTTCCCAAAATGTTAGGACTGAAATTGGTTATTCAAACGTAACCATAGCCTTCTAGATTAAATAATTAATTTCAAAATAAAAAAAAAATTGGTTACAAAAAGTGACGAGTGACAATGGTTGTTT
Source organism: Chrysolina oricalcia (assembly GCA_944452925.2). Lineage (NCBI taxonomy): Eukaryota > Metazoa > Arthropoda > Insecta > Coleoptera > Chrysomelidae > Chrysolina > Chrysolina oricalcia. The sequence goes on along the minus strand of OX101818.2, from coordinate 42,275,893 downwards.
TCCAAATGTCATATGAATATAAAATAAGTGCAAATATACCAGGTGTCCTATTTAAAAATCGTAAGTTTATGTAATTTCTGATCATACCGGAAGTTGTATAAACTTGACTCATGTGTGAAAAAATTTGGTTTTATGTCGTATACAGATTCTCTGAATTTCATTCCATTATTTTTGGAAAACAAAAAGGTTATAGGCTTTTTATAGCCCCCACCTGTTAACTTCTGTACGTACAAATACGTACAGACATGGAATAAAAACCATTTTGAATGGTATCACTACTACATTTTAAAATGAAAGACACTTTGACTGCTGGAAAGGCGCAGGGGCACACATCAATTTAAAAAAAAAATTAAAAGCTACATTTTTTCGATTTTTGTTAATATATTTTTTTCAAAACTTCGATCTCTTTGCCTTTTGAAATTTTCAAGTTACGATATTCAATGTCTATGACTGATCGTGATCCCAGGCATATTAGTCACTTTACAACTGTGCATGCATTTTTAGTTTATTATAGTGTTTACTGAGACATTATTTCGACGCATTCTCGTTAATAGGCTGTTTGTTCAAAAGACATCAATACGTATGGCTTGGTGGTAATGTGTGCTAAAAAGAACCTTGTGTTCACGTACATGAAAAGTCGACACCAACATTATTTACTTCAACTTTGGCAACATGGCCTCTGTACATCAGAAAACAACTACTTCCTTGGCTAAAACTCGATGGATATCGAATTATATCTGTCAGACATTTGTGGAAAGAGCCATATCAAAAGAAACTACTTTACAAGAGCTTCATAAGATAAATTTCAGGACATCACCTGATTCAAGTGGAAACATGCCATAAAATATCTTGAAAAATGTAGTCAGTTTCAAAGTCACTAGTTGAATATTTATTGCACTTCAAAACTAGTGTATTAGTTGAAAAGGGAAACATTCTCACATGAAAATTGAACCAAACATGACTCCTCTGTAACGAAAAAAGTGAAAAAACCTACGATAAATTGAAGTTACTTTTTTGTAATTTCCAACAGAAAACAACTACTACCCCGGTTAAAGCCACGCTGGACATTTAACTAAATCTGATAGATATTGTGAAAAGATCCTATGTAACATGAGAGAAAAAAATCTGAAAATGAAACCTGCATTTTTATTCAGATAGTTGAAATGAAAAGAAGCTATTTTTTTAATATCTAACAGAAAACAACTACTTCACCGGCAAAAGCCACGCTGGACATTGAACTACATCTAATAGATTTTGTGAAAAGAACCTAACTTGAAAGAAAAAATCTGAAAGTGAAAGGACCCCGCAAACTCCATATGGAATTTGGATCCCGGTGGATTTTTTTGAATTTTTGGTATGATGTAGTCCATGTAATTTTCAACCAATGTTACCATTAAGCCAACCCAAAAAAATCAACAGTTTTGCTGCTACGGGGCGTTAAAATCACACCTTGCCCAGATTATACTATTTATTTTTTAATCCGGTAACAATATTTTCATTGTTGCTTATGTTGCATAATAAATTCTCACATTCCCCTTCTTCCAACTACACAACTACTACAAAACGCAAAAAAAATATTTCTCGAGAGCCTTCAAATGTATCGTCGAAGTTTAAATATGCCTGAATAAGGGTAATAGCAGTTTTTTAATGACTATCCACCCTCTCCCAAACGGCACAAAACGAAAAAAAAAAATCAGTGGATTTTTCTGAATTTTTAATATGATGCAGTTCAAGTTATTTTGAATAGAAATTAATTGGGTGACAAACCCCAAAAATTCATAGTTTTGATGCTAGGGGGCGTTGAAATCATACATTGCTCAGAATAGACCATTCATTATTATAGGCCGAAACAATATCTCTACGTATTCTAGTTTAGATTATGCTGAATAATTGTGTAATTTTTTATAAAAAAACCTAAAACCTCCCCCATACCCCCAACCCTTATTTTGAAACACGAAAAAATTAATTCAGGCACCAACTCAAATTGAAATTGTTGATGTTTAATTTTTATTCATTTTCAAGATTTTCGCCCAATTAATTGATATTAACCCTTAATTGTGAGACTGCAGCCATTTTTATTTTCGAGGTTTTTCTGAAACGGTTTCGCTTTTCTGCGAATCATGCCACCTAATCTATTAGCTATTGGTGCCCCACCAATCATTCAACTGGGAGTAAATTTGGGTAAATAAAGGACGTCTGAGAAATATTTAGTATTTAGTTGAGCACAGTCCGTGAGACGGCACGTTTCGGTTTACGTAAGCATTTCTTGCTACTCAAAGTAATGGCAGGTTCGTCAAAACTGGTAGGTACGTTATGGGGATGAAGAATATGATTACACTCTTTTATGTTGGTATAACTAGACAATATTTTTTTTTGAATGAGTTTTTATTTTTTTATGGATCTTTCCAAAATCACTACCAATTTACGTTATGTTGAAAAAGATTATTTAAGATCAAGTTTTTTCGTTATTTTATGCAATATTATTTCAAAAGAATGTGTACTTAAGTGTTCGTAATATATATTTTGAAAAAAATATTATTTGAGAATTTTTTGTTTTGCTTCCAAAAAGTGCCAGTCTCACAGACTGCACGTTACCAGTTGTGTTTCAAAATTCCACGTTACCAGTTAAGGGTTAAAATAACATGAACTACGCCCTACTAAGAAGTCGGCGAAATCCACCAATATTTTTTTGAAGGGAGGGAATGGTGAAATTAAAAAACTGTTCAATTCCTTAATTTGAGCTGATAAAAATATTTATTTTGATATAGCATTCACAAGTAGTCGAGAATTTTTTTTTTTCGTGTTTTAAAATAGGGGTTGGGGGTAATTACACATTTTTGAGATTTGCCACACAATTAATTTCTATTCAAAATAACTTGTACTGCATCATATTAAAAATTCAGAAAAATCCACCGAAATTTTTTCGTTTGGGGGGAGGTGGGACAATCATAAAAAAACTGCTGTTTCCCTTATTCAAGCATATTTAAACATTCGACAATACATTTAAAGGCACTCGAGATTTTTTTTACGTTTCGTTATAGGACTTGGGTGAAAGAAGGAGGTAAGAATTTTTTTTATAAAACAGCACTATATTGTGCAACATTAGCAACAATGAAACAAGTGAAAATATTGTTACCAGGTTAAAAAATAGATAGTCTAACCTGCTGATTTCAACGCCCCCTAGCAGCAAAACTGTTAATTTTTTGGGGTTGGTGCAATGGTAACATTGGTTGAGAATAACGTGGACTACATCATATCAAAAATTAAAAAAAAACCACCGGGACCCAAATTCCATAAGGAGTTTGCGGGTTCCTTTGCATTTTCATTCAGATAGTTGATTATTTATTAAATGTCCTGTTTCCATTGGAGATTCATATCTATAAATGAGATAAGGGAGAATATTATTCAGAAGTATCACTTTCAGTTGCAGATGATTCCACATCTGACTTTATGAACATCCTGTTCATATTTTCAATAAAATCAATAGTGTATTATATTATACCAATTCGTATAATGAAATGTACAACTGAAGTGCTTTCTAGTCTGACAAAGAGATGAAGGCTGTGATCAAATTGTAGTATTCATCTCGGCCGACGATAACGGGTAGCGAGACCATGCGAATATACAACCGTGATGACCTGACTGCATTTATGAGGGTTTCCCGCATTGAATAAGGCGAATGCCTGCCATATGTCTCGGATAGTTCTTGAAAAGTTGTTCCTTTACATTAAGGAACTTTGTACATATGACTAACAGAAACAATTTAATATCTGTCGAGGTAATAGCTTGGGAAGTAGTTGTTTTCTGTTGGGAATAGGCCATAAAGTATATACAAACTTATTATCCTTTCTGAAATGATCATACTTTACTATAATATGACTATATACAGAGTGACCAATTTGAATGTGACCCCTCTAAAATTGTTATGTATTATTTGACTCAAGGTTCTTTTTTCAATGGATAGAGCACCAATAGCCTGAAACAAAATCGTTAAGGTGTACGTTATTGTTTGAAAAAAAAACAAGTTAATAATAATAATATTTATGCAAAGAGATAATATGTTATTATATTTTGGATTAATGATTTTGTTTCATCAGTTGTGTTGGTTATAGCTAACTCGATGCATTTTAATCTTAAATTAATCTCAAAAGATCCTTCATTTCAAGAAATAGGTATCTAATATAATCTTTCAAAGTTTTTTAACGGAAGTTTGAAACCCAAAAGTGTGTAGTTTGTGTAGTTTCAAATTAATCATATATTATATCACAAGATCTAAGAATTTATTCGATTAAACTCTCAAAATATTTTTAGCATGATTTTGCTTGGAAAATAGTTGAACGTATTTTAAAATTATTGTGCATGAAACTATTTGCCAAGAAGCAAAATCATGCACAAAATATTTTGAGAGTTTAATCCATTCAAATTTATAGGTGGAGTGGTAAAAGGCTAGAATATTTCCTGATTAAAGCCAACAATAAAAAAAATTATTGATAATAAAATTTGACATTTTCTAACGTTTTTTTTTTTAGAAAAAACAAATTCAAAGCTTATTATTTACGGGCATCCCAACATTATGCATTGAAGTAGTCTTATAGCAAACTTTGCATGTAAATATTTAACATTTTGATTTATTTTCATCGCCTTATGTCAAAAATATTTGTATAAGAATTCTATCAAAAATGGAGTTTTTACTGATAAAAATCAACATTAGGTCATTCAAACGATTAAGCAATTAATGCTTGTTTTACAAGATGTTGCCCGAGAATTGTAAGAAAAAGTGATAAACGACAAAAAGAAAACCAAATGGAGGACAAAAATTTAACCGCGGTTAAAAAGGTCTTGTGATTAATCACTTATCTTAACAGAATTCATTAAAAAAATTGTGGGGTCTGATTGGTCTATTTCATGATGAGGGAAATAATCGTAACAAAATGGTGTTTTTGCCTAACCCGACGAACTATTTGAAAAAATTTATTTGGATACCCAAACTAAAAAGTGACAAGCGATACATGATTGTATTCAGTATGCCATATGGAGACAAATGAAGTGGAAATATACCACCTTTTAATAATCGAAAGTTTATGTCACCTCTGGAGAAACCAGCTGAGTTAATTGTCAAAAATGCAGTTTCATGTCATATAAAGATTCTTCAAATATCAAACTCATAGAAAAACAGTGTAGTACTTTACATATTTAGGAGTATATATCATTCATATAACCATCTGCGACACCACTGCAATTATAATTCGATAATAATTTCATGAAAAGATGCCCTTTGATATTGCTAAAAAACACAAGCAGATTTATCAATATTGGCCAGTGAACTTTTGAATAATTTATGAAAACCCACTATTTTATAAACACTATGGGCATCCTGCTATACGGAAACGAAGCAGGTTAGGACACACCATTATAGGAACTTTTTTCATAAAATATGACAAGAAAAGGGACCAAGGAATCAATATTGCAACAAGAAGCAAAATATATACCCTCATTTGTCGCTCTCTGCTGGAATATGGCCACGTACTCTTTCTCAATATTAAGAAAAGAGACAGAAAGATAATACAGGTTGCAGAGACAACAGCGCTAAGAAAAATAGCAAAAATAAGGCACCCAAACAACCCTGTTTACATACAATCCAGCAAATGAAGTATTATATGAAACAGCCAAAGTCGTACCTATTTGAGACCAGACTAGATGAACTTGCAAGAAGATTTGCTAAAAACCCTCAAAACGTGGAAGTGATTCAAAAGCCCGCAGTAACAAGACTTCCTCAGAATCGAAATATTCACAAACACCCAGAAAACACGATACTTGAAAAACTGCGGAGAACAGCTAGTTTATAGTAATATTAAGATAACATGTTATATCATATAGAAGTAGACTTTTTTTTATTATCATGATCATATACAAATGTACATTCAAAGGCTGTAAGACCTCGTTCAATTGCAGTTTGAATCATGACCTGCTTATAATTAAAGAACATTTTTTTTCTTTTTTTTTCTTTGGTGTCTTGGCATCGACTGCTATGGTCATTAGCCACGTGTTCTGGATAGGCCTTGTTACTAACTCCATGCGCCACCTTAGGAGCAGCACTGTTAATTGGAACGCAACAGTGAATCGTGCAGGACTCACCCCAGTCCAGCCACGAGATTTGAATAATTTAATCGGTCAAATTAAATTAAAAAAATCCCAGCCGCAACTGGGGCTCGAACTCCGGACCTTTCGACCCAAAGTCGGACGCTCTAACCACTGCGCCACGCCCTGACATAGAACATTTATTATTATTACTATTATTATGACAAAATCACCACCACCACCTTAGACTTCATAGATTTCTTGAAACTATTTTGCAGTATTGGCACTTTATATGAAGAATAATATGAAGAATATAGGGTTAGAGATCTGAAAGTCAGTTGTTCAGGAAAATGTTTTTTCAATAAATTTGAGAGCCTCAGTTGAGGTCTGCGACAATCTGCACACATGAAAACTGACAAACTTTGAAACACTATCATGTGTTTCTTTTTCGCTACTTCCCTCCACTTATTGTTTCAGGAACAGGTTCAGAAGCTCCTTTATTAACCAGATTAATATAATTATCAAGTTTGATTTCAGCGTTTGGTCGAGTATAGCATTTTGTAATATATTACTGAGTTCTAGAGTTACATCCATCTTCCTCAACATTCTCACAAATCTTCCCCGTGTCTGATGGTGTTTGGAGATGTTAGTCCTGCCCAGCTTTTATGTCTTCAATGTTGTTATTATGATTAGTCATTTTAACTGTGGAAACATCTTTTTGTAGGACTCGTGATATCTATCATTATTTTTGTACATTCCATAGCAGGTTTTTGTAGGGCATAGTTTTTGTCTGTTAATAACTTGACTACCATGTTATTGTGAATCCTATTTATTTCTTTATTTAAAAATAAATAGATATTAATATGATATACTGTGCGGATACAAATTATACTGTATGTAAAAAAAGAATTTTGGATTTTGGTGACGAATTATTCGAAATTCCAGAGAGCTCCCAGACTAATATTTATCAGCATTCCCGAAGGTACCTTCATGCCAAATTTGGTAATTCTATCCGCCAGGTAACGGTAATCGTAAAATACAGCTCTAAGCGACCTGATTAAATAAGACCCATGTTTTTAAAACTGTTTGATTAGAAAGCTTAATATAACTATTGCTGAAAAACACCTAGAATCTCTCTTGATTTAACCAAGTGGTTTCATAAAAAAACACAATTATATTCAATTAGAATACGACCTACATAATATCGATCAAGCAAATTTTTTATAAAGGTGAGTAAATTATAGAGCGACTTACTTGATGTGTTCTGAGAACTGTTTTTCAAATACAGTGATTTTTGAAGGGTCGATTTTGTCCAGATGTCCCCTTACACCACAGTAAATGATGGCCACCTGTTCTTCAATAGCCATTGGCACGTACTGACCTTGTTTCAACAATTCAGTCAAACGAACTCCACGATTCAACAGTTGTTGAGTTGCAGCATCAAGATCGGAACCAAACTGGGCAAATGCGGCTACCTCACGGTATTGAGCCAATTCCAGTTTCATGGAACCAGCCACCTAGAAAAAAAAATGATTCTCTTTCAGCAAGTGTTTCAGATAAGTTCATGGTAAAAACATGATGTTCTGTGGGTGAATTGTTTTAAGCAGTGAGGAAAGTCAACTCAAACATGGTCTGCTAAAAAGAAAACATGGAGAAAATAAGAGAAATGTTTGCACATATAATAATAATAGAAAAATTATTTCATACCAGTGAAAAAAATTCGTAAAGATTTTTGTATGATACATGCATGAATAAGCACCAAATACATTTTACAAATTAACACCCAATAACTATAAAATAAAATTGTTTTATTTTCCCGGAGACTACAAAAGATTAGATCATAGTTCGAGGATTGTTCGAGCATATCTATCAAACAGATTTCATGATAAATGTGCTCTGAGCAGACGAAGTGAATTAAGAATAACGGCCTTCTGCATTCTTGCGGCTCAGATTTTTACCATATCGCGGCAGGCCGGTATTTTCTTCAGATTCGAGAGCAGTGTGTCGATCATTCCACCAAGGAAAACTCCATGACAAAAATAGTCATATCCTAATGGTCGAGGAGGACAACATCAGGCTTGTATTTGCCTGAGGGTGGGGAATGAGTGGTTCCAATAGATTCGGCACTTCTCATTCTCCACAACGGACTCAATATCTCCCGGAACATCAGGCAACACCCGTGTCTCGTCTATATCGTACGGGTGTCATGGATGGTAGTACAACACTCGTAGCGCCGCGCGTTATGCCTGTGGATATAGGCTGAGACAGCATAAGCTGGGCATGCTGACAGCAAATGCATTATTGTCTCAGGTGCCCCACAACACGCCATGCATCTGGTGTCAGGGACCTCTATACCCATCACGCGACTATGGTAGACTAAGGTGTTGAAGACACCATACTGGCAGGCCATTATGAATCTCTCGGTCTCTGACTTTAACTTACTTTACTTGAGGAAGGCATGTTTAGTTCAAATGGTTTAGAGAGACTTGATAGGAGACTTATTGCTCTGTAATTATATAAATTGTTCCCAACACCTTTTTTATAGACAGGGCATACTGTTGCGAGTTTCAAATTGTTTGGGTAAATTCCCTTTGAAGATGATGAATTTATGAGGAAAGTTAAAGGGCTAGAAAGTTCATTCAGACATTTTTTGAGCAGGTTGTTGGAAATATAGTCATAGCCACATGCATTAGAGTTTTTTAGTCGGGCATTAAGCTATATTACATTACTCTCACAAACGGCATTCATAAAGAAACTGTTTATGTTAGATGGTACATTGTCCCCCACAAATTTTAAATCATTCGTATTTATTTCGACGAGTGTTTTCAAGAAATTTTCGTTAAATTTTTCAGCTAGTATTGTATCTTCGATAATGACATCGTTTTCCTTGATATTGATAATTTGCCAGGTATTTTTCGGTTTATTATTTGAGTTTAGTATCTGAAAATCATGATATTCCCTCCTTGCACTTCTTAATTTTTCTCTATAACTCTTGTTGAAGTATTTACTGGTTTCTTTATAGGTATCCAATTGTGTTACTTTATTTTTCCAGTTCTTCTAATTCTGGTGTCATGATATAGCCATATCTTTTACTTTTTTTAATATAAAAATAAATAAAAATTGGAAACGAGATTTCAAAATAGTATAGTAAGGTCTCTGAAAATTTTGTATATGCCAGATTTGGGCACTCTATTGCATACATTTCGAACCAGTCTTCCTGTTTCGTGTTGAACCTGTGAAATAGTCCACACTATAATAACACTGCAAAGAACATACTAGTTAATTCTGCTACACAGCTTCACATATTAATTATATAGAAAGTGAAGTTGTGAATTTCATTTCACTAACGCCGATAAAAAATAAAATTATCAATATTTCAGTTAATGAATCAGACAAAAATAAATTTTAATTTCATTGTAAACAAAAATCAATTTTAGATCAATAAACAACTCACCTGTTTCATGGCTTTAGTTTGAGCAGCTGATCCTACTCTTGATACTGACAGACCCACGTTGATAGCTGGACGAATACCTTTGTAGAACAACTCAGTTTCCAAGAAGATTTGTCCATCAGTGATAGATATTACATTAGTAGGAATGTAAGCGGATACATCTCCAGCTTGGGTTTCAATAACTGGCAGAGCAGTTAGGGAACCACCACCATGAGCATCTGACATCTTGGCAGCTCTTTCTAATAGACGAGAGTGAAGATAGAAGACATCTCCAGGGTAAGCTTCACGACCTGGAGGACGACGAAGTAACAAAGACATCTGAAATATAGAATCCAAGAAAATTTAGATCAAAATCTAATTGTTTATATACAAAATACACACAAAAATATATACAAAAATCTGATCTTGTGAGATAGGGGCAGGGTGGAGAGGGGATAGAGGTGGAGAGCAGGGTAGGGAGAGAGAGGAAGCAAGGTGTTTTGTCCCTGCACATTTTTATTAATATAAATGATTTGCATAGTTACATAGTGAAATGTGTTTAGTTTGTCGATGACACAACCCTCATATGCCCAAATGAATTGCATACCAGTTCACATTAAATAATGAATGGTAATAATAAAAAAAAATAAATGAAAAACAAAAAACTTGATAAAAAATTAAAGCAGCACGGAAATAAAGATAACAGGCGTATACAGGTAAGCACTCTTGTGAATGTTTATGAGGGAAAGAATTATTATTATTACTATAATCTATACTTGATTCGGAAGATTACTTACTTGACGATATGCCACAGCTTGTTTCGACAAGTCGTCATATATGATAAGGGCATGTTTTCCATTATCTCTGAAGTATTCACCCATGGCACATCCGGAATATGGAGCCAAGTACTGCAAAGGTGCAGCATCTGAAGCTGTAGCTGATACAATGATTGTGTAGTTTATGGCGCCAGTGTCAGTCAAACGCTTCAAGATCTGCGCAACAGTTGATCTTTTTTGACCTACTGCAACGTAAATGCAATACAACTTCTTTTTCTCATCATCAGCATCATTGAATCTTTTTTGGTTGATGATTGTGTCAATGGCTAAAGCTGTTTTGCTGTAATGAAAAACATATTCAGATTTTCAATCAATCAACTGCTCTTTATTGTTCATGGATATTACATTCATACATTACATAACAAAGTAACCTCAAAAAACACTTCTACAATATTATTCACAATAAACATTCCCAGAGAATAAAAATCATATGAGTATAAGTAATGAAGGTAACGAAATGTATTTAATACAAAAGTCGTATTGTACTCATACAGAGTGTATCACATTGACGTAACAACAACTAATTTAATTTTTTCCTAAGAGAATTTCAGATGCTTCCTTTTCAGAATATGGATAAATGTATATGGAATTTCAGAACAAACAGTAATCGTCCTCCCACAAATGACTAGCAACTCAATGAATTAGTATAAAAAAAACATGTTGTAGAACTTATGATGCAGATCCAACTATTGCACATACACTCTAAATTCAACAGTTCTATGTCCATCCAACTCTTGCATAACTCGAGTATGTAAATACAGACGTTATGGTTCATTCTGAAAGTCAATATACTGTCGGCCTAGTGCAAAAAGTCATTAACTAACAAAACTTCACAAAATGAGTTTAATATCAATAACTACGAGCAGGTGGACACAAATTTCCACCATTGACTGTTATTTGTTTTTTTTATCACAGGATGATTATTTATTTATTTATTATATTTATTTCACATATTCGTAATAAAAATAGACTCAGCTCTGTTGAAAAAAATAAATAAATAACTTGTTTTTACGAAAGCCTCTATATAATCCAGAAATCATTTACAACGTTTGATGTCATATTGGTGTATTCGTCTTATGGTACACCTTCCATATTTTGAAAGATTATAGAACTTGAATAATTAACAATTTTTCAAATATTTTTATTGTGAAATTATTTTCTTCTTGCTCTAATCCAACGATACATTTAACTACAATCTCAAAATGAAGCATCTGAAAGTCTCTTAGGAATAATGGAATTGGTTGTTATTACCCCAAAGCGATAGACTATGTATACGTTCAAGTTATTCTACTACTTGTAGTAAATATAGATTTATACATACTATTTAAAATATTCCACAGTAAATTGTTCAGAATGTGTCGAACGAATATGTTTATGGAAATGCATCAATTACATGATTCTCAAGTCTAACTGCTTCAAATAAATCATCAGCAAAGGCCACTATTTTTGATAGACCAGACATTCCAGGCACTTGAATATATCAACAAGCAGGACGGGTGAGGCTTCATGAGAAATGGATATAATATGTCAGTCTGATTCAGCAAATGCTAACATTATCAATTGAATTTGGAAATGAACGAAATTCCACCGCTCAATCTTTTAGAAATCACTAAAAAATTGATAGCTTTGGACGCACCCTGTACATCGTGGGTATGTGCAGGAATTATTATACTCTATAGTATAACGATTCACAGATTAGAATTGCTAGCCTGTGAAATAGGAGTTAGGTTAGGCCAAGCTTTCAGTACAGGATGGGCACTCTAGATTTCCATGGTAGCCGTTACTTGGATAAAAACTAACTAATGTTGCATGGAAACCATTTATTGAAAACAGAGTGAAAGAAATTCGTTCCTTCTCTTCCACAGAACAGTGCAATCATATACCAGGAAACTCGAACCCTGCTGATATAGCTTCACAAGGTTGTAGCGGTAAAGTTCTAATGGAGAAAAAATGGTAGGAATGGAGTTGGTTGAGAGAAAAACGGGAAAATTGGCCTCATTCAGTACATGAATATTTAGAGAATGAGGTTGAAGGTGAAAGGAGAAAAATGGTCGTTATAATGTAGCATATAACAATAACAATGTTTCGAATATATTGGGGCATTTTTCCAAATTCACAATAGTTATTATCAGGGTGGTGTCATGGATATAACGATTTTATTATAACTTGAAAAAAAATGGGGAAGAAAGGGAGAGCTGATTTAAAAAAAAAACTTGAAGAAATTTGAATAATTAAAATAATACAGAAAAAAGTTTTGAAGATAGAACAAAAAAGAATCAACAAGTTTTTCAGGATAAGGAAGGCATTTTTAGAACAAGGAGTTATTATTTAGCAAGGAGGATACTTATAGTTTCAAAATTCCAATTCTACTTTCATCTAAACATCAGTTACTGAAAAGCTGATATTTGAACAAAATAAAATCAATAAACATGAAGGTGTCCAAACACAACAGTGCAAACTATGGGAAAAATTATTGATTCTCAGATGAAGGAAAACCATTAAGAAAGTTATCGAGAAATATACTCAATGTAAGATTTACTAGTAAGCCTATGGACACCCTATTTGCACCTCTGCCTAAAGATAAGGTAAACCAAACTGCAGCTCTTGAAATCACAGGCTTGGAATTGGCGGGGCCTTTATATTTGAAAGGAGGTGGAAAAGTTTGGATTGTTTTATTTACCTGGGCACTATTTAGAGCGTTGCATCTAGAACTAGTGAAGTCTTTGTCAACAGATAGCATTCTCATGGCGTTGACAATACTTTTAGTTAGAAGAGAAAGATATTTAGATATTTAGATAATGGGAACAATTTTGTCGGGGCAAATAACCCACTGAAAAAAATTGATTGGGGTCAAATTTTGGAATACTTTTGGTTCAATGAAGAACATGGTTTTTCAATCCTCTTTCTGTTGCTTGGTGGGAAGAATGGCGAGAACGTTTCGTAAGGGTAATGGAACTTCTTTGTCGAAATTTGGGAAGAGCTGTGATTAATTTTGAAGAAATGATGACCATTATTTGTGATTGTGAAGCCATCATCAATAAACGGCCATTAACCCATGTCTCAGTGGAACTGTGCACTCTGGTCAAAGAAAGATTGGTACACTGAATGTGGGAGATACAGTTTACGTTTCTTCAGATAATATGAAACTTTTGAACTGGCCACTCCGAAGAATTTTGGAAGTTATCCCTGGTAGAGATGGTATAGCCAGGATAGCTCGAGTGAAAATCCAGCATGGGAAATTCTTCGATTATTTCAATTAATTCATCCATTTGAGATTTCCAGAACGGAGTGCGCACATGAGTAGAAGAATTTGAAAATGAAATACAGTACTGAAGACAAGCAGAAGGAAACTTAAGGAAAAGTATGAAGACATGAAAAGAAATGTGAAGAGTTTGAAGAAAGAAGAGGGCACTACTTCACAGTAACCGGAAGTAACAAGAAGAGTGTGTATTGTGAGAGCTCCGGACCGTTTTGGTTCCAGTTGAATCTTCAATTCGTGGTCCATATGTTAATTTTTATGTTTATGAATTTGATAGTTTGCAATTTTGCCAAGGTAACTGAAAACTTGCGAAAGGGGGACAAATATTGGAAATAGTTCTATGTTCAATCTTATTTTTAGCTGTTATTATCTTTGATTGGACCCCGTACAATAAAACGAAAAAGAACAAAAAACAAAAAAAAATTGAGTCAAATAAAAGACACTAAATTGATGCACGTCATTTTTTACTGCTATAACAATATTATGTATTCAAGTATTTTCCATCCCAAAATTTAAATATACTTTGCAATATTGCTGCAGTTGCAATAAGCAATTTGTTGAGAAACATCCAACCTAAATTCCAAAATCCTAAGATTAGGTTAGTTTCTGCACATTTGTCTTACCCAGTCTGACGATCTCCAATAATCAATTCACGTTGTCCACGACCAATAGGTACAAGCGAATCAACAGCCTTTATTCCAGTCTGCATTGGCTCCCTAACAGAAATACGAGGAATGATGCCTGGGGCTTTAATACCAACTCGGAATCGTTGTTTGGTGTTTAGAGGACCTTTACCATCAATAGGATTACCTAAAAACAAAATATACAATGAGATTCAAACAATGACGAACATATCTATGTTAAACTAATCACTTTCAATCAAGGAACTGTATTCATCTCTATTATTAATGTATTTTCCAAACAATAATCTATTTATTGAAAGTATATTTCTTTGTGATATTTCAATATCCAATCTATAACATAAAATAGATTTTGACGAATATTTTTGTGTATAATATGTTATTTTTTTTATGATTTTCTAGAAGAGGAAAATCCTGTAATGTCCAAAGAACATCGTGAGAGCAGAGGAAAAGTAGGTAGGAATTGGTGTTCATCTTGAATTTTTGCAGGCTGAATACCTCAGGGAACATCTTCCGAAACAGTGAGTTCCAAAGCCTTGAGGTTCGTTGGATGATAGTGAAGAAAATAATGCACCTTGCAAGAGAAGTAGGGATTTGTTCTACCTCGTCTTTTTTAATCAATTGCTAACACTTGGATTTAAAAAATACGCTGCAGTCAATCCTACCTACTTCCCTAGAAAAAATTTATATTTATTTTCATATTATTCATTTTCATAATATTCAAACTCACAACTACTTGTAAAAGACATTCCTCAATTTATTCCTAAAATATCATGATTCTCTCATGTTTCCTAAAATATATTTACCTAAAGCATCAACAACACGACCCAAAATTTGATCACCAACAGGTACATCCACAATGGCACCAGTTCTTTTGACGATATCACCCTCTTTGATGAGTTTGTCATTACCAAAAACTACAACACCCACATTATCAGGTTCCAAGTTGAGGGCCATACCCTAAAAACAAAAAAGTTTCATTCTAATTTGATTCATTGACGATTCATTTATTTTCTGGAAATTCATGTTGAATTCTTGAATAAAGAAAACTAAATTTTTTTTATAATTTCCTCTCATTATTGTTTATTTTTTACTTTCTTGCAACTTTGAACGGTTCGACGTACAAACATCGAACTAAAATCGTTTAAAATGGTATCACCGATACTACTTATTGAAATAAAAGACACGGGGTCACATCAATTTAAACATTTCAAATAGCATGGGGGTCAAGTGACTCATCGTTGAAAAGATAATTCAATTATTTTTCAACTCGGATTTCGTTAATATTTTTTTCACAATACTAATCAAGTATAAGTGCAGATCTGATAAATTTGAACAGTCTGACGTGGAACAATGGGACAGAAAATATTTTGAAGGGTATTACCGACACTACTTTTTGAGAGAAAATACATTGCAATTACTTGACAAGTTTGTCAGCACATTGGTTGAATATTTCACCAATATTCAACAAATCATATTAATCTATAAGTTATCAATATTGGTTGATTAATTTTCACAAATGTCGATAAAACAGTAGATTAGATCAGATATTTATTGGTCAAATTATTGCACCTTAGTGCTATGACAAGTCAAAAATGTAGGTACCTACATACAATATAAGTGTAGTTACAATTATTATAGTATAATTATAGTATCACAGTAAATAATTTGTATAAAATTGAATACGGAACAATCGCAAAATATATATATGAATATACTTACAAACTAAGATAAAAAGGTACATAGAGAAATAAGATATTGTATAGAGACATAATTATTGCAATAATCATTCGTTGAAATTGAAGTCCGACGGACCATGGTAAGCATTTTTTGTTAGATGTTTCAGTTTCCTGTTGAAACTAGTGAGGGTTGCATTTTTCATTGATTGGGGAAGTGAATTATAAAGTGGTATGTAGGAATTACGTCTCCTTGTCATTTCTAGTCTCTGGTTTGGTGCTGCATCTTTGTTATTTATAATAAGCAGATAATACTCTTTAAATTTAGTTGATCAGAAAAAGACTTTCATAAACTTTATTCGAAGTAAAAACAACAACAACTGACAAAACTATACATAACAACGTCAATCTTCAAATTTTCCAAATACTAAGTGGTCCAAAATATTCATTCTAAGACTTCCTCTGACACTTTATTCCTAGTATTATAAGGATGATTATTTCCATTTGTAGGATACTTATGTGAATTTTCTCGAATGTGTATTAGATTACAATATATTATACACGACGGTAGAGTCATTATATTAAACCTCATGAACCAAGGCTTACAGCTTTCCATTTGAACTAGTCCAGCTAAGGCTCGGATTGATCGTTTTTGAATTGTAAATATTCTTGAGATATGAACAGATGTTCCCCAATTTATCAATTCATATGTTAAAGAGCTATGAAACATTGGATGGTAGGCAATGTGGCCAACTTCCTCACCAACTTTAATTTTTATCTGCCTGATTGCATAAACCTTACTTGATAAATTTTTCGCTAATTTATCAATATGGGGTTTCCAAGTTAACTTAGAGTCAATAATTATGCCAAGAAACTTCACATTATCTGAGGGATTATGTGACAACGAGAACATAACTCGTTTTTCTAATTCTGATTATTATTCGTCATTATTTTTCCGAATGGCGAAGGTAGTGTCATCAGCAAACAGCATTGTAAATGTTGTCATTGAATTTGGTAAATCATTGATATAAATCAAGAAAAGTAGTGGCCCAAGGACGCTACCTTGTGGAACCCCATTCAAGACCGTTTGTATGCTACTGAGTTCTTCATTATATAACACACATTGCTTTCGCTCAGTCAGATATGATGCGAGATTATGTGCCACACCTACAAAGCCATATCTTAATTATTCTATTAAAATATCCGTGGAGACGCAGTCGAACGCTTTGCTCAGATCCAAAAATATGGCAAGCATTGTCTACATATTGTATCCAACATCTAGAATAAATATTGCAATCCCAAAATTCCTCTCAGATCGATTATAGGAATGAAAAACAACATGGTATACATATTCCAAGTTTGATAGTACATTGATTGAATATTAGGTATTTCACCAATATTCAACAAATTGTATTAACCTGTAATGGGTCAATATGTGTTTGGGGTTGTAATGTATATTGGTGGACTGTATATATGGAGCACTGAGTTTGAATAGATTTATTTACACTTGAGTATGATACAGAAAATTATTGTTTTTATATAGAAAATTGAATGTCGTTGACTAGATTGTCACTTGTATTGTTCGACACTATTGCGGCTAGACTCTCTCTGCACTCATCTCTGCCAGAGACTGCCCTCGGGGTGTCGGGGTAGATTCGCAGCGGCGCAGAATGCATGCGTGGCGGGAACATCCTCCCCACCTTGAAAGGACCTCTTTTCAAACTTCTAGAGGCAGGGGGCAGATTTTCTGGAATCCTCGCTTGACGATCCCGGTGGAAGTCCTTATGGTAGCGACTCTACAAACGCCGTCAGGGCCTGGATGTAGCTGGAGGATTCGTCCTAGCTGCCATTGGGTTGGTAAGGTCTGGTCATCCTTGAGTAGAACTAAGGCGTTTTCAAGCAGTATGAATTGGTTTTCTCGCCAGCGGTGGCGGAGATGCATCTCTGAGATGTATTCTGTCTTCCACCGTTTCCAAAAATGTTGGGACATCTGCTGAACCAATTGAAGGCGGTTCAGCCGATTTACCTTGATATCGGTGACATCTTCATCGGGAGCAGCTACTAGGGGCTTGCCGATTATAAAGTGAGCAGGCGTGAGATGAGTAAGGTCATGTGGGTCAGAACTTAGGGGTGATAGTGGACGGGAATTTAAAATTGCCTCCACCTGACATAATAATGTAGACAACTCTTCATAAACAAGAGGTGTTTTGGATAAAACTCTTTACAGATGGTGTTTGGAACTTTTGACTCCGGCTTTCCAGAGTCCCCCAAAATGAGGCGAATAGGGCGGTATAAATTGCCAATTGATTGCTTCTTCAGAGGAAAATCTTGTAATATTGCTAATGTTGGGTACAGACTTCAAAAAATTCCCCAAATCTTTCTGAGCGCCAACAAAATTAGTTCCGTTGTCGGAATACATTTTATTTGGTCTACCTCTTCGTGAGATAAAGCGCTTTAAAGCTTGGATAAAGCCGTCCGAAGAGAGGCTAGAAATGAGTTCTAGATGAACTGCCTTTGTAGAAAAGCAGACAAGTAGTCCCATATAACATTTGGTTATTTTACATCCGCGACCCTTGCGGTCTTTAATCAAAAATGGGCCAGCGTAATCAACTCCCACAATTGAGAACGGACTAGAAGGCATTACTCTGGCGTTTGGCAAATCACTCATTATAGGTTTAACAGTACTAGCGCGAAATCTAAAGCAACGTATACACTTTCGCACGGTAGCACGAGCTAGATTACGTCCGGAAATAGGCCAGTAGTTGTTTCTAATGGTACTGAGTAGCAATTGGGGTCCGGCATGTAACAACCGATTATGTTCTTTAATGAATAATAAATCCGTAAACTTATGTTTTCCTGGTAATAGTACTGGATGTTTCTTATCAAATTCATAGTTGGAATACTTGAGTCTCCCTCCTACACGAAGAATACCCTCGCTATCTAGAAATGGGGTGAGACCGGAAAGTTTGTTTGATGATTTCAATGTGTTGCCTTTCTGTAAGTTTTGAATATCTATAAAGAAACATTGATGCTGGCATATTTTTATTAGCGTTTTGGTAGCGCGACCTAATTCATGGGGTGTGAGACCCCCTTTAATTCTATCGTCTTTTGGTATGAAACAGTTTTTCTCTAAACGTAATATATATGCGGTGACATTGCGCATTTTATTGAAAAGGTTTCGAAAGGAAAATCTAGAGTGTTCTCAGGTTCACGAGCCAAATGGGTTTGAGACTTCAGGTCTGGTAAATCAGTTAGCTGAGGCTGTTCGCTAGGCCATTCAGATTGATCACAAGAAAGCCAATATGGACCTTCCCACCAAAGGGTGCAGTGCAGAATTTGGGATGGTAACAAACCTCTTGAGACTATATCTGCTGGATTTTCTATGGTGGAAACGTATCTCCAACGACAGTTTTGCGTCAATGTTTGAATTTCGGAGACTCGGTTCCATGTGAACGTTTTTAGTAAATTTGGACTGGTTTTGATCCAGGCTAAAACGATAGTTGAATCAGACCAAAGAAAACACTGATTTATTTGCAAATTGATTGAATTTACGACCTTGTTTGTTAGGCGTGATAATAGCAATGCACCACAAAGTTCGAGTCTTGGTATGCTAATGGTTTTTAGTGGCGACACCTTGGATTTGGCAGTAAGTAGCGTGACGCGTATATTGTTATGTTTGTCGATGCTGCGCAGATAGACAGAAGACCCAAAGGCCCGCCCGAAGAGTCGCAGAACCCGTGTAATTCGACCCGTACACAATTTTGGATTATAGCGTGTCGGGGTATACAAAGATTATTTAGTGTGGGTAATTCACGTTGGAAGTTGAGCCAAGTAGATTTCATAGGATCGGGTACAGGATCGTCCCAGGACGCCTTAGTTGACCACAAATCCTGCAGCAGAATTTTTGCCAAAATTATGCATGGACTCAGTAATCCTAATGGATCGAATATTTTCGACACAACGGACAAGATGGATATTTTTGTAAAATCTTGATCATAATCATTTACATTGATATTGTAACTTAAATCGTCGCTTTGGCATGCCCATGTTAGACCTAATGTTTTGGTTTTATTGTCCGTAGAAAATTCTAGAATGTCATAGGCTAGGTTAGAATTCTCAATTTCTCGTAAGACTTCTGATGAATTGGAACACCACTTCCGCAACTCAAAGCAGCCACCTTTTAGGACGTCGGAAACCTCGCGGCATATCCGCTGAGCATCTTGGAGAGAATCCGCGCCGGTAAGCATGTCATCCACGTAGAAGTCTTGCTTTATAATGCGAGCTATGGTCGGATTGTTATCTTGAATTTCATTCGCTAGTTCGAATAAACATCTTATAGCAAGAAAACTGGCCGAAGCTTGGCCGTAAGTGACCGTATTGAGCTCATACGTGCATAATTGTTTGGAAGGGTTATCGCGCCATAGTATCCGCTGCAGAGACCGCTGTTCAGGATTAATTAATACCTGACGGTACATTTTTGCTATATCGGCGGATATGACATATTGATATTGGCGAAACCTTATTATTATGGAGAACAATTCATTTTGTAGAACTGACCCTATAGCTTGTATATTGTTTAGTGATAACCCGTTATTAGTTGGGGCCGAAGCATCGAATACTACTCGAAGCCTTGTAGTGAGGCTTGACTCCTTTAGTACGCCATGGTGCGGCATATAGTAGTCTTGCTCAGCTGTTGTTGGATTGTCGACTCTTGACATATGGTTTAGAACCATATATTCGTCCATGAAACCTATGTACATATTTCGAAGACTTTCGTTTCTGGACAGGCGTCTCTCCAACGCTTGAAATCTGAGCTTCGCCTGTGACCTCGATTCTCCCAAAATGGAAGGTTCTTGCTTGAGAGGCATGTTGACTATAAATCGCCCGTTGCGATCTCTTTTGGTGGTTTCGGCAAAGACTTTTTCACAAAGGAGCTCATCTGGAGAAAGCATTCGGTTACTAGAAAGCTCCTCAACCTCCCAAAACTTAGTGAGGGCTTGAAGGATATCTTGATTGAGGCTAAGGTTGCAAGAGGCGGCCTTTGGGCTGAATGCACCAAATGGGCCAGAAACGATCCATCCAAGTTTCGTTTCCTGTAAATAGGGACCGCACTTGCCAAGGACCATTTTATCGTTGCCTAGGAGATGCCAGAATAGATCAGCACCGATCAACATATCGACAGGACCGGGCTTATGGAATTCTGGATCGGCTAAAATAATGTGCGAAGGAATCTGCAAGTTCTCTGATTTTATGGCAATGTTAGGCATATGGCTGGTTATTTCAGGTAAAATATAGCAGATTAAATTCGCGGAAAAATTATTATATTGTGATTTAATCCTAACGTCGCATTTCCTTTTTACAGATGAAATATTGTTTGTAATACCGTGAATGGCAAGATGGCTGACATGGCTAGTGATCTTCAGTCTTCTCTGTAGCTGCTCAGTAATGAACGATGTTTGAGAGCCGCAGTCCAGAAGGGCCCTTACTGAGTATAATTTACCATTAATATCTGAAACTAATACGAGAGCAGTGGACAGAATAGTTTGCCCTATCGAAAATTGAAGTACGCCACTGGTCAGTACATTGGCTGTATCTTGCTCATTATTGATTTCAATCGGCTGCACCGATCTGATATCCTCGTGTAAAAGGGAATTATGACGAGATCTGCATTTCCTACAAGGACCTAATTTACATTTATATACAGGATGTCCTTCTCTCAGACAGTTTGCGCACATAGATGGATTTTCTTTGACATATCTATTTCTGTCGATTATTGACAATTTCAAAAAGTCCTCGCATGTATAAATTGAGTGATTACCTCGACAGAAGGAGCATGTGTAGTGGCTAGAAGCTAAAACTGTAGTTTTTCTTCTTACACCCTATATAGCATCCCTATTTGTTTTATTGGAACCTTTATCGCGCGATTGATTACATTTATAGTCTAGCGAGTCTACAAAATTGGCTCGTTCGCGTAAAAATTCTAGAAAATCTTCTATACTGGGTGATTCCTTTTTATTTCGCTGTTGCCGCTCCCAACCACATAGAGAAGCATTGTCGATTTTTTGTGAGATCCAGAATATTAGTAAACAATCCCAGTTCTCTACGGATTGGCCTAGCTGTTCTACAGCTCCTGTCGCGTGATATTGTCAGCAACTTGCTGCAACTTATCGCTTGAACCTTTTTGAAATGTTTCAAAAAACAGTAATGCGCCTAAATGATCGTGTAATAATTTCTTTGTATTATTGAACCTATCGCACAACGTATCCCATGCTACTGAATAGTTGTCAGTGGTATATTGAATTTTCTTTATAGACGCTGCAGCAGTGCCTTCTAGCGCACCACGTAAATAGAAAAACTTTTGGATTGCTGTGAGAGATTTGTTTTTATGAATCATGCTATCAAAGATATCTCTGAATTCTAGCCAATCTTCAAAATTGCCGTTAAATTTAGGTAAAACAATTTCAGGCAACTTTATACCGCTCGATTCGTATTTATGGGAAGACTGCATTTATTTGTGAACTGGAATCATGTTTTTTCAAAAATATCTTTGCTTTGTTTGTTAGTTCATAATATATTTCCTCAAAAGCTTCTCTTTCCACATTTTGTTCAGTCAAAGTATCTAATGTACAAGTCATTTCTATCTCGTTTTGCAAATTGCGGAACTCGCTGAATAAATTCAAAATATTGCCTAACCTGTCCTTAAAAATAGCAATTTCGAGATCTGTTAGCTCTTGTTTAATCAATATTTGATCTAAATGGTTTTTGAATGAGTTTAGCGAACCTTTTGTCATTTCTCGCTTTCGTATTAACGCGGCTAATTCAGACATTTTCAGGCCTTGTAAGTTTTAGAAAATGTACAATATTAGAGGCAATTTTATGAAGAAATGGTGAAATATGTGTAAAAGGAACGAACTCACTGATTATCTGTTAGTAATACGGCGTAGGCCTGCTGCACCCTTCTTGTCTTCCTAGTCTTGGAGATGCGTTGACGGGTCGTTTATTTTGCTGACCGATTGCCCTGTTTCAAAGCAGGTAGTGGCTGGCGTTACACAATTCTTGGCCGTATTGACTTCAAGTGCGGAATAACTATTCTTGCAGTTCAATTTCTTGAATATCCGCTCGATGGATCATGTTTGGGGTTGTAATGTATATTGGTGGACTGTATATATGGAGCACTGAGTTTGAATAGATTTATTTACACTTGAGTATGATACAGAAAATTATTGTTTTTATATAGAAAATTGAATGTCGTTGACTAGATTGTCACTTGTATTGTTCGACACTATTGCGGCTAGACTCTCTCTGCACTCATCTCTGCCAGAGACTGCCCTCGGGGTGTCGGGGTAGATTCGCAGCGGCGCAGAATGCATGCGTGGCGGGAACAATATGTAATAATAATAATATAATAATAATAATATTTTTATTGTCATAAAATCATCAAGGACATGGACAACGTCAAAAAAGAGTTAAATACACCGATAATGTAAAATAATGAGTAAAAACTTACAAAAAAAACACTTCACGGAAACAACATGTTGTAAATATAAAACTATAAGTATAAGTATCTCCAGTTATTGAGGTTCTCTATAAGCATTCGAAATCAAGTTCCGTTGAGGTTTAGAAAATGCATAAGTATATTTTTCATTGATTTACTCAAAATTGCAATATTTAATTTCAATATGGGTAACTGCCAAATCATGTATTCTCAAACCACTATAAATTCATCCAAACAAAGCAAAGAAATGTATTTTCTATATAGACTATCAACTATCATGAACACCAATGACTTTTTGATATTAGCTCTTTTCTATAAATACAAAATATCATTGTTGGTTTTTCTATAAAAAATAAAAAACATTCCAATTCAAGATTAACAGAAGGTACCTCTCCAATTAATCATAGCCATTCAACATGAAACAGATATTGGCAAAAAATGTATTCATCATAATCGTATAATTCAGTATAATAATTTACTCAAGTTCCTCAAACTCTTAAAAAGTTCAACAACTTTCGAAAGTAACTATTTATTAATGTAATAATATTATTTAATTCTATAAATATTCCTCTACTTTATTCGTTTCCCCTTCAAAAATTATTCAGCTTTTACTGCTTGTTAATCATGTTCCCTATTATAAACATGTTATTGTTTCTTGGGAATAATAGAAGTTATTATTTTTTTTTTCTTTGGTGTTCTGGCATCGACTGCTATGTTCATTAGCCACGTGTTCTGGATAGGCCTTGTTACTAACTCCATGCGCCACCTTAGGAGCAGCACTGTTGATTGGAACGCAACAGTGAATCGTGCAGGACTCACCCCAGTCCAGCCACGAGATTTGAATAATTTAATCGGTCAAATTAAATAAAAAAATCCCAGCCACAACTGGGGCTCGAACTCCGGACCTTTCGACCCAAAGTCGGACGCTTTAACCACTAACGACATCGTTATTATTATTATTATTAATAATAATAATATTGATTAAATAAATTTTACAAATATCGATGAAACAATATTTTCTACATATTGTGTCCAACCTCTAAATATTGCATTCCCAATATTCCTCTCATATCGATTTTAAATTTAATAAAAATATAGTATAAAAAATTAAAAACATGCTTTTATCACGCACTAAAAATCAAAATATAATTAAATTGACTTGTATTAGTTACGATATTACCTATTCATTTTAGGTGCGTGATAAAATCGTATTTATACCTCTAAAATATTTATTACTGTATCTTTCACCATTATTATTATTAATACATTGACATTATGGAATTCTTGTATTGTTGTTGGTCCTTGATATGTGTGCAGAAATTTAGATTATTCGGACGATTGGAAGTAGGTGAAAAATTAATTTACAAATTCTGGTCATTATTTTTATTATTATTATAATAACATTATGGAATTTTTGTACTGTCTTGGACCTGGATATGTGTGCTGAATTTCAGATTATTCGGAAGATTGGGAGAGGGTGAACATTGAATTAAAAAATTCTCATCATAATTATCATTATTCCATTAATATTATAAAATTCGTTGGTACTTGATATGTGTGCAGAATTTAGAATGTAGAGTGGATATTTGGAAGTAAGTGAAAATTGACCTTACAAACTCACATTCTTTTTATTATTATTATTAAAAATTTCGAAAGGCAAAGAGATTGAAAATGTGAAAAAATTTGGATGGGTAGGAAGAGAATTGAATTCTCAATAGTCAACGATGTGTGTGTCACTTGACCCCCCCCCTGCGCCCTCTGTCGGGCAATCACAACGTATTTTATTTCAAAAAGATCATGATAGCATTCAAAATGATTGTAAGTAAAACCGTTCAAAAATTAATAGGGGGTGGCTGTAAAAAGCCCCACTGTGAAAATATATATTAAGAAGTCAATGTAATTATAGTGTCGGTTAATTATTGATAGAGGTGTAAAAGCAAATTTGGGACAGATTTTCAAAAAACTGCTAAAGTAAATGATTGAAATAAAATTGAAATAGAATTCCTACTATAGAAATAAAAGTTAACATAAACAGTAATATACTAGTAGCAAATTAATTAGCATTATGATTAGGTAAGTAGTAAGGAATAACAATCAAAGCTAATAACAATTAGGTTAGGTTAGGTTTGAACGTATCAGGCCCTCTACTGCGGCGAATAGCCTATTGTGGCTCTAATAACAATTAATAAAGAGGTAGAAATTTTGTCACAAATCCATCAGTTCCATTTCCTATCACCTTGAGGAAGAACATGGTTTACAGATTATCTAACTGGAGTATTTGTTATACCTATTTGTTCTCCTTTATGCTAATAAATGTACAAAATTATTAAAGGTTTGGTGTTAATGTAATTTGATTTTATTTTAATTGATTTTATCCTTTTTCTCCAGATCGTCAAATAATATACAGCTTTATAATATCTCTGGAATACAGAAGCAATGAACAATATTCAAAATAATTTTTATGTAGGTTACATATAGGTATATTTTCCTTGGAACATAGCTAAAGTGCGTTGAGATGCCAGGCCAGGTGTTTGATAGAAAATTGCCAGAATAATATTATTGGCCAATTACTGATTCATCATATCAAAATAAAAAATTCATCCAATTTCCATCAAATGTTGAACAAAGGCAACAGTGGTTTAGTACGTTTGTAAAGACCATTTTGCTTTTGCTATTTTCGACAAAACTAAAACAAAATTGTTAAAATATGCATTACTAGTTAAAACTTATTCAAAGACAATCCAAGTTTCAAGCAATGTTCTTTTGTCAGAACCATCCAACTCTGGCTTTGCAGAAATTCCATAAAGTTCATTAGAGTCATATGTACATGATAAATTCAACCCGGCAACTTCGAAGAGAAAATCAGAGTATCCAGTCACTGATTCTGCATGTGCACTACATATTTTAAAGGTGGAGTTCTTCATTACATTAATGAAACCAGAGATATTTCAATATCTCCTCGAAAGAAAAACTCTATTTTTTTCCAAGACAACAGAGAAACAGAATCAACAAATTGAAACGTCCCACAAAATCAAAAAATAAACTGAAGAAAGCGTTCGCATAACCATAACGGAATTATTTAAAAAATTCAATGAATAGCAGGATCCTGTCCAATTTTAAAAGTTCTTTAATAAATTCAAAGAAAGATAGACCAAATTGGAGCGTTGAAAACAGATTTTTATTTGGCTTTATTTAAGAATGGTCCAAAAGCTTTAAATGTTTTAAGAAGATGTATTTGTTTTACCTAGCAAGTCAACCTTACACCAGATCTTGAGAGATGTTCGTTTTGAACCTGGTATAAACAACTCAAGATTTTCCAGACAACAATCCGAGTAAAACATGAATGAAATTGATAAAAACTGTTCTCTTACATTCAATGAAATTTCATTATCAGAGCAACTTGTTCTCGACAAATGAAATGATAAAATAGTTGGATTTGTAGACTTGGGAAATACTTTGAGAAGAATCCTAGAAATAGCCAATCATGCACTCGCTTTCATAATTCAAGGCCTCATGAAGTCATGGAAGCAGCCTGTGGCTTATTACTTTACCAAAGACTGCATCAAAACACCTCATTTAAAGATACTACTTGAAATGTTTTATCATGTTTTAGCAACTGTATGTGATCTAGGCTCAATGAACAATACAGCACTTAAAGAACTACGTCCTGAAATGCACCAGAAATGCATTTTCCAAATAAAAAAATTAGATTATTTGAAAAAGATTTTCTCATTGATCGCAATAAAAGATTTAGGGCTCGCCGGCTCGACATAAAATTAGAGAGGATTATTTTGATGTCAGTCAAAGGAAACGATTAAAAATTAAAGTATCAGTCGCAGCAAAAGTAATGAGTCACAAAGCTGCAGCCACCATAGAAGCCTTCATTGGTGGTACTTCACAACAGTTGGCAGCAGAAGCAATAAGTATATACGGCAGAATTTATTGACGATATTGATTCTCTCTTTGATAGTGTGAATGCACAATATCCAAAAATTAACACCAGGTAAACTCAGGGTTAGTATTTCAAAAGAATCTGGACATTAATTTCTGGAAAAATATGCTGCAAAAACATAAACACCTGGAAATTTCAAGCAAAAAATGGTAGAAAAATTTAAAAAAATCCTTGCCATTCAAAACTTTTTGGATGGTAACAATCAGAGGTGTTATGGAATTATTTGAAATTTGTTCTAAGAAGGGATTCCGATTTTTGAGAACAAGGTCCTTAAACCAGGATCCAGTCGAAAATAATTTTGCAGTAAGTAGATGATATGGTGCAACCAATACTAATACAAATTGTTTTCAGTTCATATCAAGATTAAAATCCTCAGCGTTGAATAGCTTAATTAGTCATAAAAATGTCAACAAAAATAATTGTGCAAATGATGGCAGTACCATATTGGATAATCTTGACTAATTTTCAAGTTGCCTGTGGAGCCTGAGCCAAAATTAAATCTTGTCAAAGAATTGAATGAATTGGTTATCTCAAATTTCAAAATCGTGCTTTCAGGTTCAGAATTTGACACCCAGGCTTTAACATTTGTAGTAGGATTTTTTATCAAGAACTTAAAAACTGCATAGCAAATTTATTGATAGACACCTTGGAAACTCACCACATTTTCACTATGTTCAATGAAGATGATGACAATTATGACTGAATTGTAAAATATCATGTATGCCAAGGTGTCAGATATCATCAACAGAATACTACCTGAGTATGATCATATAAGTACTCGATACAATTGAAAAAATTAAGATGTTTCTCACTAATCATCTTAATTTGAATTGGTTCAAATGTTCCTGCCATTCGTCAGTGATATTTTCCAAAATGAGAGCAAAAAAGTTTTTTGATATGTATTCCAATATTAAGAAAAAATTAATATGGACAATTATTCCTGACTTGTTGTTTAGCCCTTTCATTGCGGGTAAAATTTTCATAGCCGTGCTCTCAAAACGGTGAAAATTAAGCGCTGCGGGAACGCCCATCTCCCGGTATATGCAAGTCAGGTACGGACGTGTGCGCCCGTCTCCCGCAATTAATGCAATTTTTGTGAATGCGAATTTTTACATATTTAATCACAAAATGAGTTTTATTTCAGTAGCATATTTATTTAAAATGAAAAGTTACAATATCATTGCTTATAATATCTAAAATAATTGAAAATATTCACCGTGTGATACCTTTCAAAACAATTTTTAAGACACAGTGGAACATCACAAGGCGCACAGCAAAATGAAGTTTCTTTTCGAATTTTTTGCTTGGAACAAACCACGCAACGCTTATATTTTTGCTTCTGCGTTGTGTCCTTTGGAAGTTGTGAAGGAAAGTGCCTTGCAGTCAGTCTAAGTGGGGAATCACCATCTATGCCCCTTTTGCTTGTAGTGCGCGGTGTGTTTTTATGGTATTTTTCAACAAGTTCTTTTACCAACTTAAGTTGAAAGTCTGCTACTGATATGTTTTCACCAGTCTTCATTTTGTATATAGCATGCGCATTCAAAAGCGTCATATCTAATATGTGAAAAAATACTTTTTTGTACCATTTGATGGTTTTCCTGACGGACTCAATCGAACTTTGAAGCATATCTGTGCGATCTACAGCACCCATATTTGCGTTGTAATCTGTGATGCATTTTGGCTTGTATATAATTTCTCCAGAAATTCGATCTTGTTTGTCAGTTGGGACCATCTCTGGCGTATTACAGGTTGAAAGCATCCTAACTTCCCGTTTGTCCTGCCATTTTAGGGCCAACAGGTTTTCAGTCGAGTAATGTATAATTTCCCCTTTTTCAATTTTATCTTTCATATCTGGCATATGTTTTCTATTTTGCTTTACTGTGCCGCAAGCATTTGTTTGTCTACCATGTAGAACGTTGTAGAGTATAGGACTTGTATACCAATTATCGGTATATAACGTGTGACCTGAATCTAAATATGGCTGCATCATTGTTAGAACGATATTTCCGGATATGCCAGCTTCTTGCTCAACTTCCTGAATGTCACTTTCCTGGCCACAGTAAATGATGAAGTCCAAAATATATCCAGTTTCACAATCACATAAGACAAAGAATTTTATTCCAAATCTATGTCTCTTCGAAGGAATGTATTGCTAGAAGGAAAGCCTTCCTTTGAAGAGCACGAGACTCTCATCAATACATAAGTTTTGAAAAGGATAAAATGTGTCAGAGTATGCCTTTCTTACATGGTTCAATAACATTCTGATTTTGAATAATTTGTCATTTCTGTCGATGTTATTGTTATCGCAAAAGTGGAGAACTGACAAAATTGACATGTATCGATCACGAGACATAACTTGCCCAAAAAATGGTGTAGCTAGTAATTTATCTGTGGTCCAGTAATCCATAATCTTCAATTTCTTCACTTGAGCCATATGTAATGACAAGGAAATGAACAGGTACATCTCATTTACTTCTATACGAGACCACTTCTTTTTATGTGCTGGTGTTGCATTTTCTCTTTGGTCGTAAAACAAATTTGACTGATTTACAATTGCCGTTATGATTTCTTCCGAAAAAAATATTTCAAAACATTCCAACACCGAAGGGTTATCTTGCAACTTTTCAGCTGAACAACCAACATTAATTTTATTGAAGGAATGTATTTTTGGTTCGAAGGCAGTTTGCTTCCAGTTGAATCCGTGGTCTTTTTTTTGTTTCTTAGCTCTAACAGCAGCGGGTACTGGAAATTACATAAAATGCACTAAGTATTTTTATAAATTACTTATTATTACCACTTATAATACCTGCATTTATATCATCGCCCTCAGAATCTTCAGACATTTCAACCTCTGCGCTGATATTTTCATATGCATCACTTTCAGACCCTGATGACCCGTGAAAATCATTTTCATCATCACTAGCATACAAAAACTCTTCCAATTGTTCATCAGTAAAATATTTTCGAGCCATCGTGGTTAATAAATTCACTTGAATCAAAGAAAAACTAACCAACTGATGCAGCTACCTCTTCTATACTGAAATATTGAATAAATTGAAAACCGCATCCACAGTCGTTAAATCCTGTTGAGACATGTTTAACTGCATCTTGACATATCTATAAACGTAGACGGGACCGCTCGGCTCCCGCAATAAATGCGTTAAAAACACGTGCGTTAAAAGCCGTCTCCCGCGTATCAGGTGCACATACGTTTTGCGGGTTTTCCCGGTTCCCGCAATGAAAGGGTTAGGTTTAATGGCGATTCTGAAAGATCCAGAATTTTTTTCCATTTGCTTTCAATATTTTTAATGTATTTTTTGCCAATCTGAATAATATTTTTGTTGTTTCTTTTGCAAAGTTTGATTTATTTATTTATAATTTATTGTTTTTCTTTGTTTGGTTGGTATTCCCTAGTCATCTCTACAGGGTGTCCCACGAATATTAGGGAATATCTCGGAACTCGAAAGTAGTGGAGAATTGTAATTTTGGGGTTCTGAATTAAAGCAATTGGTGCAGCTCTTTTGATATTATGTTACCCAATGAACTTTTTGTTTTCGGTCACGTGACATCAGATTCAAAATTATTAATGGGACAACCTGTATATTTTGGCCTTTTCATGTTCCTCCCGATAAAACAATTTCAACGAACTAGGGTGAATGTACCAGTTAGCCGGCCACCGCCAGTTTTTGGCCAAATCGTGATAAAACCCTTATTAATAGTCAACCTAATGCCTAAATTCCCTTTTTCGGCCATCTACTGCACGTATAGTGCCAGAATTAAAGTATACCCTTGCGGCTTAAAGTGTAACTAAGTCCAGTCAAATGTAAGTCGTTGACGCGAAAAGTTTAACGGCCGAAAAAGTTAGTGCAATTGTAGTGAGGACAGCTGCTGGAAATAGTGAGTATCTTTGACTCTTCAATACACAACCTTGATCAATAGCTCTCATAGAGTTTTTAACTATTTTCAGTTTAACAGAACATACGATTTAAGAAAAAATAATAATATTTGTTGTTAATTTTCGAGTGATCGGTAACTGGACTAACAAAACTTGAGGAAATCCAGTTGTCGGCCACTGGTCTGTTTGATGCATTTTTCAATCTCTCACTCTTTCTTATCCTGAACTGTATTTCGTTATCCTTCTTGCTCTGCTTATAAACTGTTATGGTAGTAATATCAGGTCCAGTTTACGGCCACCAAAATGCGGGATTTTCAAATGGTAAAATAACTTTATATGAGGTGGCCGAAAACTG
Organism: Chrysolina oricalcia; assembly: GCA_944452925.2. Classification (NCBI taxonomy): domain Eukaryota; kingdom Metazoa; phylum Arthropoda; class Insecta; order Coleoptera; family Chrysomelidae; genus Chrysolina; species Chrysolina oricalcia. The sequence continues at coordinate 42,244,276 of OX101818.2, read as the reverse complement.
GATTTTTGCAAGAAATTTCTCGTCCACGTTTCAAGATAATACGATTTCTTCCTGAATTCTAAATACAATTGAGTAAAATTAATTTTCTTAGATACTGATAGAAATATATGACGTTGGTACCATTAGAGTGGATATAATTTAATAACATGAAAACTACTTAACATCAAAATATCATCGGTTGCTGTAAGCTAATAGCTCCCGATGATGCCTAACATTGTTGGCAAAATACGTGTCGAGTGAAATACTTACGTAGTTTAGATGTTTATGTGATTTTCTATTTTATTGACTTCTTGGTTTATTTCAGATGCCACCAAAAATTCGAAACAAAGTGCAAAAGACACCATTGAAAGTGAAGAATCGAAAAAAACTTTTTCAATGCTCTGAAGAGAAACTCGAAGCTGCTCTGAGGGAAATCAAAGATGGTAACTGCAGAATCCGGGAAACTTGTTACAACGTTCCACGAAGCACCATCCAAGGCCGATTACGCGGAAAATTACCTACACAATCTAGGAAAACTGGACCTGCTCCCCTTTTAAGTTTTGAAGTCGAAAAAATTCTTGTGGGATTGGATCATTCAAATTGCAAAATGCGGTTTCCCAATAAAAAAAGAATCTATTAGAAACTGTTCAGAAAATTGTAAAAGAAAACGGCAAAATATTTTCAGGGATAGAAAGCCAGGCGAAAAATGGTACAAGGGCTTTTTGAGAAGACACCCTGAAATTTCCCCATAGGGAAGCAGAAGGGGTTAACAAAGCGCGGGCTATAGTAACAGAGGAAAGCGTCCGACTCTGGTTCGCAGAACTGAAATTGTACCTTAGCGAAAATCATCTAGAAGATATTTTCAATAATCCCCAGCGAATACTACACGGAGATGAAACGGGATTTTCATTGTGCCCAAAAACAGGCAAGGTTCTGGCGCCAAAGGGCTGGAAAAACTTGTATACTGTTAAAACTGGAAACGAGAAAGAGAATATAACGGTTTTGATAGTTTTCAATTCAGCTGGAAAAATATGCGTTTTTCCGTATGTCAGACCACCAAAGAATGTGGTTGAATCTATGCCAAGCCATTGGGTACTAGGAAAGTCTGATAGTGGTTGGATGCAAAGCAGTGTTTTTTTCGAATATGTTGCAAATGATCTTGATAGGTGAATAGAAGAAAATCGAATAGCGAGACCAGTTATTCTGTTTATCGATGGTCATAAATCGCATATGACCTTAGCACTTAGAAAAAAAATAATTCTGTACGCTCTGCCTCCGAACACCACCCATATGCTCCAGCCTGCAGATGTGAGTGTTTTCCGTCCTGTGAAACAGGAATGGAAAAATACAGTTAGGCAGTGGCAGAACAAGCCAGAAAATGTAAACTGTTCTGTTAATAAAAACAATTTCTGTAAACTGCTAAATGACACATTGGAAAACACAAACATGGAAGGTGCTATCATCAATGGATTCAGGAAATGTGGGTTGTATCCTTTGAATCCCGACAATGTTGATTTCACAAAGTGCATTCAAAATCAAATGGAAAACATTCAGAATGAACTCGCAGAAGAAGATAATATTCAAATATCAGCTGAAGATATAAACGCCACAAAAAGAGTTAAAATCTGATTCTGTTTTGTCACAATTACAGACGAAAATTCAAGATTCCATTGAAGAAGATGGGGAAGTCATTCAAGAGTCTTCATTGACCAACCAAATGGAAGAAAACCTGAAAGAAGCAGATGCTTTCATAAATGCTGTTTTGCCAAGTAAGAGTGGCGAAAACCTCGAAGACGTATTGCCTGAAAGAGTAGAAAACCAAGAGAGAGAAAAATCAATTATAAAGCCTGAACCATGTTCCACAAAAGAAATAGAGCGTGTACCAAATTCTACTACGAAAGAAATACTAGTAGTCATTAATAAAGGAGATGAACCTCTTTCCTTAAGTGCACCCTTTCGGAAGCATTTATCGTTTCCGGAGCCCATAAAAAAGGCGAGAAATCAAAACTTAAAGAAAAGCTCCCAAGTGCTATATCATCAAAAGCTTGGAGAGAATACTATGAGAAAAAAGATGAAGCTAATACACAAAAGACTAAGCTATTCTGAAGCGAAAAGAAGAAAGAGCAGAAAAGAAGAACATGAAACAGACGAAAAAGAAGGGGCAACAAAAAAACGAATAAACGGTGATCAAGAAAACAAAAACGGCGAGTCTTCAAGATCCAATGAAAGGGAGATTTGCGGAATTTGTTCAGTCGAAATGATCAGCGTCACAGAGGACGAAGATGACAAAAATATCGGCTGTGATATTTGCCCAAGATGGTTCCACATGAAGTGCACAGAATGAATTTGGTTGCCATACGAAGATGTTGCTGTAATGGAATACAAATGTACTTTTTGCACTTAATGTGAATTAACTTACTGTGATTTTATTATTTTAAACTTGTTTTGTTATTTAGTGTTTCTCGTAGAATTATTTTTTATTTTACATTACTTTAGAGAGAGATTTAATTTTTTTTGACGAAAATATTTTAATATAATATGTTTTATTCATATTTTTGTGTTTTCATATTTCATTCAGTCCTAAAATTTGAGGAAATATCACTTGGCCGAAAACGGAAAACTGTGTAACCATTTTCTTGGCCAGCGGCCGAGAAGCGGACTAAGTAAAACCTGGATACCGACCGGCGGCCGAAAACCGGTTTAACTTTGGCCGGTGATAGGACGTCACTGGCCGAAAACTAGAAATATCGCACCTTTTTGTGTTTTATCAAATTTTATGAAAAAGTACGTGAGATTTCTTGACAGGAATATAATCAAATGATATATGAAAGCTACATCTTATAGGCGTCATTATCCATTTTAATTACCCCATTATCTGATCGGTAGACACTAACTGGCCGACAACTGGTACATTCACCCTATCATACTTGTGGTCTAAAACGATTATTTCAAGAAATACAAGTACTTCAATATCCATATTTTATTAAAAAACGTCATAGGACAAAGGATATTGAAGTACCTGTAGTTCTCGAACTACTCGTTTTCACAAGTCTGATAGTTTGTTGGAATCGTTTTATCGGAAGGAACATAGAAATGCCAATATATACAGGTATTTTATTGTTGTGTGAGGTTGGATTTGATGATTATCGATCAAGATGGTGGGAGAATTGTCTGATGGGATATGATTGAAAATTATAAATTCAGTTTTTAGTGGGTTGATCTGTAGCGTCCACTTGTTGAACCATGCCTGGGTGCTATTTAACAATTCCTGTAGTTGGTTTTGGCAGTACCTCTGGATTTATGGTGTGAGCAGCTAATATGAACAATTCACTATAATTTGATGTTATCAATATTTTTCAATTTGTAAGCTGAACTCCGCCTATTATGCCGTTATTTTTCATGTATTTAAAAGCCGTTATTTAAAAGAACTTAAATGGACAATAAAGACGCCATTATTATTATTATACTAAAGCAGTATCGTCTGCATACTGTAATTATGTAGGACTTGGGATTTCTAACATTTGGTTTCAGGCTTTTCAAGTCACCGCAGTATATGTTGTACAGAAGGGGGGACAGAGCAGAACCTTCTGGTACTCCCTAGGTGGCACTTTATATCAAATATTTCTCAAAAAAAGACATTTAGTGATTTTTGACAAGGTAGGTGTTTGACGAGAACAAAAAGTATTTTTTTCTTCACCCCATAAGAATTTTGCCCATTTCAATAACCAAATTATCGAGGTTATCAAAATGCGCATCCAAGAGTGAAAATTCTTGTGTGGCAAAAAGGAAAATACTACTTTTTCTCATTGAATGACACATTATGCGTCCAGTATCCCATTTTTGATAGGTTGTTTAATTATAATGATTTTTTTTGTGTAAATTGTTTGGTTTTGGTGCTTGTAATTGAGAAATATGAGTTGTTTAGAATCTAAAAAATATTTCTTAAAAAAAAGCATTTTGGGCTATTTTTAAACAAAAAAGAATTGTGTTTGAAAATTATAGAATTTCACCATTTAGAAGGGCATAACTCGAAAAGTATTGGAGACTTCCAAGAATTTCCTTCAGATTCGTGTTCAGGGGATGATAAAACTACGTAACACCACATTTTTTTCAGGAAGTGTATATTCTGCTGACGAGACGGAAGACCATCTTTTTCAGGCTGCCGACCAGTCGGCACGATATCCTTTTTGTTTATGAATTGCCTACCATTGACAATATTTGTGAACATATATAGGTTATGGTTACCATTTAACATGACAAAAAAAAACATGATGGAGTTAGGGATGTGCTCTTCAACTTTGGAGGAATTATTGACTCAAGATAAAAACTTATGAGAAAGATAAATAAGGTTGGTTTCCTCCAAACTCTCTTCACATAAGTCAATGACAAAAGCCTATTTTCCATACTTGGCAACCCCCCACTATAACAATAACAGTAATAATGGCACGCGCTTACTATTGAGGTTATGTATCAATAACAGTAATAATGGCACGCGCTTACTATTGAGGTTATGTATCAATTGCTCCTTTGAAAAATGTCTGTGATCCTTAAAAGGATTATTTTTTATAACAGTGCCGTTTTTAATAAAAAAATGTGTAAAACTTAAAAAATTTATTCTGGGTGGTCTGTAATTCTAGGATTCGTTGGCATTCAAAAGACTTTTTCATCTCACTACCTATTTAACGTTGAAATGTCATCCACAATTATTGAAGTTGGAGAGAGGACTTCCCTACCTCCAACATGCCCTTTTTTCTATCATGTTAACTATTAACGAATAAAGTTTCAGCACTGCAATTTAAACAAAAAGTAATTCTGCCGACCGTTCGGCAGCTTTAAAAAAAGAATATACACTTCCTTTTTTTATTCAGGAAGAAGTCTACTAAGCTTACCATTGCCAAATGAATAAATAAAACATTAAAAATTATTTGTTCTGATTTTTACATTTTGTCAAATTCATCAACTTGCCTTGAGTCCGGATGAAAACTCAACCATCTCACCAGCTTGAATATTTTTTAGTCCATAGACACGAGCAATACCGTCACCAATACTCAGTACTCTGCCCGTTTCATCAAGATCAGCCTTAGGAGCAGAACCCAAAATACGTTCTTCTAGGATGGATGAAATTTCAGCTCCACGATTGTGTGTGGATACATGGATTTTGCGTGCAGCAACAGAGACTGCTGGAAAGGTGGCCCCAATAACCTAAAAATATAATGAATGTTATTAACAAACCAATTTCTAGGTATTGCTAAATAGAGTGTACCAATTCGATTGAAACTTAGTAGAAAAAAAATTGATAAAGTGTTATGTAACATATTATTTAATCAATTCGAGATATTTTCTGAAAATATTAGAGAACAGTATTTGTAACTTTTGATAACGTTCTGTTCTTTCACTTTCAATACTAGTATTGAGCAGTGACCATTCAACAATAATGAAACTAGCATATAAAATTCCATGACTGATTATGTCATAATCGGCAAGAGACCGATAAAATTCGAATAGAATTCAACTAAGGAATATTGGAGACAAAATTATTACCTGAACATTTTTAGGCAAGTTCCTTGCAACAGCAGTTGCTAGACGCACCGAAAGCAGAGCCATTTTCGAAACAATATCCCCAAGAGCCTCAACTTATAAAGATGGAGATCCAGATCAGCACACGGAGCACAATGAAGGTTCACAAAAAACGAACACAGAGAAAGAAGATTGTGGATTGCGCACAATCCTAGCAGAGAACGCGTGACGTACTACTTCCTCAGACAGAGTTGCCAACACTTTAATCAATGGCAATTCAACTTCCAGTTATATTTATATCCCCCACGTGGCGCTAGTTGTCATACAGACCCAAGGAGACTAAAATTTAACCATAGATATATATTATCATTGTTTAAATTAAACAATGATATTATATATACTACTCAATTTAACAAGGAGGGTTTAATAAGCTCTAGCCAATCAGAATCTTGTAGCATCACGCGTCATAGTGACGTACTTGGATATGAGTACAGTGTCGAACTCGAACCAAGCAACAAAACTGTCAGCAGTAACTCTCATACATATATCTATTAACTACGAATATGGATAATAAAGACAGCCTATGTGATGCCAAAAAAAAATGAGTATCGACTTCGAATTGGACGCTGCTAAATTAATGCGCTTGCGCCAGAGATTTCTATTCAAAGACACGATTTTGTTTTTTCATCTCTTTCTAACGTGCATGGTTCGGCAGCAACAATTATCGAAGATATGAGAAGCATATCTTATGTGGAGCTAAATCGGCAAATTCCAACATAACCTCATAATATGATTAAGTTTACAGAGAGCAAGTGTAGATTGTGCTAATTAAGAGGACAGCACTATATGGGTTTTATTCCTGAGAAAATTACCATTTTATAAATTTCTAGATTGATTCCTTTTTATTGTTGTAATTGTCTGCATTAGCTAAATGCATGGAAGCTTACCATCAAGTGACTAGAGTGTATTTGGAATACTTCGGCAGAAAAGATCTTAAAAAGAACTATCGTCAATTATTTCCTAGACGTTGTGGAAGACAGTCTGGGCAATGAACTGGTGCAATTTGCGAAGCTTCTGAAAACAGATGTGGCTGCTGATATTGACAGCAGAAAGAAAAAGCACGAGGCTCAAGAACTTCAAGTTTATAAACTGTTGACATAAAATTCATTGGAATCGTGTTTCCCAAATGTTGGAATAGTGTTTTTCGCATTCACTTGATTTTGAAAATCACCAACTACACAGCGGAGAATGTTCTTTTTCAACGTTAAGGCGTTTTAAAATTGTGTTAAGGAGCACGATGGGACAAGAACATCAAACGACCTCAATATAATGAACATAGAAAGTGAATAACTTAGAAATATTGATTTGACGACTGTTATCTCCAAATTTGCTCGGATTAAATCACGGAAAGTCTTTTTGTAAATGTGCTGTTTTATTTTATATTCTATACTTTAATACTTAATGCAAATCAAGGGCCTCTTGTTCACATTTGCTACGGACCCCACGGTGGCTTTATCCGGCACTTCCTAGACTACACAATACCTCTTTCAATAACAAAACTCTAGCTCTAGTTTTGAATTTAGCGCCATTTTGAAAGAAAAATCCCTAAACAAAATTAAAGTCCCTAGTGTTTTGTATTTTATGGAAAATCTCAATATTTCCGTCGTTATGAACAATTTCAATCATATTACGGGGTTCCTGAGGGTGCCAGGAACCCTGACATGAAGAAAAAATGCCGAAAAACGTGCCAGAAGTTTTAAAGCCAAAAGTTGTGTGGTGGCATCACTGAATCCTTATCCGAAGTCCTCTACTAAAGTTAACTTCGAGAGATGTTTATAATCAGGAAGACTTACAGCCGTATGCATAGTCAATCGCCAGCGACTCGCCAGAGTTTCGCCGTTCGCTACACAAGGATTATAATGCACAGTAGAGCTCCAAAAAAATGACAAATACGCGATAAGTCACATTTTGGCGAAACGCTGGCGATGTACCACTTTTTTGGAGCTCGACTGTGCATTATAGTTCTTGTGTAGCGAGCGGCGAAACTCTGGCAAGTCGCTGAAATTGACTATGCATACGGCTGTTAGTCTTCTTGGTTTATAATACCGGCCCTTAGAGGACTTCGGATAAGGATACAGTCATGCCACCACACAACTTTTGGCATTAAAATTACTGGCACGTTTTTTGGAAAAAAATACAAAACCCTAGGGACTTTAATTTTGTTTAGGGATTTTTCTTACAAAATGGCGTTAATTTCGAAATATGTCATTTTCCTGAAAAAAAATTGCGTATTTCACTTTTCCTAGGTACCAAATAATTAATCGATCTAGAAAATATTCTGAGCTTGGTGAATTTCATGGATAAACAAACCTCAGTACCTTTTTGATCAAAATGCTCTCGGCCTTTCATTCAATAAACTTAACTTTGAGGTGACATCACAGAACTTGTATTAGTGTTGTACGGTTGTACCATGGTTGTACCATTGTCTAAAGAAGTATAGTCAGTCAATCTTATTGGATTATTATTGGATGACGATGGGGTTTATTAGTAGATGGCGCGAGCACGGTAGCCCCCAAAAAGGAGACAAACGAATGAGATGGAAAGTGTAGTAGTAATCGCTTAAAGTGAATAATGAATGGTCATTATTTCGTGTTTTTGATTGGCTCAGTGTCCGTTCCACCTGCCATTTGCAATTTGCATGTAAACGAGAGAGCAAAGTAGCAAACTTTCGTAGTGTTTGGCATTTCATTGTTTTTGTCTTGTTAGGTCTCAGCAAAGATTAGCATATACTCTTTGGTCTCAGTCAGTTTTCGAATTCACATAGATATTTTCAGAGTGATTTCTCTTGACTAATGTTTGGGGGAAGATGTTCAACGTTCATGATGACAACCGATGATTGATTTCAAGTTATGAAGGTGATAATGCCATTTCCGACAGTTACCATATTATTTTCTGTTTTTATTGAAAGCTTTTATTTAACTTGCTCTGTGTGTTAGATGGGAATAAATTTTGCAAGCTGACTTAGAACCACTTTCCCTTATCCTATAGAATTGAAATTTTACGTGTTGGTTCAGTTCCGATGACAAAACATAAAATTCGAAGAAATTGTCCCCCCTGCCCCCCGAAAGTTAGATAGAGAACGCATAGGGTTTCGGAAGTTTTATTGACGGATTTGGATGTCATAAATAAAAAATTAGTAGGGGGGGGCTGCCCCCCCCCCTCCTCTCGAAAAGTTGGAAAACTAACTCGTGAAATTAAAATCGGAAAAATCTGCAAAAATCGTGAAAAATATCTGACAGTCGAATGTTACGGTTTATAAAAAGGAATTGCCCCTCCCCCGTCCTCCGAAAGCTAGATAGAGAACGCGTAGGTTTTCTTGACGGATTTGGACGTCAAAAATTAGTAGGGGTACTCGCCTCCCCCTTTTTTCGAAAAAAAAAATGGAAAACACGCGAAATTATAATCGGAAAAATCTGTAAAAATAGTGAAAAATATCTGACCGTTGGAAATTATAGTTTAAAAAATGTCACCCCTCCTTTTCCCCCTAAAAAGCTAGATAGAGAACGCAAAGGAATTTGGAAAATGGAAAATGTTTCAACAGTTTCGGACATGGAAAATAATGATGAAAACAAAAATAGATCGGGGGCACGCCCTCCTTTCCTGTCACAAAAAAAATAGGAAAACTCGCGGAATAGAAATGAAAAAAATCCGTAAAAATAGTGAAAATTATCTGGCCAATGAATAAAACGGTTTTAAAAAATTACCCCTCTGCCCCCTCTAAAGCTATTTAGAGAACACGTAGAAATTTGGAAAAATTTCCAACGGTAAATTAACAGGCAAGCGACCGTGCAACAATGGCGCATTGATTGCAGACTAAGAAACATATTCACAGAAAACTAAAAAATAAATAAATAAACAAACTTAAGAAACCCTTTCAGATAAAAGCTTTTATTTAAATGCACTAAAGCGAAAAACGCACAATTTTGTTACATTATAAAATTTTAAATGATATAAAAGCTTGTCGTGTGAATAAATCTTGAGGTAATTTTGATTTTAATTTACTTCCTCGCGACAAGCTTTTCTCTAAAATGTTCTTTTCAAGTTTATTTTTTTACCATAAAGTCAAAGTTGTAAAACCTAATAATAGACCGTCAGATAGTGACAGATTTAGGTGCCCCATTTTCACATACAAGCCTTGAATAGAATTGAGAAGTACATCGATGTTGAGTAAAATGGAGGGAAATTTACGAGTGGCTCCTGGGGAAAACATATGGAAAATTCGATTTTCCATATTTTAACGTGAGCCGTGTTCATCTAATCATTAATTAGTAGAACCTGGCTTCGGAAGATCAAAGGCTTGAGTGTTGAAGGTGGCTAAAGGGTTAAAATAAGGCTGTAATCTTGTAAAGAAAAATCTAGATTTTAACAGATTTTCCCACGCAAGCCCATCGAAATTATGAAAACCTACATCGTCACTAAACCGAAAAATATAATGGCTTGAGTGGCGCGAATGGAAAAGTAGATTTTGTCGTTGGAAAATTTAATGGAAATTCTTTTTGATTTTTCCATGTGTTTTCCCCACGAGCCACTCGTAAATTTCCCTTCATTTAACTCAACATCGACTTACTTTTCAACCCTATTCGAGGCTTGTATGTGAAAATGGAGCACCTAAATCTGTCACTATCTGACGGTCTATAAGGGTTTTCTTTCGAAATTAGGTACCGGTACTGAGATAATGGCATTATCTGCGACTGAATTTGAAGTTTCAGTCGATCGTTCGAAATAACTTCTATAAGTGGATATCCTTATCAAAAATTAAACTTTATGACTTCATGATCAATATGCACAGAAAACTCATATAAAGAAGATGAAATAGTTAATTATATATGATACAAAAGTTCGTAAATTAGGACTTTTTTCTCTTCTCTACTCGATATTCGAATTATGAATAATTGGACAATAAATCACAAAAACTGTTCGCTATCTTGTTTTTCTCCCTTGTGAATAACGTAACGAACCTGAATGAATTCAATGGACACCTGCCAAATTTAAAGATGATTGGATCAGTGGAATTGGCTCAAAATTTCCACTGAAGTTCTGACCCCGTTATAGACATCAGTAGATACCCATCACACCTGTTACGTGTGAGTGAAACTAAAAAAAAGCTTGTACGAATAATACTGATATATTATTATTTACTTACTTATTATTATAAGTACCTTCAAGCACTAATGAATATTCTTTATGTGTTTTCAAAACATATCAACTGCGATAGAATATCGTAATAGACATTTTTTTGTACCTATGCTACATTACGTGTTTCATTAATTGCAGCAATATAAAATTACCACTGATCATCATCTGATATTCGAAACATCCGAATGCAAACTTTGACTCGTCTATTATTCTGCTAAACATAACACCAGTGAATGAAAACTGGCGTTCTATTTTAAAACGAGACAGAAGTATAGTTTTGCTTGCCATCCGATGACGGCGCCACATTACTGGATACATTTTCAATGTTTCCAGTAAAATAGTATAGATGTCTCAGGTGACGGCCATCCAATGCATTTTGCACAGTGTCAACAAATGCGTGTACTCGGTTAGTTTGAAGTAGGGTGTTTCACCTCTTCCGACTAGCTCAGACCGCCTATCCGAAGTACAGCATTGTCGCAAAAATCTCAGCAACTCCGGAGCTCTTCATTTATTTGGAAAACCAGCAGGAACGTGTCTGACAAACGAATTCTTTCTGGATTTTGTTGGTGTTGCCAACCAACGAGGTTCCATTAATTCGCATGCCAGGCCGAAGATACCTAAAAACCAGAAATACTACACTTAAAACACTACTGAGCCATCCAGAAGTGAGGGCTTCTCTCCTGGGAATTGTCCGAGCCCTCGGGCGGCTCCTGGATGACTCAGTAGTGTTTTAAGTGTAAATAGTATTTCTGGTTTTTAGGTATCTTCGGCCTGGCATGCGAATTAATGAAACCTCGTTGGTTGGCAACACCAACAAAATCCAGAAAGAATTCGTATGTCAGACACGTTCCTGCTGGTTTTCCAAATAAATGAAGAGCTCCGGAGTTGCTGAGATTTTTGCGACAATGCTGTACTTCGGATAGGCGGTCTGAGCTAGTCGGAAGAGGTGAAACACCCTACTTCAAACTATCCGAGTACACGCATTTGTTGACAACAGGGATTGTTTGACTATTCACTATTCTTCTTTAGGCAATGGTTGTACTTTTGTGGGTACTGTTACTACTGTACCCACAATTTCTTCTAAATGTTTTTCGATATTAGTTGACGAAACTACTGATGTTTCACGACAGGAACAAATGTCCATATGTCCGAAATACAATCGGTATTATAAAATCAGTGGGGAATTTCTTCAGAGCATCGGCAAAAAGAACGAAAAACTTGAAAGAAAATATAAAGAATACCTATCCCGAAGTGAGATGGCAAAATCTTACAGCTATGTGCGAAAGTTGCGTTGATAATCATGATGGTTTAATTAGATTCAAGGAAATGTTCAAGACTATCTTCGAAACTCTTGAAGAACTAAGTGAAGGAAGGGCTTTTGAAACTTCATCGAGATCAACTTCCTTCTTAAGGTCTATGATTACTAGCGAATTTGTAGTGAGCCTGAGTTGCTTGACCATGTTGTTTTCATTATTCATACTTCCAGTTTGTAAAATACTCCAGTCGATCGCCTCTCTGTGATTTGGTGGCAGCTTTGCAACATGTTGATTTGATCATAGATAATATCAATGATATTGGAAAAAATGTCAAATCAAAATTCGCCAACATTTATAAGAGTATTCTTGATTTGCTCAAATCCATAAATGAAATAAAAATTCCACTAAGAGTGTCGCAACAGTGTCACAGGGTAAACTATATGGAACCGAAGATCCAGAAGAGTACTTTATATATTATATAAATATATATGTATATATATATATGCTGAATACTTATATAGTACTACTACTACTATATATATATATATATATATGCTGAATACTTATATACTACTACTACTACTATATATATATATATATATATATATTATAATTCTACTTCTAGATGACTTCATTGATCAACTCCACTCAAGATTCCATCAGAAGCATAAATCTACTCTATCATCTTCATATATGTTTTGATTCCATATCTGTTTGTTGTGAAAAACACCCCAATAATGTTGAAGAAGACGATTGGACTCATTGAAAGGAGAATTAGACCTATGGAAAATGGTATGGCTAAAAGAACCTGTTTCATCTCGACAACATGTACTCTTGAAAGATAATTTTCTTATGCCATTTCAGATGAGGATTCACAGTCTCCTTCCACCCCTTGTTTACAACAATGTTACAAAGAACGAGAGAAACTTATTGAACAGTTCTGTGCAATAACACTATTGTACAACAATTATCAGAAGGAAGAAATGAAATTAAAATAAAAGTTCCCATTATCAAGTGTAAGAACTATCCAAAAAATTATTATGGAACGTTGGAAATACAAATGATATGTTCAGCTTTATTTAAAATATTAGATATGCACAATTTTACTTCTTGCCATTTAATTAGGATTTTAGGTAGATATATAGAAATGTTAAATTTTTTCTACATAAAGAAATTGTAAAAATTACTATTTATGAAACAATGTATAAATGATACCGAAATTTATAAAATGAAACATTGACTCATATCATAAATAACAGTACTCAAATCATTTCTGTAAATATTATAAATGTTGTCGATGAAATGTGAGTTAGTTTTGTGAACAAGACAGGGTGAATGACAGTGACTAGGAAGTTTTTATATTTGAGTAAACTTCAAGGACGAATAAATATTTATCTATCTATCATTTTAATCATTTACCCCATTTCACATTCACACATTTTAGAAAAAATAGAGATCAATCATATAACAAATCACACTTTCTTCTTGCACCTGAGGTTCTGGAATAATGTTAACATAAGAGAGTTGTTTTGATTTCTTTCATTAAACATGAAAATAATTTCTCTTTGAATGGTGAAATTTATTCAACTAGTGTTACAACAGATATATTGAGATTAGTCTTAGAATCTTTGAAATATATTTCAAATCTCAGATTCTTCCACCTTTGCTTTTTTTTTGAAACGGCTCTTTAAAAATTTGTTATTTTCGTCAACTTTGAAACTCTCAGAAGCCTTCGAGATACTTGTGCGAACTAGGGAATATATTAATAACAAATATGTATTAATCATTCGCACGTTTTTCAATTTACTCCGACCGGTTAGTTTCGAATTAAATCCAACAAAATGGGATTTTTAGTGTAATTCAAATTTGGCGCCTCTAATCTCAGGATAGCCACCTTAATTTCCCACCAATGACGAAACAAGATGCCCGACAAAATCGATGACATTTCATAACCCCCCTATCAAGGAACCTGGAACGATCCAGACCATAGATACATATTATATATACTTATCCAGACTAATCTGACCCTGACCAGTCCGACGTAAAAACCGAACGCGACTAGTGTTGTGTGACAAGCGTTGCCAATCGATGAGTAATTATACATGTCGTGTGTCCTAAAGTGAGATTTTGGAAAAAGTGAGTAAAAAGTGAGTAATTCAAACCTTTATTGCTGAAGGTTGTAGAATAAAAAGCTTTAGATATTATCCACGATTTTCACGAAGAGAGCGACATCTAGATAAAATAAGTGGAAAAAACTGTCTGTCATACCTAGGCTGAGTCAAGTCTACGGTCTGACCAATATGATTCGACCAGCGCGGTCATTTGGTTGACTTGACGACCTTATTAGAACTGTATGTATGTGACCAATATTTTCAATCATCTGGTCGGTCCGACTCATGGTCATACTTCAAACTGAACGCGCGTGCCTAGTCCGACCGGTGACTTGACACAGGGCTAGTTTAGGGTATGGTCCGTATATATTCTTGGTTACTTTGGTTAGTAATTTGGTGGTCCGTATATATAAAATTCCTGAAAAATCGGTGACTATTTCCTGAAACTTCGGTGAATAATCTGTCACCAGAGCTACCATACTTTTTCCTCGGTAGTTTCGGGAACCGCTTGTCACTAGTCAATTTAACTCATTTCGTCAGTTGACAGTTTTGAAATTTTGAACCAGAAAGTTAAAGTTTATTTTTGAAATCTTGAAATAAATAAACCAGTGGGGAACAAAAACCTGTCTCCAGAGGAGGCACCTAGGAATAAGCGATCCTTGTCTTTATGGACACCTAAACTGTCTTTTAATTGGGATTTATCCTGTTTAGACAATAAATGTATTTTTTTTGAAGATTTTTTTATTTTATTTATTTAAAGACTAAATTATTTACGTTTTTTACGCAATATAACCGTCAGACATTGCCGTTTTGTGAAGTGTTAAAATCACTCGAAATGTTGAATAATCAGAATAATGGCAAGTGACAACTGACAAGGGGTCCGTATATGTGGATCCGGTTGTCTAAAAAATTATAAACCGCGAGTTACCGATCTGAAATCTTCGGCGATATACGGACCATACCCTTAGTAATTAGCTGTTCTGTGGTATGGTTTATGATCACTGAAATGAAATTATAATAATTTCAGTGTTTATGATTCGTGGCGATGAAAATCAGGAAGGATAAATGTCATATCAACAAAGCTGTTCTGTGGTATGGTTTATGATTCGTGGCGATGAAAAACAGGAAGTATAAATGTCATATCAACAAGGATGGAAAAATTAAGAAATTTTATCTCTTTTGATTAGGGTATCCAAAGCCATCACAAATCTCTTGCAATTTTTTTGCGATTCGACTCATCCGGTGAGAAATTGCGGTGAATGATGAATCATCATGTAATTTTTTGGTAATGTAGTGATATACAACTCCAATTTCTAAAAAATTACATGGTATGATTCATCATTCACTTCAATTTTTTCACCGTATGAGTCGAATCGCAAAAAATTGCGACTATTCGCAAGGGCATGAACGAGCCTTTAGTTACCCGCAATATCAATGCTGTGTTATAGTTCTGTGCATCAATGACAAAAGTTGAATATCAAATCAAAAGTGAGTAATGGTGAGTAATTTGCCTTTGACAAGCGTGTAATTTAACAAAACCGGACTGGCAACACTACTGTATTCTGTGGTTTGTCATTACCACAGAACACCCAACCTACGACCTACACCTAGGTTAGGTGTTCTGTGTCAAACTAATAAAATAATTAGAATCATAAATATTTTGTTAATGCCCTCCAGAAACATCGGAAATGAATTTGGACTTTCGACGCAAATGGCTAACGACAAAATTTTTGCTTAACCAATTAAAGGTGCATTTAGTCAACATCATTTTAAAATTGTGCTTAAATATATGTTAAAAACGAAAGATGAATCTGTTAAATCAAATGGCACCATTTATACAACAATATTAAGTTTATGCTAAAAACATGTCACTTTGAAAATCCCAATTTTATAAGAATCTTACTTTTACGATAAAAATATTGTCCTTAATTCACGTGTACCTAAAGCTTCATGTCATAAAATGTACCTATCATTCTCAAATGAATGCCTAAATCTAAAACTCGTGTAATATTAGGTCTCATACAAAATTATTTTCAGGGTTATGTTTATGTCAGTGCTTGTGCTAAAGTTACGTTTATGTTGACTAAATGCACCTTTAGCTTCTCTGATAATTACATGATAGATATGCTTAATACCATAGATTCGTTTCATACCAAACAAGAAGGATATTGGCGAAATAAAGAAAAACCATATATCGTAGAAGCATTTAATCTCATTAAACCAGTAGCTCCCACCATTTATCAAAGTAAAAAAGCCCCCTGTTTTGAACATGACTACAAAATGCAAATTACAAACATTGCACCCATTAATATAGGACTCGTAAAAGGGGTCATAGATAACCGGTCACGTTTTCATATTAATACAGAACAATACAAGGATTCAACCACATTTATCTTTACCGATGGTTCAAAAAAATTAAACAAGACAGGCTTTGGAGTGCACATCCCCCAATGTAATATAAATTATTCGTCCAAACTACCAGCAAATATGTCAATAAATTCCGCGGAAGTTTTAGCCATAGGCAAAGCCATTTATTTATGTTTGAAAAATAATATATCTCGCTCCATCATTTTCACCGACTCACAAACGGCAATAAATAAATTTTGTAAGTACAGGGTGTGTGCAAAAACTGATTATATCTCTCTAGAGGTTAGGCAATTTCTTCTTGAAGCGCGAGAGAATATAAACATCAATTTAGCATGGATACCTAGCCATTCAAATATTGAAGGTAACGAAACAGCAGACAAATTAGCTAATGTTGGCTGTGATTTGAATGTTCCGATGAACATAAAAATTGACCGTATGGAGATCGGATCATTCTTCAAACACAAAATCAAACAAAACTTTGAGCAATTTTGAAAAACATAATATCATGGAAAAGGACACTGGTACTGACAAATACAGACGGACTTTCCTTTCAATACTTGGTTCTCAAAATTCCCATTCATTGACCGACGAAACATAACTACCATTACCCGAATGAGAACAGGCCACTGCCAAACCAGAGCACATCTATATAAGATTCACATAAAAGAAAAAGATACACCTAATAGAGGACTTCGGATAAGGATTCAGTCATGCCACCACACAACTTTTGGCTTTAAAACTACTGGCACGTTTTTTGGCAAGTTTTCTTCATGCCAGGTTTCCTGGCAGCCTCAGGAACCCCGTAATATGATTGAAATTGTTCATAACGACGGGAATATTGAGATTTTCCATAAAATACAAAACCCTAGGGACTTTAATTTTATTTAGGGATTTTTCTCACAAAATGGCTCTAATTTCAAAATATATCATTTTCCTGAATTTAAAAAAAATTGCGTATTTCACGTTTCCTAGTTGCCAAATAGTTGATCGATCTAGAAAATATTCTGAGTGGTAACTTTCACGGACAAACAAACCTTATTACCTTTCTGATTAAAATGCTCTTGGCCAGAATACTTTGAGGTTACATCACAGAATTTGTATTTTGTGTCAGTTTTGTGGGTATGTGTTACATTTTAATCATAACTGTTAAAATGGTTGAATATAATTTCTACTTTTGAACTTTTTAATGGAACGAATGTGCACTGACAAAGAAATAACCCTACACTCAGTGCCGCATTTGCCAGCTATCAATTATCATGCTACCAAGTACCAGTTAGCAAATTAGCCAGTAAGCAAATGCTACGGGCCCCGCGCCTGAGGGGGCTCGCGCCTGTGCGCCAAGTAAAAAAACTATCAAGTAAGATATGTTTTTTATACCACCTACAGAAAATGAATAAAGTTAGAAATGGGAATAATAACTATAGCGTGGAATGAAATTCTAGAACACTTGCAAGCGACTAACGCTTCGTTGCAGTCGTCCGATCAAGATCTTAACACGAGATAGGTACGCTCTTATCATAAATCATTACAAGGCTACTTCCAAGCAATACGATCCAAATTTTCAGATATAGAGGCCAAAGCCCTAATTGGCTGTGAAGAATATCAGCAATCGACTTCAAGAAAACCCAAGCAAAATACAATGTACGACCTTTTCAGCAGCAGCTCTACCCACAGACCACTCGAAGAAGTTGTAGAACATCAAACACCTAGACAACGTTTTGAAATTCATGTTTTTATTGTTGTAAATGTGTGCATTAGCTAAATGCATGGAAGCTTACCATCAAGTGACTAGTGTATTTGGAATACTTCGGCAGAAAAGATCTTAAAAAGAACTATCGTCAATTATTTCCTAGATGATGTCGAAGACAGTCTGGGCAATGAACTGGTGCAGTTTGCGAAGCTGCTGAAAACAGATGTGGCTGCTGATATTGACAGCAGAAAGAAAAAGCACGAGGCTCAGGAACTTCAAGTTTATAAACTGTTGACATAAAATTCATTGGAATCGTGTTTCCCAAATGTTGGAATAGTGTTTCGCATTCACTTGATTTTGATAATCACCAACTACAGCGGAGAATGTTCTTTTTCAACGTTAAAGCGTTTTAACAATGTGTTAGGGAGCACAATGGGACAAGAACATCAAACGACCTCAATATAATGAACATAGAAAGTGATTAACTTAGAAATATTGATTTGACGAGTGTTATCTCCAAATTTGCTCGGATTAAATCACGGAAAGTCTTTTTGTAAATGTGCTGTTTTATTTTATATTCTATACTTTAATACTTAATGCAAATCAAGGGCCTCTTGTTCACATTTGCTACGGACCACACGGTGGCTTTATCAGGCACTTCCTAGACTACACAATACCTCTTTCAATAACAAAACTCTAGCTCTAGTTTTGAATTTAGCGCCATTTTGCAAGAAAAATCCCTAAACAAAATTAAAATCCCTAGTGTTTTGTATTTTATGGAAAATCTCAATATTTCCGTCGTTATGAACAATTTCAATCATATTACGGGGTTCCTGAGGGTGCCAGGAACCCTGTCATGAAGAAAAAATGCCGAAAAACGTGCCAGTAGTTTTAAAGCCAAAAGCTGTGTGTGGCATCACTGAATCATTATCCGAAGCATTGTTTATATAGAACCATTGTCTAAAGAAGAATAGTCAAACAATCCCTGTGCAAAATGCATTGGATGGCCGTCACCTGAGACATCTATACTATTTTACTGGAAACATTGAAAATGTATCCAGTAATGTGGCGCCGTTATCGGATTGCACGCAAAACTATACTTCTGTCTCTTTTTAAAATAGAACGCCAGTTTTCATTCACTTCATTCAGAAATGTGCAGAATATTGTCATTGGTGAGATGTTTAGAAGAATAAAAAACGAGTCAAAGTTTTCATTCGGATGTTTCGAATATCAGATGATTATCAGTGGTAAAATTTTATATTGCTGCAATTAAGCCTAATATAATGAAACACGTAATGTAGCAATATTCTTACTGAAAAATGATCCCTAAGTATAGGTACAAAAAAATGTTCTATTACGATATTATATCGCAGTTGATGTTTTGAAAACACATAAAGAATATTCATTAGTGCTTGAAGGCACCCAATAAGTAGGTAAATAATAATATATCAGTATTATTTGTACAAGCTTTTGTTTAGTTTCACTCACACGTAACAGGTATGGTATCTACTGTCTAGGTATAACGGGGTCAAAACTTCAGTGGAAATTTTTAGCCAATTTCATTGATCCAATCATCTTTAAATTTGGCAGGTGTCCATTAAATTCATTCAGGTTCGTTACGACATTCTCAAGAGAAAAAAACAAGATAGCGAACGGTTTTTGTGATTTATTGTCCAACTATTCATAATGCGAATCTCGAGTACTTTTGTATTTCTTCAAAATTCGAAATGGCGAATACGATTTTTGATTAGATTCTTTCAAAATTGGTACCTATACAAGGGCTTGTTGTGTTGGAGACCAATACGAACATTCAAGATGGAGGACAAATTTTGTGATTCATGTCCGAATCCGTCCATGATAGATCTAGAATTATTTGGGTAAGACAGTTCAAGGATAATTCAAGGAAAATTCAAGGAAAATTCAAGGAAAATTCAAGTGTTGGCGGACAGGTGTTCTTTATATAATTGATGGTTCGATGTTATCAACAATGTATATGGACATATAAGGAGAGTTTCAATGGAGGTTGTCACCAGAAATCATTCATCTCCTACACGGGCCTAAAATACATTTTTTGTTGTACAATATAGTTATTTGTATATTTAGAGCGCGAGGAGCGCGGTAATCTTTGGAGAGCGGCAATGGCACTTTGTTTTCGAAATAAACACATGTTTTTTTCTTCAAACGCGGCTTTTAAACATAGAAACGATTGACAATTTATTCAACATAGGCACCTAACATTACCCATGAGAAAATAAACACTCAATAGTAATCCCAAATAAATAAGCTAACCAAATATCCAATAATTCACATCTCTAACAAAACAAGATAACTTGCTTAAAAAAAAAGTATGTCGAGATCGAATCACAGGCCTTCAGCTTGATAGCAGCTACGCTCTCAACACCACCACAGTTCCTAAGAGTGTTATGAATTTATTGTCTATACTAAACATCATGCAAGAATAGGTTCGTTTTCAACGAAAGCTATGGAGATCGACCGTTTCTTCAATATTTTCGCACTAGAGCGAAAAAGCTGTCACAAAACATTTCTGAAAAAACATCAGCTTTGCGTTGAGATCTAAAAGCGTCAAAGGCTACCTACTTTGGTAAGCGGTTGTAGAAAAAAATATAGTTTACTGACCATGCACGATCATCGGGGAGATGGAAATATTTATGGTTTTACGCAGTGTCCACGTACAGTGCCTAAAGTGATACTTTTCAGGGCACGTAAGTGAAAAAATCAAATATGCGTAAAGTTATGTTTTACGCATCGTTCATATAATTCCAAAAGACAGTATTTTGCGTCAGATTTTACTCGAAAGTCATCAAATGAAAACTTCATAGAATAAAATATACTCAACAATTGCTACAATTTGCCAATATAATAACAGGCGTAGAAATAAAATTGTAGATACATTTTCATAAAGAGCTTTTTTGTACTCACGTGTTTCCACGCTCATAAAAAAGTCCTAATTTACGAATTTTTGTATCATATATAAATAATCATTTCATCTTCTTTATATGAGTTTTCTGTACGTATTGGTCATGAAGTCATAAAGTTTCATTTTTGATAAGGATATCCACTTATAGAGGTTATTTCGAACGATCGACTGAAACTTCAAATTCAGTCGCAGATTATGCCATTAATTTCGAAAAAAACCCTTATTAGGTTTTACAACTTTGACTTCATAGTAAGTAAATAAACTTGAAAAAAAAAACATTTTAGAGAAAAGTTTCTATTTAAATGTACTTAAAAGAAGAAAATTAATTTTAAAGTGAATAAACCATCATTTTGTTACATTATAAAATTTTAAATGATATAAAAGCTTGTCGCGAGAAGTATATATGTAATTCTTATAGTATATAAAATTCAAAAATTACCTCAAGATTTATTCACACGACAAGCTTTTATATCATTTGAAATTTTATAATGTAACAAAATTATGGGTTTTTCGCTTTAGTGCATTTAAATAAAATCTTTTATCAGAAAAGGTTTTTTAAGTTTATTTATTTTTTTAGTTTTCTGTGAATATGTTTCTTAGTCTGTTCATTTCAATCAATGCGCCATTGTTGCACGGTCGCTTGCCTGGTAATTTACCGTTGGAAATTTTTCCTAATTTCTACGTGTTCTCTAAATAGCTTTAGAGGGGGGCAGAGGGGTGAATTTTTTTAAAACCATTTTGTTCAATGGCCAGATAATTTTCACTATTTTTACGGGTTTTTTTGATTTCTATTCCGCGAGTTTTCTTATTTTTTGTGACAGGAAAGGAGGGCGAACCCCCCGATCTATTTTTGTTTTCATCATTATTTTCCATGTCCGAAACTGTTGAAACATTTTCCGAATTCCTTTGCGTTCTCTACCTAGGTTTTGAGGGGGGAAAGGGGAGGCAAAATTTTTTAAAACATAATTTTCGACGGTCAGATATTTTTCACTATTTTTACAGATTTTTCCGATTATAATTTCGCATTTTTTCCATTTTTTTTTTCGAGAAAAGAGGGAGGCGAGTACCCTCCTAATTTATTTTTTCTTGCTGTAATTTTTGACGTCCAAATCCGTTAAAAAAATGTCCGAAAACCTTCACGTTCTCTATCTAGCTTTCGGAGGACGGGGGGGGGGACAATTCCTTTTTATAAACCATAACATTCGATTGTCAGATATTTTTCACGATTTTTACAGATTTTTCCGATTTTAATTTCACGAGTTAGTTTTCCAACTTTTCGAGAGAAGGGGGGCATCCCCCCTCTCTACTTATTTTTTTCGTTGTTATTTCTGACGTCCAAATCCGTCAATAAATCTTCCGAAACCCTACGCGTTCTCTATCTAACTTTCGGGGGGCAGGGGGGACAATTTCTTCGACATTAATGTTTTGTCATCGGAACTGAACCAACACGAAAAATTTCAATTATTTCAATTCCATAGAATAAGAGGAAGTGGTTCTAATTCAGCTTGCAAGATTTGTACCCATCTAACACACACACAGAGCAAGTTAAATAAAAACAGAAAATAATATGGTAACTGTCGGAAATGGCATTATCACCTTCATAACTTGAAACCAATCATCGGTTGTCATCAAGAACGTTGGACATCTTCCCCCAAACATTAGTCAAGAGAAATCAGCCTGAAAATATCTATGTGAATTCGAAAACTGACTGAGACCTAACAAGACAAAAACAATGAAATGCCAAACACCACGAAAGTTCGCTACTTTGCTCTCTCGTTTACATGCAAATTGCAAGTGGCAGGTGGAACGGACACTGAGCCAATCAAAAACACGAAATAATGTCCATTCATTATTCACTTTACGCGATTACTACGACACTTTCCATCTCATTCGTTTGTCTCCTTTTTGGGGGCAATCGTGCTGGCGCCATCTACTAATAAACCCCATCGTCATCCAATAATAATCCCATAAGGTTGACTGACTATACTTCTTTAGACAATGATAGAACATAGTCAACCTTATGGGATTATAATTGGATCAAAATGGATGCGACATGTAGATGGCGATAGTGAGCTCGCATCCAAGTCATGTCGTAACTTCAGTGATCTGGCCTCCAAGTCATGTCGCTACTTGATTGAAACAATGGGACAGCATTAAAATCAGGGTTTTTTGAAGGAACCTGCATTAAAATGACATCAAATATTCATGTTTGTAACTAATCACGCTAGATGACACTCGCGTTTTCGTCCAACACCAATTACACAGGCATTGACTAACTATCTTACTTCTATATAAACAATGTCCGAAGTCCTCTATGCGAATGTGGACAGTATGACGACTTACATCATATATTTTTCGAATGTCCAATCAGTGCTATCCCACATTATAATCTATATTTTGAACTACAGAAACAAGGTGTTCCTACCCCCATTAACTTCAACATAATCCTATCTCACCTAAGTCATAATGTCATCAAAATACTATTACAATTCATAAATTACAATAAACTTATACTATAACTTATTTCCAGCTCCTTATCTGTTTATCCCTGGGTGCTAAATATCCGAGGCAACATTTCTGGTTGTGCAATGCTCCGCCGTTGCTGCGGAGCGAGAAAAGTCTTTACCTGTGTTGTGTTCTATGTCTGTAATAACTCCTCAACCTCCTACATATGTCTTTACACATACATTTTAATGTGTTGCAACGAAATATATGAACTGTATAAACTGGAAAGTAGTATCGCCACTGAAATGAAATTATAATATGTTGACTGGAATGCTTGACAGGCTGCGCGAAGTGATTTCTCATGGAGGCCGCCATGTTTGTTTTGTGGTTCCTGGCAGTAGCGGACGAAGCGAGATTGATTTGATTGTAACATATAAACCTGATACATAGACGCGCTGCACTGCACTGGCGTGTTTACAAACCATAAATTGGGAAACTAATAACACATACGTGCAGATAAATGTCTCTCTCGCACCCATACAAGTAAGCAATAAAGTATTTCTCTGCTAGATTGCATGTGCCTCCTTTCTTCATCTCCTAGAGTTATCACTTTATATCATCAACCTTCACACGTCCTACACTGTGGTCTTTCCCGAAAGAGAAGACTGGGTCCGGAATGAAACCAACCTATGTAGGGCAAATAAACGTTGGTTCACCGATGGTTCCAAAACTCGGGAAGGCGTCGGAGCCGGAATATATGGGATGAACCCAGTAGTGAAACGCTCGTTCAGTATGGGCAAACTAGCTACGATATTTCAGGCAGAGGTATATGCCATTGAAATGTGTGCCAGGGAGCTGGAAAATCGGCTCCACACACGAAAAACAATAAAAATATTTTCAGATAGTCAAGCAGCACTTAAAGCGCTTGAATCCAACTGCTTTAAATCTAGTGCAGTATGGAACTGCAGAGACACCTTAAACCGACTGGCGCAACGCAACAACGTTACCCTAGCAAAAGGGGGGGCCGAAACAACGTTCACTGGACCAGAACCGGTAATCGGTTTAGCATATAGCACTGCCAAGAATGTCATAACAGCTTGGGCAGACAATAAAAGACTCGAGTACTGGCGTAGTCTACCGGGCCTAGCCCATTCCAAAGCATTTATTGCTTGTACAAGGAAAAAACAGGACTCTGACAAACTGCTAGAACTCAGCAGAGCGCATCTCAGAGTTATAGTAGGTTTGCTTACTGGCCACTGCAAACTCAAATACCACATGCATAAAATCGGACTTGCACAAGATGTAGAGTGCCGGCTATGCATGGAGGATGATGAAACGGCTGAACACATTCTGTGTACATGCCCTGCAGCGGCCAGAACCAGATTCTCAATATTTGGCGATACGACAGTAAGGCCAGAAAACCTGGTAAATTGTTCTCCCAATGCATTCCTCAATTTCGTCAAGAGATTGGATATACTGGGAGAAATATAACCATAGGGTGAGCCACAATAGGCCATTGGCCGCAGTGGAGGGCCTGATACGGGCCCACTCACGTTCAAAACCTATCACTTTATACGGGTGCGCAGTGGAACTAAGAGCATTCCAGTCAACATATTATAATTTCATTTCAGTGAGTATCGCCTAGGCGAGACAACATTGCTTTACGCAGGACGATCGGCCTGGCCAACTTCCCAAAGGGAAAAGGCCAAACAGACAAGAAGAATAAATATTTTGAAGGTAACAGGTATGAGGTAACAGGTAACATTTATCTTCACACATAGTTTGGTGTATTTTAATTTTTAATTTTTATGATGGTTCGCAAAATCTATGAAAATTTGATAGAAATCGACAGTGACAGTATTCTTTAATTTTTCCCAAGTGTTCTTTTCTGATCCGATTTTTTTTAGTTTAGGCATTATGTATGCATGGAAAAAATCATCATTTGTTAACTCATTTTGGTAGTTCAAATGCAAGAAGTTTTTCAACATTCCGGCAGATTCCTGTAATCATAAATATATTCCGAAGTTGATGGAATCAAGTGAGATGAACTGTTCAATAGACCATTCAAGAGACAGGTACCCCTTCTGTATTGTATGGACACCAATACCAGTATTAACGTGGGTATTTCCATTCATTGGACATATGGGTATCGCACTCTCATCTGGAGTCATAAGAGATTTTGCAGGACCATATTATGTATCTGAAGACAATATGGCATTTGGAAGACCAACCAAGTATTGGTTACTCCAACCTTCTCTAGCTAGAGGGGCTTCTAGGTATGAAATTTGTATATTAATGCTAACTTATGTAAAAAAAATACGTTCAGTCTGTCAACCAGTCAAGCAACTGGCTGCACTCTTCTGGCAACCCTCAGAAGTCTCCGTGAGATTTGTGTCAGCTAGGGAAGATGAGTAGTAGTATGCAATAGCAGTTAGTTTACTATGGAACTTCACTTTCTCCATAAACTTAAAGAGATAGTATTCTGCTGTCCTAAGCCCAAAGGGCGTAAGCCAAGAATGACCAGAGATATCAAGTCAGTCACTTATGCCTATATAACTTAGAATTTTAATTGTATTTTGGATAAACGTCTTTTTTTAGTAATATTTTGGATGGCATAGAATGATGAGATCTGTCCAAATTTGTTATTCAAGTCAATGGCTTGGTAATAGAGAGTGAAACCTAAAATATAGAACAAATTGAGATATGTCCTTTGGGCCTAGGACAGCAGTTTTGGACATGTCAAAAATTAAACATAAATATAAATAATTTGATGTTGTAACTTAAAGTAAGTAGGACTATAATATGAAAATAAATAAAATTGATACATACATATTGTCAGCACAATTTTAAAATCACAACTACAAAATATCAAATTTGAGATTTCAGTATTGAAGTGTATGTAGGCATGTCCTGCACATTTACAGAAACTTAAACATGAATATTATAGTAACAAAATTTGATTTTGCAAAAATGGTAACTCCAATTTGTATATATTCATCAGGTGACAGTACGTTTGCTTTATTCAGACTTATTCGCTGTACAATACTGATGTTTAGTACTACTGAAGTATCATTATAGATGGAGAGCTCTTGAACCCTCTGGGTAAGGGTCTTTCTGTGAGGCCAGAATTTTTTTAGTGATGAGTTGTAGCATGCTCATTACGGTAACAATCACCTGGCAGGCGTCAACCCTGCACATCATCAGCCCTTATATTTCTTAAAGTGCAAATGAAAAATTTTTTTTAATTTGCTGCTGTACGCACGAAATTTTAATATGAATTTTTTTCATTAAATGCAAAGTAGAAAAAAAATTAACAGGTGATTTCGATGAGTATACGGATGTAACAGGTGAATTGAAAGGTGTGCAGTAATGAGTTAAAATAAACTTTGTCCTGTAAAGCAAATATTAATTTATATATGAGTTTGAGTAAGCGATTTAAAAAAAAGTGGGTATAATGACAGGCGGTTCTGGCTAGCATAAGTTCTTGACAGGCTAGTGAACAAATGCTATGGGAGCGCGAGTGAGATACGTTAACTCAGTGGTGCGAACTTGTCAAAGATAATTGCATATCCGAATGATGAACCATTGTTACGAAACTGAAATCATGACTTATAATTTCACCCTTTCATTGAAGTAATAAAATCCTACGCCTAACAATTTACCGCATTCGGTATCCTAGACGTCACAACTCGTGTATTTCGCCTTGACTCGTTCTATCTTCTATCCTTCACAAAATCCCTCTCTCTCTTAGGACGGATTGTACAAAACAAGTTCACCAACAGTTCAAGTAAACTCGCTTCAGTTGCTATGGATTAGCCAATAAAATGTCTAGTTCCTTAAAAACTAAACTTAGTTGAACTGTTGGTGGACTTGTATTGTACAACCCCGCCTTAGTCCCTAAAGGCTACACACACCTACCTGTACCTACACCTACACAAACCTGCTTTCTTTGTGTGTGTAGTGAGTAGTTCGGCTTGACCGCCAGAACTCGGCCCGAAATCTTGACGGACCGAAGTTTCGGCAATACAAAACAAGTTCGATTTTGTTTAGCAAATTGCAATAGAAATGGCAAAGAAATTTAATTATGATGTCTACACATTCATAGAACAGAAAGCAAAGTATCTTTGTGGGACAAAACGAAGGATGTGTCCAAAGATAAAGATTTTGCATGGCGCGAAGTTTGTCTCTTTTTATAGCTTAATTTCGAAGATATGGACCAGAAAAACAAAGACGAAATGAGTAGGCTACACACACAAAGAAAGCAGGTTATCCTGCGCCTATTTCCGGCGCAGAATACGGGCGTCGGTGGTTTCTCTCTCTCTCCCAGTCTCCCATAGAAACTATAGGGGAAGAGAGAGTCTACATTCACTGGGCAGTACTGTTCAGTAATATCGGAACTTGAGGAAAGAACGCAGGTTTTCTGTCATCTGTCAGTAAAAAAGCATATTTTGTGGAAAACCCCTAGAGCTGGCTATAGAGGTAAAATACCTTGGGGTGATTCTGGACTCGAAGCTAACTTGGGGTCCACACGTCGATCGAGTAGTCGAGAAGGCGGTGGTCGCTTTATGGACCATATGCGCCGGGCGGTGGGAGGGATGTGGGGCCTCAAACTTCACATTCCCTATTGGATCTACACGGCGGTAATCAATCAGACCCAGAATCCTATATGGAGCATTGGTCTGGTAGCCGAGAGTGGACCAGATAACCATAACTAACAAGCTGGGGAAAATTCAAAGACTAGCTTGTAGGGGAATAACCAGCACGATGAGGACGACCCCCTCGGCAGCACTAGACGCCCTGCTGGGTCTGCCGTCGCTTCCAACTTCTATAAAGGAAGTGATGGCGTCCTATTTGAGAATACAGGACTCAGGGAGCTGGAGAGGAGAGTGGTACACAGGGCACACCGAAATCGCTGTGGTAGTGGAGAAATTAATCTCACTATCCGCCATTAAAGCGATACAGAGGATAAAAATAGGTGGAAAAGGACGATCTCGCTAGGGATCCCAGGCAGAAGAGAGTGGGAAGAGGAAAGGGTCATCTTTTCCCCAGAAAGTCTGGTCTGTTTTACAGACGGGTCCAAACTGGAGGAAGGACAAGCCGGAGCAGGAGTTTACTTGGAAAACGGAGAGAAAAGAGTCTATGCGCTAGGTTCTCTTACAACAGTTTTTCAAGCAGAGGTGTATGCCATTCTGGAGGCAACCAGAATTGAAGAGGTGAGATCCGGCCCACAGAGACATGTATATGTCTGCTCGAACAGTCACGCCGCCATTAGAGCTCTGAATGCAACCAGAACCTGATCAAAAGTGGTTCAGGAGTGCAGATATGTCCTGGAGAGTCTTGCGACTGAAAAGGAAATAACGCTGATGTGGGTCCCGGGCCATGCAGGGATTGAAGGCAACGAGCAGGCAGACCAGCTAGCCAAGCAAGGAGCCGGGCACTCGGCATAACAAGGAGACAAGTAGTAACGGCACTGAATGAGTTGGCCGTTAATACATCAGGAAAAGAGTGAAGAGGAATAGACGGCTACAGGCAGTCAAAGCAGATGATATCGGGACCCGACAGGGCAAGGACGGCCAAGATACTGAAGCTAAGCCACAAAGAACTCCGACTGTTGGTGGGAGTTCTAACCGGCCACTGCGGCCTCAGGAGCCATCTGACTCTCATCAGACTTGAGGCAGACCCACTATGCGCGGAATGTGGTGAGGAGCAGGACTCCTTTCAGTTCCTGTGCGAATGTGGTATTTATGGCAGGCTCAGACAAAACGTCTTCGGAGCTGCCACTATTAAGGAGGAAGAATTGCACTCGTTGCTTCACCATCACCGAAAAGTCGAATATCTTCCTCATCCCTTCCAGCTAAGGTTTCTTGGCATACTTATCAAGAATGGGGGTGAAGATAATGAACTCGATGAACATTGGCAACACAGCATCTGTCCGTTCTCGGTTACAGCGCCAATCTGATATAAATTTCCCGACCGTAGAGTACGTTTGCAAAAACCATTGATTTTATGAAAGAGATATTTTTTGTATGGGCTTGGTGGTCCCATAAGAATTCCGGAATCTCACAATTTTTTAATTCATCATGACATTTGAATTTCTTTCTATTGAAAATTATCATTACCAAAAATCACTGAAGTTCCGGAATTTACAGAAAAACATTGAGTAATGCAATAAAAATTAATAAATTCTCAAACAAAAACTGCGGCCTCAAAACGGATTCCCGTTTTACCAAAGGAATTGCTCTTATTGCAATGGAAGGACATTTCGATTTTCATAAGAAGGTCAAATAGGTTCGAACAGGTATCCGCCATGGGATGAGTGAAGATGCCGGGGTTTGCGAAAAGGGCCCACTGGGGCCTAGTCGCTGCTGACGCTCGCGTCCCCCACCCATTACCATTAGTGCCAGGTCGGGGCTTGTCGAGGTGATTGCAGTTTTGTACCGACGCGGACAAATAAATCGTTCCAAATATCTGCCTGTTAGTGTCAACCACCACAGCTGGGCTCACACGACAGGTATTTTTCAAAGATCTCCTTCAGGTTAACAAATAATGATAACAACCTTTTCACATTTTTCTGTAAGTAGAGAGGATCTGTATAGAAATTTTAGGGTGGTCACGGCACTCTAGATTGTAAATTAAATTTTGATGCAGACCTGAAGCATTACCATTAATAAGGCATTTCGGAATGAAGCAGTTTGAGAATATTCACCCGTCCACTACTTTCCTCTCGGAAGATTTTCTCCTGTTTTTACGTCTTAGTTAAGTAAAATTTCCGAATGGAATCGATCATTCTCGATTCAAATTAAAATATCAAAAATATGTCGTACATAATATACTATCATGTGCAATATTCTACATTCATTACATTCGAAAACTACAAAAATGGGCGATTCATTGTCTTACTGGATATTTTGTCAAAAACTGACAAACATATACTTGTTATTTCCGTCAACCGATTGCAACCCTACGCGCAACCCTCGAAAGTTTTCGAGAGACTTGTGTGAGCTAGGGAAGACGCAGCCCCTACCTTTCAACGTGTGATGCCATGCACTTCCATACAATGATGGACGTACAGATCTACATTCGGTGTACATCCGAAAACGTACAATTGAAAGCGTTTCAAGTGCTGTTCGTCCAATGTCCGTACAATGGTGAGCGTATACAGGCCACAGGGTGTCAATTTGAAAACTTCCCACCCTTAACATCTTCCTTCCAGTAAACAATATGAGGAATCGAAAAAAGAGGTCAATTTTATTTGCAAGGGAGACACTTTAAAGGACTGTTTGTAGCCCTAGTGGTTCAACCCTCTAGGAGGGGTAGATGTTACCCCTTAGAATTTTAAATGGGAAGGGGGGTCAAGTTGCAAATCATTTTGATTGGCGTTCAATTATGTTTCCAATGGTACCCTGACTTTTTATTTTTTGATAAGCATTTTCCGAAAAATAGCCTTCGAAACTGACAGAAGTAATTATTAGAACGCCTATACTGAGAGGCATGGTTTGATCAGAACTGGTTAGAATATTAGGTGGTACCGTTCCAACCCTTTATTAGCCATTAGCTCCAAACAATTTACATTAAAAAGTAGTCTAATAGTAAAACGTAGATGGTAGTAAAGTTGTGTTTATTAAATGCTGAATTTTTAATTCTCATCGCAGACATTGTACAGATAGCCTTTCTTTTTTGCTACTTCTGCTGTAAAAAGTTTCTGTTTTCAGGCAAAAAATTGGTTAGCAGATTTGAACGATGTAATAGTATTGTGAATACAGTTTTACCTGTTGGGCTGTTTAGGGATTACTTACTTAGATAAGTATATAAAAGTATAAAAATGGTTTACTGAAGTTGGAAAGTGAGCACGAAGGGCGACATGTCTTTATAATGAAAGACATCCAAATTGTAATGTAAGTCACCGGTATGTGCTTGATTTGGTGAATAAGTTTAACAAAACTGGTTCAGTGACAAATAAAAAAAGAAATAACCCTCGAGTACTAAATGAAGAAGCTCAAATTGAAGTTTTTGGAACATTTGCTGCAGAGCCCACGAGCTCCTTCCGATCAGTATCAGAACAGACGGGAATGTCACGCGAGACTGTAAGAAAAGCATTGAAAATGCATTAATTTCATCCATATAAAATGCAGATTCTTTAAGAGCTCCATGAGGATGATTATCATAGAAGAATAGAGTTTTGTGAAATCATGTCTCATCGAGTCAATACCATCCCTAATCTCCTGTTAAACATCTGTTTCAGCGATCAGTGTTCATTTTTTCTGAATGGCAATGGTAATAGACAAAATTGTCGCTATTGGAGTGACAAAAACTCACATATTTTTCGGCAAGGGCATACACAACATCCACAAAAAGTTAATGTTCTGGCTGGTATTCTTGGAAATGCCATTATTGGTCCATTATTTCTGGAAGAATACTTGACTGGCAATCTGTACCTTGAAATGCTTGAAGAGACTATCGATCCTCTTGGAACTCACGAGCTAGAAACTCAAATTGATGCAGAAGGTAATGAACTTTTGCAGGAGGATCTGTTACATTTCCAGCAGGACGGTGCTCCACCTCATTATTTTCTTCCCGTCCGACAGTGGTTAAACGAGAGATTTACGGATCGATGGATTGGCAGAAGGGGAGCAGTTGAATGGATCACCGGATTTAATACCCTTAGATTTCTTTCTTTGGGTGCATCTTAAATCCGTTGGTTACAAAACACAACCTTCTGATATTGAAGAACTTAAAAGACGAATTACAACAGCATGCCAGTCAATTCCTAGTGAAGTTTTCCGTAATGCTAGAGGGGAGTTCGAAAACAGACTTTATTTCGAACAGTTTATAAGATAAGCATACGTAGATTTTATGTTTGAAATGTCTTTCTCGCAAATTAAATTTTATTCGCAAATTAAATTTTATTTTGTAAAAGGAAAATAACCAACAAATAAAAAATCCCACGCTTAATAAATGTATTCCTATCATTCAAGGGTTGGAGCGGTGCCACCTACTCTTCTATTTTCATTAAAAGGAGTCAATACAATAATGCATCTCAGAATAGGCAAATTCTAATTACATGCGTACATTCAGAACACCATTTCTCGGAAACTGCTCATCAAAAAATAAAACGTCAGGGTATCATTGGAAGAAGAATTGAACGCCAATCAAAATGATGTCGCACTTGACCCCCCTTCCCATTTAAGATTCTAAGGTAAAATCTACCACTCCTAGGGGGTTGTGAACCACGAGGGCTACAAATATTCCTTGAAAGTGACCCTCTTAACAAAATTGACATGTTTTTTCGATTCCTCATATTATTAACTGGAATGAAGATATTAAGGGTGGGCAGTTTTCAAATTGTGGTCCAGTATTGTACATTCGGGGTACTTCTGTAAACGTACCAGTCATAGAAGTTTCCAATTGATCTAATTTTGTTTATCCAATGGACGTACAAAAACGTGTAATAAATGGAACGTACAGATCAAGTCCAGTATTCTACATTCTACATATGAAAACGTTTACAATTAAAGACGTTTCAAGTTGATCAAGTGTAATTCGTTCAATGTAAATTCGGTGTACATCCATAAAAGTAAGTTTTTAATTGATCCAATAGACGTACAAAAATGTAACATATTGAACATACATATCAAGCCCAATATTTAACATTCGAATATACCTACTCCTCGTCCAATGGACGTGCATGTATGTATGATGAGTAACATTCTGATTATTGTACATCCAGAATCGTTCTCTTATTGATGTTATCTGTTGGTCCAATATTTTACTTCCATTGATTATCAATAAGATGCACAAGCACATCCAGAATAGAACATCCATTAGACATCCATATCGAGTCCCTGGACGTCGTGTGCTACATGGGAAATTACGGGTTAGGAAACGTCTCAGTAAGTCGTAATTGTTGGTAAAATTAAATAAGAAATACACATGTCCTCTCTGCGCTTCCTCAAGTGCCTATTGATGTCATAATCAAATAGAACTAGGCACTCATGAATAGAAAATAGATGAAAAAAACAACAACAAGAGATCAATGTTTTGTTTCAATGTAATTAAGAATGAATATCATATACCATATTATGCAAGTGAAATATCTTGATCACACTTGACACAAAAATTGGATGATCATACATAACACAAAAATTGGTAATCCAAATATGGACAAATATAAGATGCCTCACATTCACAGCAGAGGAAACTTTAATTCGGTGGTTATCGTAACGGTAAGGGAACATGAAGCAAAAATGTGATTGATACATTTACTTAGTTGTGCAAGAGAACAAAAAAACAACTCAGGTTGAATATAACCACTCACAAGAGCTCAAGTGTACGTTACCTAGAGACTCCTGACCTTCATGATAGTAACAATAATAAAATTACATTCAGTACAAATTCATCTAATTTTACCCGTGTATACACTGTCTTTACAGCATGTTACTCTTATTTTGAACGCACAACTTAAATGGTTTTGTATAGTTAAACTCTTGGACATTTGAAATTAGTCCCACTCAAGAAGTAAGATAATTGATCCTCATCCCGCCACATGTGATCGTTTACTGCCATCATTATTTTTCTGACACAATTATCAAAACGAAAATTTGAATAAGTTCGAATGTTTTGCCAGGGAGTACAAATAAATGATAAGAATAAAATCGACAAAGTCGAAGTACCCTTCTCTTCAAATTCCACAAAGTGGAAAATATGAGGCAAGAATCTGACAGAAAACAACTACTTCCATGGCTAATGCCACGACGGATATTGAACTACATATGACAGATATTTGTGCAGCGTTCGTCCAAGAAGACTCAGTTGCAAGTGCTTATTGTAGACAAATAAAAGATTATCCTTAATTTGGCTGGGATGACCACCTGCAGACATCTTTCGAGGTTGTTGCCTCTCATCAGTGCAAGGGTAGGTTCGACAACTTTGAGTTGTCTTGTCCCTGCGACTTTGTGGAAATATTTGGAGAAAAGGGTACTTCGACTTTGTCGATTTTATTCTTATCATACTATTGTCAAACTTGAATGGTAACACTAAATTTGATGATTTGTTGTGGCCCTGTGGGACAGGGCCTATTCTTATACCTTGCGCGAGGACCCAAAATCCCCATTGTATACATCTGCCGACATTCAGATTCCACTGAGTGACAATTATAACAATATTAAAGTCGGCAAAAATATATCATAGACACGTATTTTATCTCTTCAGCTTGCTATTATATCCTTACAAATGCACAATATTGAACTGCAAACGAGTTCTCATTTAGATTTCAGAGTTGCCATCCATCACCCGAAGTCAGAATGGGACCCACAACTCCGTTTTTTTATTCAACTCATTTGATTGAATCGATGTCGTGGATTCACTAGTATGTTACCATAATTTTTGGATATGATAGTTTTGACAGATCATCTGACAAACAAACCCAACCTCAAATTTATAATACTCTACTGAGGTAGGTTAAAGTTGCGGTCTGAAATAATTTTTGCGAAAATTGAAGATGAGTACTCTTAATTTGTTAAATTTTATGCAAGAGTATAATTTTTTGATCCATTTCTAATTGATTTATCTAGGAAAATATTATCCAATCAGCATGTTTTCGATGCAGATCAGTATGGTGTTATTTCTGTCAACCGATTGCACCCCTACGCGCAACCCTCAGAAGTATTCGAGATACTTGTGTGAGCTAGGTAAGACGCAGCACTTACCTTTTAACTTGTGATGCCTACCACAAACTAGTCTTAGGTCGGGGGATAAGTAGACGTGGTCCCATATATTAGCCTGCACGTTCTGCGCAGTTAACTTCACCAGACTTTTTTTGTAGGGATACCTTAAATTCCTGGTGTTTTTAACTCCTGTAGAATCTGTGGAAGATTTAATGGCAAGAATTTTAGCAGCATGTACACGTTAATACAGGATACACCAGGGATATTCCAGAGCTTGCAACAACCGTCGTTGATACGGATATGCCATTTGTGTATTGAACAAAATGGTGGTCTATTTGAAAAATGGCTGTAATGCCTCTTTTGTTTCTATGTAGTGTACCCAATAAACCGCATTTAAGTAGATATTAATTCACAATAATTGTTCTTCTTCATCGAAAACATGTTGATTGGATAATATTTTGCCACGTCATTCAATCCGAATTGGCTTTCAAAATGATACTCCAACATAAAATTTAACAAATTATAATTACTTATTTTCAGTTTTTCGCAAATATTATTTCAGGCCTTAACTCTCGTCTAAGACGAGTATTATGAATTTGAGTCTGGGTTTGTATATCAGTTGTTCTTTTAAAACAATAATTATGCAAGAAGTATGGTAACATATCATTGAATTTAATTTAAAAAAAACGGAGTATGTCGGTCTCATTCTGACTTACCTGTAGGTACTACGTTTGGTATACATCCAACATTAAAGAATGTCCAGGATATTGACAGTTATTAGGTTTTGCTATATGTTGTAAGAAAGT
Source organism: Chrysolina oricalcia (assembly GCA_944452925.2). NCBI lineage: Eukaryota > Metazoa > Arthropoda > Insecta > Coleoptera > Chrysomelidae > Chrysolina > Chrysolina oricalcia. Next base: position 42,208,308 of record OX101818.2, on the reverse strand, counting down.
TGCATTATGCGGTTATTACACACAGGAAATGATTTCTGCACTCAAGACATATCTTCATCAGTTTTTCACAAATATCTCACAAACCTCCACTTTTAGGCATATGACTTAGGTTATGACTTTTAGGATGAAGATCAATGAGCATAACTGCTGTCAAATACTCATTTCTCCATTCACTTGTCTTGAGAAAATATGAGGGAAAGTATGGCCACATACCACCGCAACTACGCCACTGGTTCACGAAAATTATAAATTGTAATTTCAAATTATCACATTAACCATAAACCATGACCAGTTTTTAACCAGGTTTCAACCAGGTTTCAACTTTTTTCCTTCGGTAGTTTTGAGGAAAAAAAAGCTTAATTTTTTTTGTACTTTTGGGACACACATTGATAAAAACTTTTAACCTCGCAATGAAGTGAGGAATCTATATGTGGAGTTTGTCGGTCTCTGATTCCCCTCTGTAGCATAAAATTTCAATTATATTAATTCATCGGTTCATTAATTGTAAACAAAAATCCGAGCACTGTGTTTACGGTTAAAAATTGCCCATTGCGACTTCCACGTAGTTATCACTCCCAGACAGGTTCTTGAGAAAACTTGATGATATCTTGAACACCACTATAGATCAACGCGAAGACTCCAGTAAACTTATAATTTACCAAATAAAATCCCTGCATTTCACTCAATCCACGGCAAAAAAAATTGAGATCTATTTATTTATATTTTTTCAGTGGATGGGATGCAGCAGTAACGGAAGCTTCAGAAATATACAAGGGGCGCATGCACAATTTGATTTGTGATAATTGTCATTCACATGTTGCGACTGCACTGAATTTGATGAAGTATGATGGTTCTTCGAATTGGAACATGGTGAAGTTAGCATTTTACATGATATGGTATGGCAAATTTGTTTCTTTCATGAGCTTTGTGATAACCTGGCTACCATTCTTAATTTTAGTATTGATTATCATGGTGTGTATATATTTTCTGTAAGTAATTAAACAATTGAACTTTGATACATATTGTGTTTCCACATCAGTCCTCATAAACCTCTAAAAATAAAATACGTGACACTGCAAATGGTCGTCACCAACTGCAAACACCAAGCCATACAGTTCAACAGAAAATGGTTCTAAAATAATCTTTTTTCTGTATATAACTCGCTCTATTTGGACTAAAACCCCACTTGAAATTTTGGTGGAACTAATCCCCAGCTGTTCGATGCGACCCACTATTTTATAAATATATGAGAATGTACCATCTTGATTTTGTAGCAAGATGTTTTCCAGAAAGAATAATTATCAGCTCTACACTGAGGAACATTTTTATTAACCATTGTTGTAAATCGAATAACCCTAGCAGGAAACTCTAATAGCATCGGGGACAAGCGAGTTATCACCCGTGGTTATAACGCCGACTTTGCTGATTACAACTCACTTGGGAATAGTAGACATTATCTAATAACGTATATTCTCGAACTTTTTACTACCGCTAGGGAGTGCATCTACCTATGGCTATTAGACATTGGTAGTATAAATAAACCTTGAGCAAATACTTTAAAACTTCAGTATTGGCAATAAAAAAACACCTTCATTTGGGACTGGGTCTCACTTTAATTGCCACTAGGAAAGAAAAATACCCAGACAGTGTACTTGCCATTATCACACTGAAATTCAAATATAAAGTAGTGCTACCTACTATGAAATTAAGTATTTACTATAATGACACAAAGTTTTTGCCCTCAATATATATTTTAATTGTTGTTATTGTCGATTTTATTTGGCATAGGAAAGAAGATATTTGTCGTTATTAAAGCATATTTGGTATTATCAATTGATTTTACTTATCGTTATTCCATACTGGCATTGCGGTGATGAAAGTAGCTGTTTGCTATTATTAAGCCAAATATTTATGGCAAATACATGATAAAAAATTTTACTTGCAGTCAATAATGTTTATAATAAAACTTCAATATTTATGACTTTCACAAATTTCTGGTTCATGAAACCGCGACCATTGTTTCGGTTTTAGAAACCAAAAATTTGAGATAATCAACAATACATTTTTGTTATAAATATTAACATGGAGTTATTAAGTATCAGATACATCAATTCAAAATACTGTTAATAAGTTTTCCACTTACAGCAATGGAATTGATTACTTACTACTTACCTCTATTATTTAGCTTGGAAGATTTCAAATAAATGCTTTTCTCTTCGACTATTGTATTCTACGTTCATTACATATTGATTTTTAATTGAAGAATACAATAAAGATGATTCCAAGACACCGTGGATCCTAACTCATTATTCAACGGCACTCGGCCAATCACAGGTTCAGAATTTTCAGAATCCACGGGAACTGAGAGGTTTTACAAACAAATTTCTCAAGAAGGCTTTACTTGATTGAACTTTCGTCACAGCTTGGCATCCGCGAATGTCAGATTGACTATTTTCTTAGTTTTAACTTTGATCTGTGTGACAAGTACCTAATATAAAAATGAATAGAGCGGATTTATCAATGAAGCTCCTGATGAAATCTGTCTTGCAACAAAGGTATGTCAAACAATTTTCACTTGAACGTTCCACACTCTCTCAGTTCTTGGTCAGAGTTTGTCTAGTAGGTATTTCATTCACAAATTTTCGAGTGCCTTTATAGCTCAGTTGGTAGAAGCGTGTACATGAAGTAAATGTATAATGAATCCCACTCTTGGAAGTTTTTTTAAAATTTATTTTCAATTAAGGCATTTATTCATTCATGAATGAACACCGATTATTCATGTATAATTGTTACTATCAAATAAATCTGAAATCCAAAATGAATGAATGAATGAAGTATCTATTATTTTCATAAATAATATTTAGATTTCATTAAAACTCTGACTATCGTATAGTCGTAGAGAAAGTATAGTCTTCTACTCGTATAATAGCTATCATTATATGCTCGTTGAAGAATATACTATTCCGAAACTGTATATTTTATATGATGTCAAATTGAAACAGAAAATTCATTTTGAAGAAATGAAGACTCATTATTTTTTCCCAAAGGTGCTAAGAGTATTGAATTTAGTGAAGTATTTAAAACTTTTATCAAAAACTACAAAATTCAATATTGTCTATAAAGTTTTTCTTTCATTTCCAGCTTGCAAAACCGTAGAGATAAAATAACAATCCCATATTCGACCAATGATGGAAATTAACATAATATTCTTTTCACTTGGTTGCATCAAATCACACTTAAATGAAACTGAATTATAAAACATAAAAAAAATAGTTATGATAAATAAAACAAAACTATATTTTTAGAATAGGCTACATAATATTCCAGATAATATGTCTACTTATCAATAACTTTTCGAAATGATCAACTGTGTGAGCTTCAAATCAATAACATGTAATTTACTTTTCACCAGTTGAATGAGGAACGATGTCACTGTGTCTTTTGTACTCAATTTGTGTTTGCAAACCACATCTCTTTGTGAGAGTGAATTCCACTTCATAACCAAATATCAAAGATATCGTCTACAATTCTTCAAAAACAAAAAATACCTCATTAGTTGAATTGACTAAGATATGAAACGAATGAAACCAAAAATTGGTACTAGTTTTACGCACTGAACCACTGAACGACCATCGATAATAAGTTGACAAAACTTTCACTCATAACAGTCAACGTTTTTAAAATAGAGTTAAAATTAGGTCCAATGTTGTGTAATCCCGCGTGCAGGTAAATGATTAAGTATGGGTAGCTATATCACGGTGTTCAGGGGGAAAGTGGGGTTTGATAAGCTAGCATCTAAATCGAGTGATAACTTGGTAACTATCACCAGTGGCGGCGATAAGGATTCGGCCCCCCCCCTGCCAAATTTTGTTAGGATATTCATACATGTGGCAATAAAATCTGGAAATACCAGACATAATGGGACATAATTCCACATAACACACAATATAGTTATTTATTATATCACATTATTTATATTGAAATATTTTCCAAAGAAATTAGCAATATTCCGGTATATGGTTTTATTGCCACTCTGGATAATATAAATGCCATAGTTTGCTAGGTGATTTGAATATAAAATCTTACTGTTCCAAATCAATTTTACCAGCTCGTTCATGTTCAATATTTATTATTATACCCAATGCACTAAGTCTCACCTCTCACATTGTACTACGTAAATATGTTTTTATCAACTTCAACTTTGAAAATGTTGTTTCGGCAGAAGCAGATGTTACTGGTAATGTCAAAAAAGTTGAAACAACGAACAAATATCCGGAAGACTGCTCAACATACATCTAGTTTCTGATTTGAAATATGTTGACTATTCTGCAGTCCTAAGCCCAAAGGGCGTAAGTCAATAATGACCAGAGATATTGAGACAGTCACGCCTATAAAGCTTATAATTTCAGGTGTATTTTGAATATCCATCTTTTTTACTGACGTTTTGGATGGCAAAGAACAATGAGATTCTGCCAAATTTGTTGTTCAAGTCAACGGCTCAGTCATAGGGAACATGTAGAGAGTGAAATTTAAATTATGGAAAGAAACGACACAAGATACTCGTTTCTTTAATATTCGTGTCATGCTCAAATCCGCTACTTGGTGAAGTTCGCGAGATAAAATCGATTTACTAATTATTTCAATATATCAAATTCAATTATTCAATGAAACACATAATATAATCATTCTTTGTCGGATATTCCCCCAAAACATGGATGAGCATGGCTATCAACCAAAGAACCCTCGCTGGATAATGGGTTAAATCCAAAATTAAACTAATAATAATTTTTTTTACCGGCATTTTCGATTATTAGTTTCAAATAACCATCAATGTCAGTATGCAGGCTCTCGCTAAAGTTCATACTTCCACTGGCAAAGCGAGGAAGTATAGTGTAATTATCTTTAGGAATAATCTTGGCGGAAAACTTGTTCTGCGATCAATTGAAGCAGCTCGTATAAAAAATATCTCTATTCATACTATTACATGAATGCACGCATTCAGTTTTCATTGCGAGCGCGCCGCCCTCTCCCCACTCTGCCGCACGCTCCGGCAGCCGCACGCGCTTCACTTTGTTATGGGATTTCTAGTAGTATAAATTAATAGAACATATCCGAGTATTTTTTTATTGAAAATATAGGTATTCAACATTAACACCCACAAACGGCACATCTGTAAACTGTTTATTGCGTCTTTAGATTATTTTGAAAAAAAAATTATCTCCGGTCTAGAAGGTCGCAGATGAAAATTTTTTTTTCGAGAATACGTGAAAAAATGTCAGGAATCGATTTCCGGCAAAGACATTTTCCTAAAACAAAAATTGTAAAACTGGCCCAGAAAAAACGTGTTAAAAAAAGGTGCAGTTTTTTCAAAGTCATTTTTTTACCATTACAATTAAAAAAATCGCTATATTTCTTTAATAACATTATAGCACAAGTCTTTAGGAAGAAAAAAAGCCCGGAAACGTTACCCTAGGACCATTCAAAAAGCAAGAGGAACCAATTTATGAGAGCACCTTTTTTTAGAAAAATCGATATATCTCGAAAAATAATTAATAAAATTGAGTAAAAAAAATAATTGTTTTCTAACTGGCAATAAGCTATACTTACAGTAAATAAGAAGTATGGGAACGTATAGTTGTCGTCAAACATATAAGATAAATAAAAAAAGGCGCAAAAAATGGTCGATTAGCATGAAATTGACTCCCATGCCGCCAACCAGGGTCGGACTTGTACATATGCCGCTAAATATTGTGATGCGTGCAGATTATTCAAGTTAATTTAACAAAAGCACTGTAACTTTTGTATTCAGAATCATCCATTTTTATAATTATTAGTATCCTTAGATTGGGTAAACAACTGCCCCGTCGAAATCTAATTTGCTAATAGCTGGGCGTACCGCAAACAGCTGTGATTTCTATTATAACTACGCCCGACCCTGCATGGAAAAAACATTCCTAATTGCTGTGCGGGCCTTTACATCTTCCGCGCTAAGTGTTACGTGGGGGCGATAGGTGGAATAATTTGAATAAAGGTAGAGATGTCAATAATTTTATTTATTGATTTAGTGCGATTTTAGTCTGAAAAACTGTATGGTTATTGACAAAATAGGAATTAATTTCCTGGTAGTTTCCTGAAGTTATGTAAGTATTGATATTGACTCACACTGATTTTAACCAATATTCTCATGTGATTACCATATAAGGTGTGTATGGCGTGGTACTATGCATTTTTGGCAGAAATATATATTTTGTGATTGGTTTTTTTGGAGGAAATGTGAGGACTATCACAATATTTGCTCATACAGGATGATTCCTAAGGTGGACCGGTCCTTTCATTAATTTCTCACATTGCACATAAAATAATGGCTATAGGTGAACATGTAAAAGACAACAATTCGTTTTTGAGATGCAGGGCGTTAAAGTTGAAAATTAATATTGAATTTACTTTAATTACTGAAGGATCACCAATCACATACTATTCAAGATATCCAACGAAGGCGATCCATTACATCCAGTGGAAATGAGATATAACCGGATGGTGGGAGTTAGACTGTATGCTTTTCACCCACCCAGCTATTCAGAATATTTTAGGGAGTCACAAAATACCCAAGAGCAGATGAATAAATATATAATTGTACGAAACAGAATGCCAGTGTCCAATATTGATTATATTCCCAAATTTGATTTTAGGATATGAAAGTACATTAAATTTTATGTAAGAAATAAATATATGATTGCACTAAAACTTGATAGAAATCACCGATAAAAATCGAGAAAACTATATTTGGCACCAAAATTTAATGTAATTGTGTCGGATGAAAAGTCCGTTCAAGACACCCATATGATAAACATAATTTTGGAATTTTAACACAATTGATCATTGACATACCACACTGAGAGCTTCAATCAGAAAAAAATCACACATTGTGCATATCATCTATTAGAAAATTTTCAAACACGAAAGTATTATTCCAGTTCAAAGTGAAGTGATTTTTCGCAATAAAATCTGTATAAATAATGATAGCGTGGCAACGCACTATTCAATCTGAAAACATAGAATTACAGAGAGTTCATATAAAAGAAACACAGAGCGATCAATTGGAAAGTTGAAATTAAGTGGGCCCGTGCAGTTTTTCGTGACTTCCAAAGTGACACTCCATCGCTCCACTCCAAATTCTAACGTGAAGTGTCAACATGCGCCTGGCGCTTCTCGCATCTGACGCGGCGTGAGACGTTCCAACCTTCTTAAACTTCTAGCGCGATTCGAACAGAGGAGTCATCCAAAACTGAAAGTGATGGGACAATTCCCGCGCCGCTCCGACTGTAGAGAAGAACAGTCGAATTGAATTGTAACGAGAAGACAGGTATAGTTGCTTCGAGTAGTCTTAATGTGATTTCGGCGCAAGTACCATTTTTGGACCAATACTCTGTGTCTGTCTTCTGGAATCTTCATTATCTAATTTTATACATGCAATTTTTCTCTTTGAATGTAAAGAACACATCGCGAAAAAAGGCCCACTAGCTATCGAGAAGCTTCGAGGAATGAAGTTGGAGTACTATATTTGAATGTGCGTGTATTTTGGCATGCAACTTCGCTCCGAGAGTGACGTGAAGGGAGTGCGAGTCGGGAATCGAAAAATAACTGCACGTGAAGCTGGTCCTTTTTATTTTCATGGAAGACCATTTTGGTATATGCACTTATTTGAGAATTCCTTTCTCTAGATCACTTTTAAATTATCTGAACAAAAATATCTGAATTCCTGACAATCCAGATGTTGAGTCGTGAAGAATGCAGTACCGAATGAACACCCTGTATATACAAGAATGTCTTATTTGTAATTTTTTTGTTGAATAACTTTTACATTAATGATAAATTGAATCATTATACTGCATATATTTTTTGAATTACTCGTATCTATGTACTTAGTATCGATCTCTAGTATACTCATTAATCTAAATAAAATTGGATTAATTAATACTCTGTCAATAATGAATTTGATGCAATTGAAAAATTCTTTACCCATGGCGAAGTTACCTATAATGCACTAGCTATTTCAAACTCTTGCACCACTTGCCCCCACATTATGTGGCACGTTCCAGGGAAAGATAAGACCATTTTTTGCGGCTTTTTTTATTTATCTTATATGTTTGACGACAACTATAATAGTTTACTCCTCGATATCCCGATTTTTCACGGTTTTTTCGCTAAAACTCGAAAAGTATTGAAAATATCGAAAAATGCTATGAGAACAAATTGATAGATCTTTTTAATACCTACAACTTTCTCATTTAAACTATCTCGATCGGAGCTATAGTTTTCAAGTTATTTAAGAAAAACATCTTTTAGCAACTTTGCCAATTTTTTAGGTTATGTGAATCTATTGTGCGTCGGATACAAGAAACAGAAACTCACCTTTAATTTTGATTTCCTATACGCTCATATTTTTTTTTTCAACTATTAATTTTTGCAAGCGTTTTTCCCTATTGCTTGGTCTACAGACCCACCTGAAAAGTGGTAGGTGGTATCCCAATAGAAGTAATAATGCATTCTGTTGCTTAGATTAAAAATGTTGGGTGGAATTTTTGGAATCACAATGCGTCAGCAAACTCTCACAAAGTATTTTCTAGCTCAAGCTAGTATCTACCTAATCAGATTCAGCTGAATAATTTGGTGATAAATTATCCTCAGAGTATAGAGTATTTTGCGAAAAACATGTTGTGTATGATACTTATATCAATAATTGTTTGAAAGCAGCTGAGATTACGTCGTCAAAAAGGCATTTCACCTATCCAAGACAAAAACTAATATCAGAGCACTTATGTTACAGAAACTACTCTCACATTGAGACCAGAGACTCACTCACCCAATTCCTCAGTAGGGTACTATTTCCATCAGCAGTGAAAAAAACATATGTGCAGTTGTTGCATACCGAGAAACTACAGAAGCTTCTGGATTCTGTATTTTCTAATTTTTCACGCTATTGACGCCACAAAGAGAGGTGCACCTAGTCTCCACATTTCTTCTCCAGATACAGACGTTCTCATTTTGGCTGTCCTTAATTACCCACATTTACCAAAAGTTAGCCATATGGTCTTTCTAGGAGCAACGAGACGAGATATATCTTCAGGTAAGGAGAACAATGCCTTTAGTCCACAGCGACATGCAGATATATTACTGGGGCTTTCAATGGCAAAGCAATACCACCTTTTTCAGTGTTTGGCTCAGGTGCCTCACCATTGCTGTGCTGTGTCGATGCCCTTCGATTTGGTCCCAATACGTTTGGTGTTTTGATTAGGTTTCCGCATCGGGTTTTGCTAATTCCAAACGCTGGTTCTGGACCTGTGAATGGTGATTCAGATGCTTTCTTTGCAAGTTGGTCTGCTTTTTCATTGCCTTCAATTCCCCTATTTCCGGGTGGCATATTCGTAAATCCCGACGCGTTATCCGTTCGGGATATTTCGACTGCGCTCGAGCGTTTGATTAATACCTGACGTATCATGATGATCCGATGATATGTCTGGTATTGACTACCTTCAACTTTGCATGCATTAATCATTTAGGTTTAGAAGTTCAACGGTTGTGCACGTAGTTTTAATCTGAAAATTAAATATGCGTGATTTAAGTGATCTACCAGAAAAATATCAATACAAAGCAATAAATGACAAAGATGTGCAATGTATAATGACCAAATGTTTTACTTTAATTATACTTCCAATAAAAACAAATGTTCTACTTTCTGCTATTATTGTCCTACATTCTACCATAACTGTTATAATTATTTAACCAATTTTTTAGAAAATGTCTTCTGGAAAATAAATATTGGGAAAATGTAAACAATTGTGGTAAAATCACCACTTTTTTTAGTGTATCTGAAACAAAATTTCTTATTACGCATTACATATTTTACTTTACTTGGTTATGACATATACCTCTATAATTTTTATTAATTGAGTACCTTACTACTATTGTTAACGCCTACAATTTAATTCATTACTACTATTATTTTATTTCCGTGAATCTACTAATAAAAACAATGAAACTATAAAAGGCATTCCTATCGCAGATATTATGTAGAGAAACAAATAATAATTATGGTGCATTGGCATGTTGTACTCTCGTAAATAACTGACGTCTGGTATATACAAAGCTAGTTCGGGCTGATAACACGTCAGGTATTTACGAATATGCGTCCGGGCACCCACACAAGTGTAACCTTGTTGGTGTTGACTTCAGAGTTTTTATAGCGCTCTAGCTGTAGATAGAATGTAGATGTGTTTTCTTTCATACCCACGGTCTAGATTCATCTGTATTCATGTCCTTATAGCATGTGTCTCTGCTTGGAATACTGTGGTGTTGTTGCTAAGTGGGACTATTACGTTTCTTTTTGGCCTCACTCCGTTTATTCCTGCTCCTGTTCCTTCATCTGTTTTTGAACCATCTGTGCACCAGATAATGTTTCCAGATGATAGTGATTCTACGAGTCCCATTCGTTCCACTTGAGCTGCGTTTTGAATGGTTTTTCGTACGAGTATTGTGCTAGCATGTAGTCTGATATCATTTCCAGTTCGGTAATGTTGACTTAATGTATGATTTTGGTGTGCCCAGTTTGTGGTTGGGTTATCCAATTACCTGTTTGTTTAAGTCTGTATGCACTCATCCTCGCCTCCCCCCCCCTTGACTGTGATGTCTGAAGGTAGGAGGTTTAGGATAATTTCCATAGCACAGCGGTTGGAGTGCTATTCATACCACTCCCTAGGTAGCACAAGTTAGTGAAATGACGTCCTACTGACGTCTTATTAAAGTCTCTTTTGGTCCGTGACGTCCTCGACCATAATGACACCTCAAAATTATTTCATCTCGTCTTATTTCTTGTCGTCAAATTGACGTATTTTGTGGAGGTCATAAAGCGTCCGTTACTGAGAATTATTCCAGAATTCGTGATTACTCTCCTGTTAGGAATTCGCCAAAAATTATTTAGTGCCGGTTGTATAAAGCGTTCTGTTACATTGCGTCTACGTCCAGACTGAAATCTGGATAAATAATTGCTATATTATAACAATTTTGTATGGTTATTCTGTTTACGTAAGGTTAGTCAGGTTAGGTTGGCTAGTAATTAACGCATTTTCAACTTAGTTTGCATGAGGTCATGCCAGTTAAACTTCCCGCTATTACAGTGACCAATCGCTGAGTTGCTGCAGTCAGGACGTAGACGCTTGTTGAAAACACTCAGGCCGAAAGTCGTGGTAGCGGACAGCGTTGCAAATACTGAAAAAAATTTCTCAAGAATAAAAAATTCAAGATAACTTTCAATTAGAGGAACAGAACAAACTTATTGAATTCATGATGGAATATGAGTGATGTGGAGTTCTAGACTAGAATTTCAGAATACCGTCAACAATTAGTAAACGTAGTGGATGACAAATTCCAATGAGATGAGTCGTTGTGTTTGAAAGTGTAAAAATGTTCTCGAAAATCAAAAAGTTGGGATGGGCTAAAAATACTCATACGTGCTATTGATATCCATTTATTCCCAAGAACATTTTATTTTTGTTTTGTCACTAGATGGTAGTCAAGTTCAAGTATCTTTTGTTCAATTCTGTCAATTAAATTCTCATTAAAAAGGTTTGCAATGGGTCAAGTCTGAAAAAGTTATTGATACTCTTAAAATAATTTGGTTGAATAAAATAATGGTTTCCTTGACTTGGCAACTCTGTCGCGGCAGCGTGGGTTGTTGGTCGGATTCAGCTGGATTCGGTCCGCTGCACCGGGCGTCAGCGGTACGGTACGGGCTGCTGCTTTTGGATTGTTTCACCTCGTCGATTGTCATTGCCTATAGCATAAAGCTCAAGAAGACTAAAAACAAGGAGTGTTTGATTCCCATAAGACAATGGGGACACTAGTAGAAAGAGATGAAAGAACATTTGTGACGAAATGTGACGTAGTTATACATGTCATGGCCGCCGTTCTCTATAGACAGTGACGGACTAGCTCTTGGTATATGAGAGTTACTGCTGACAGTTTTGTTGCTTGACTCGAGTTCGACTCTGTACTCATACCCAAGTACGTCACTATGACGCGTTGATGATACAAGTTTCTGATTGGCTAGAGCTTATTAAACCCTCTTTGTTTTTAGTCTTCTTGCATAAAGCTAACATATTTTTTCTGGTTTGCTGCTGTGTTGGTTTGTTTGGTGGTTTGGTGCTCCATATTTGTGTTTTTTGCTGTTACTCTATCGGATCAATCAACAAATAATGTCCTACGTACTGGTAGAGTTCTCCAAGAAGGACAAAAGGTGGCTTAAGCTAAGAAAACGGGAAGCGTTGTGGCCGCCATTGAAAAAACAAAGGAGTATCGATAAATGAATGTAGAGGCTGAAGAAGATTGGAAGTTCCATTGAACCAGTCGATGTTTGTATGGAACAGGTTAGTTTTCATGAACAAAAAACACCGAAAAACTGCGATTCAGGTATAAAGTAGGAGCACCCAAGATTGCTGAAGTAATGAAGTATTTGTGATATTATGAAACCCAAATTCCTACAAGAGAATATAAATTGATAATTATTCTTTCACAAAAATAAACTATTTCCTAAGATCTATCATATTTTACGCTCTGTTAATTTATATTGAATGTAAGTTTACTACAACATCCTGTAATATGTTTTATATTTGAAATTTATTAAATTTAATATTGTATTTCAGTTTATTTCATTCTACTTCCCTAAAACTATCAATTTCCACATGAAAACTAGGGACTGTGAAAGTCCTTCACAAGACGTCATTTATTGGTCATTTGACTGACGTCTATTAATGGTCTTGTAGGTCTTCAAAATGACGTCATTTATAGTCTTCTTTTCAGACGTCAGAATGACGTCCTATGGCTGTGACATTTTGACGTCTTTTCAGAGTTTCTGAGACGTCACTTTCTGACGTCAGTTGGTCAATTATTTGACCAAATCAGGACGTCATTTTGACGTCACCGTGCTACCTGGGTCGTGTTACACAGACAGGCGAGCCTCCACCAAGGTGGTTTTCGACTGTCTCTGTTTCATGTTGGGCCACCACAAAAGTGAACCATATGTAATTCTGGGTCTTATGATCGCGGTGTAAAGCCAGTGCATGACTTTCGGTTTCAGTCCCCATGCTTTTCCAAAAGCTCTTCTGCACATCATGAACGATGCTTTGCTTTTGATGACTACATACTTAATCATTTAACTGCACACGGGATGCCTTTTTTTCAACATTGCGAGATGGACTATGTTAACGAGTTTCGTCTTATTTCGACTAAGAAAACAGTTTTCTTCTTCGTCAATCCTACCCAATTACGAAGTATTCACAAACTTTGGCCACTTATATCTCAGAAACGACACATACAAAATCATTTAAACACATTTTTCTAATGACCCATCCGACTATTACATAATAAAATGTCAGCTACTTTGACCGAGAGCCAAGTTCCCCCATTTCGTGCGGGGTCCATTTGGCCAATCTTTGGGACTCGTCAAACACATTTTCGAGTGGTACATACATCGTTCGCGATGAAACTCACTCGAAATAAAATTCATTCGTCGGTGCTGTGACCGACACCTCTAAAATGTATGATGGGAACATGACGAGTGATACCAAGGAGACTAAACGTTATTTAACAAGGAGAGTTTAACCCCCATAAGACAATGGGGACACTAGTAGAAAGAGATGAAAGAACATTTGTGACTAAATGTGACGTAGTTGGACGTGTCATGGCCGCCGTTCTCTATAGACTGTGACGGACTAGCACTTGGTATATGAGAGTTACTGCTGACAGTTTTGTTGCTTGGTTCGAGTTCGACTCTGTACTAATATCCAAGTACGTCATTAAGACGCGTTGATGCTACAGGATTCTAATTGGCTAGAGCGTATTAAACCCTCCTTGTTAGTTTAGTCTCTTTGGAGTGATACCCCATTTGGAAGGTATTTGTCTCCTGAAGCTCGAACAAAAAAACTTGATTCTGTCCAGTTATTTTCGAGATATTCAATGTTGAAGTTGGAATATCACTCTTTGTTTATTCAATCAATAAAAACAAGATCTGAATATACTGGAGTGTTATCCCAACACCAAACTGCTATTTTTAACACCTCGACACGTGTTTCAATTACCAAGTGATTATCTTGCAGAGGAAGTTTGAGTTAAAAAAATAGCAGTTTGGTGTTGGGATAAAACTCCAGTATATTAATTGTTAAAAAAATTGTTAAAAATTGTTATTTCCGTCAACCGATTGTACCCCTACGCGCAACCCTCGGAAGTCTTCGAGAGACTTGTGTGAGCTAGGGAAGACGCATCCTTCACCTTTTAACGTGTGATGCCATGCACGAAACCGATGACCATGCGAGGCTTTGAACCCTCGACCCTTCGCTCCAAAGGCGAACGTTCTACCACAGGGTGCCCACCAACCTGGAAAACCTGGAAAAGTCAGGGAATTGATTTATGGGTCCTTGAAGTCAGGGAAAATTATTAAAAAACGCCCAAAGTCAGGGAAAGTCAGGGAATTTTATTTTCGGCCATCTAGGGAAATACATAAATCTTGATATCAATGTCAACTCAATTTCACCACTTCTGTAGTTTGAAAACGCGATAGCGGAAAAATTCATGAATGAAGAAAAAATTTAAAGGATTTAGCTAAAATTGATTTCAAAGACACTGGCAAGAATACTAACAACTTCTTGCCTGTGAAAGATATAGGATTTTCAACAAAAAGGATGTTGTTGAAGTCTAATGTAAAGAAAACGATAAATTCGTTTTTAGTTGCAACTGTAAGCAAAATTTTGCAACGATCATGTTTAAATTATGAGATTGTTGAGGTATTGTTGAAGTATAAAAACGAACATCTTGATTCTTATTATAACTCATTACTGAAAGATAAAGGTGGTTTTTTTGAATTATGGAAGTAGATTAAATTAATCTTGATATCATCTCATGGCAATGTTTCTGTAGAAAGTGGTTTCTCAGTTAATAAGCAATTGCTTGTTGAAAAACTTGAGAGAGAGATCGCTTGTAGCACAATGCGTTGTTTATGACAACATTATGTATGTAGGAGGGACCGAAAATATTATTATTAATTATAAAATGTTGAGGTATTGCCGTAAATCAAATAAAAAGTATAAAGAATCACTTGAAAAAAACCAAAAAACGGAAGCCGTTAAAACTATCGAAAAAGTGAAAAACGAAAAGATGAAAATGCAATAAAAATGTTAAAATGAAGAAACAAAGAATAAATACCCTGACTGAAAATGAGGACATTTAAAAAACAGTTGACAAGTTACAGCTCAATTTAGTGTGTTAGGTGTATTCTTTTAATTTTTGTTGGTGGTTAGACTTACCTCATATTGACATGTGAAATGTTTTAGTTATTTCAATAAATTTGAAAGCCCCAAGACTTCATCATCGATAATTAACCTACAATTCCCTTCCTAAACATTCCCATTGGAAAATTAAAATTTCCTTTAACAGGAGAAATCATTTTTATTACTATTTTTTTGATAATAAGAAATTATGATCACTTTACTCAGTGGATCTATATCTGATTCACTGAAAATAATTATCTTAACCATAATTATCCACATACTTGGGCCTAGTGTCTGTTTGGACATTGAAGTTTTTTTTAACACATCCGTTATTGGTCTTGGAAAACTTGAAAGTCAGACATGGAATACCTGGGAAAGTCAGGGAATTTCATTTTTCAAAATTGCACCATGAATTACTACAATAACGGTTCCAAACAGTGCAGTGCAAGAAAACAAGATCTGATAATGCAACTTAGTATAATTATATCATTGTTAATGAATCAAATATTCGAACTGTCTACCATCGATGTCATACAATGATACAAGTTCTCTTCAAAATGAGAACCTCACATTTTGTAGCATTTCTGATGTTATCAGACGGCATTCCTCAATAATTTTATGTCGCAGATCTTGCAGAGACTCAGTTTTTTTTTTGTTAAATTTTCAGGAAAATAATCGACTGGGTTATGTGATATATTTTCTGGGTTGGAAAAATGTTGTTCAACTGACACAGTTGTCGGTGTTGGTGAAGTCACCGAAGTTGTTTTACTTTCGTCATAGGGACGGTCGCTTTCTGATTCAATCTCTCTTCCAATATTGGTAGAATTGGTGTAAAACATAATATTTATTATTTGGTTGCTACTTACAGAAGTTTCTTCGGTAGTAATAGTAAAATTTGATGTTAATTTTGGTAATTTCAGTTCCTTCTTTTTCCAGCTTTATTAATTCTTTCAGATCCACTAGATATAACCGTTTCGACATTTCATAGTAGTGTTAGAGCGTTTGCCTTCCACCCAGGCGGAGCGCCTGTCACGGAGCTGAGGTGGTTCGGAATCCACTTTTATTTAAGCTGTAGGTCCCGGATCTACCTTGCCCAACTATAAGTAATAACTACAAACAAAACGAACGTCTCAACACAACAGACAAATACAGGGAAATTACCGATCGTCGAGTCGGTTTATTTAAATCGGTCGGTCACGTTCAGTTTTACTTCACTGTAGGGAACCTGCGATGTAGATATTAGCAAGGTCTGTTGTTTAAAAAAAATTCATTTCATTAAGAAATAATAACAAAAAATAATGAAGTAATGTTATTGAAGTATAGTAGCTTCACGCATGCAAAAGCTAAGAAGCAAGTAGGTATTGACGGTATTGTAGTCAGTGATTATCGTTTGAGATTTTTTTGAAATAAACATGCTTTTTGTTAATAAATATCGGTTATCGTTTGGTGATATGGCAGGAACTAGGGGGGCCCTATCGATCGTGGTGCCCTGGGCCCAGTGGGAAAGAGGACCCTGTCTGCATATGAACTAAAAGGGTAACTTCAATATATTCATATTCATTTCTCAACGAAAGTTCACGTTCTGGGATCCGTTTCTTGTTGGCTACTGATCCAGTATGACGAAATTATTGCAGCAATTCTAGAAGGTATTTTCTAGGAACAAGTTTATCTGGATGTGTTGTATTGAACAAATTCTCTATATGGTTACCAAACTCTTACTCTCACTATTAAGGAAACATTTTCAGCATTTCTATACTGTATTCACATTTCAAATACGTACGATGTAAACAATGATCAATGCATGCTTGCGTCGTGTCTACCTCGTGATCACCAATTCTCGCAACGCTATTGGTCGTTACAACATCAACCTGACCAGACTGCAGAGTTGTATTCAGGTTGGTTGTATTACAATTATTAAAGCTGCGTTTTGTAGTTGCTGTGGTGATTTCTTTTATGTTTTGAACTACATTATTGATTATTTACTTCAGATATGTGTTCAGTGTAAAGTTCTGTGTTGGTTTCGGGCGACGTTAAATATTCGTTGGAGTTATTTCACAACGCACCTACGTGTTGTAAGCAAGACACACCTCTGTTCTAGTTTGGCCTGCACGTGCTTTTGTTGACATCGTCCGTATTTCCAATGTGAATACACTATAGTCAAGTAATTCACTCTAATGTCGTTCAACCGAGGATAAATTTGAGACTCATAAACGCCAACAACTGCGTTATGAGAAAAATTATCTCATACATGTGTCTGTTATATTTGGCTTCAAATCGACAAAAAGTATTTTTATCGATTCTTAAGATACCCTTTTTTTTTTCACTCAAGTGAATGAGAATGGAATGAAGAGCTGAGTTAAAATTGGATGTGATTTGATGGTAGATGGAAAATTTAATTCCTTGCCAATGATAAGCATACTAACTTGCATTATTCAATCTTGTTTTTATTGATTGAATAAACAGAGTGACTTTCCAACATATTTCGAAAACGAATTGGACTGGTGTCTATAACTTTTGTGAAAAAGAAAAAAGTAACAGGCAAAAGGACCAGGTAGAAAATGTTGTTGAGGTTCCAACTTTGAGGAAAAAAATATTTGAACACGAAACCACACAAAGTGGTGAAATGGGGATGCAGTTTATGGGTTTAAAACGGGTTTTTGCAATTTGCGGCGGAACGTAACCTATTAGCGGAAAATGTTCAAAATGGAGAAAACCTATTTTTCAGTATTTTTTTTTTCTCTCGAGTAAATGATTTAATTTACATGAATATTTTTAGGAATATGTCTTTTTTGATCTCGAATGAGCATGATTTTTTTGTAATTTAGAAGACGACTAGTTTTCGAGCTATGCATATTTCTCGAAAAAAATTCTCTTATTTTTCATGAACAATTGTTCTGTTTTTTTTTTTTATTTCGAAGGTCTATAAGTGATCATTTCAATTGTTGAAATGTCTACTTTCAAATGGTCTATTTAACTTGGTGGTTTATTGATCGTTAAACCGCTTAAAATTGAGAAAAACCGTCATAATTTTCAATAGTTGTAGAAAAGAATAAAAATTATGTCATTAAATTGATTTTGTAGTATACTTGAGTACTCCAATATTTTATTATGAATATTTTAATATAAACTACTCTTTGTTATAAAAATAATGAAGAAAGTCGAAAATAATTGAAAATATTGAGAAAATCATGATTCATAGAGACTTTTTTCTGAATTTTAAGCGGTTTAACGATCAATAAACCACCTAGTTACATGGACCACTTTGAAGTAGAACTTTCAACAATCAAAATGGTCCCTTATAGTCAGTCCTTCGAAATACTAAAAGATATCAAGACAATTGTTCGTGGAAGATATGGGTATTATTTTCGAAAAATATGGAAAATTCGAAAAATTGCGAAAAAATCATGATTATTCTACACAAAAAAAGACATATCTACAAATATTCAATTGAACTTAATCATTTATACGCTAGAAAAAATAAATACTGAAAAATCCTTTTTAGCCATTTTGACGAATAATTTGAGGTTATGTCAAAAAGTGTTTAGGAAAAAATTTTTCGATTTTTTTATTATATACAACTTTTTTATTGAACATATTCCGCTAGGGGGTTACGTTTTGCCACAAATCTCAAAAAACGTTTTTAACCCCTAAACTGCATCCCCATTTCACCATTTTGAGAGTTTTCTTGTTCAAATATTTTACTTTTAATGCTAATTCGACACCAAAATAGACATATTCCTACAAATTTTCATGTTAATTAAATCATTTATTCGAAAGAAAAAAATTTAAAACTGAAAAATCGCTTTTTCGCCATTTTGACGGATAATTTGAGGTTATGTAGAAAAGTGTTCAATACAAAAGTTTTTGATTACTTTATTATCTACAACTTTTCTATTGAACATTTTCTGCTCACTTTTCGCCTCAAATCCCCAAAAAAAACGTTTTCAACCCCTAAACTGCATCCCCATTTCACCATTTTGAGTGTTTTCGTGTTTAATTTTATATTTTTCTCAAAGTTGGAACCTCAAAAACATTCAGCACCGGGTCTTTGCCTGTTACTTTTTTTCTTATTTCAAGCGTTTAGAATTCGTTTTGGCACCAGCCTAAATAGACAGAATCCAATTTTCTTTGCTGCTTGATATTCAGTGACAAACACCTTCCAAATGAATTGTCACTGTTCATATTTATGTTATCTTTAAAATTTTAGGATTGGTGTTCACAGCACGAAGGGATCCTGTTTTGCACTTTATCATTCTTCAGACAATAAAGTAATTTTGATTTGATTTGAAAGTTTTAACATTATGTATGACCATTTTATTTCGTATCAATACATTTGTCTGAAATTTTGCTTTCGTATAAGAAATAAAAAAACGTGTCAAGTGAGGTATCACTCAACCCCCTTTGACTTATAAAAAAATATTGATATAATTTGAATTACATATTTTTATCATCTTAATATGTCTAACACTTTGTACATCTATGGACATGATGAGTAGGTAGATCTAATTACGTGAAATGGAAAGTAATGTTGAATTTTGTTTCGAGAATAAATTAAATTGAATCCAATGAGTTCTATGTTTCGTCATTTTCATCGCACAGTCCCTCCAGTGATGAACACATAATGAATGGCTCTGGCAATTCTACATATGTACCTTCCTCTGGGTCGTCAGCTAATTCTTCCTGATTTTCCTCGTGCGCCTGAAAACAAGAAGGTATTGTAGTGTTAACAAGAAAAAATAAAGTCAAACACCAGCAAGTAGTTTCATTTCGAGACCAAAGCCAAGAAGGTCGGTGTGCTTTTGGTCTTTAAAAAAACCTTCTCTATATTTCTTCAGTTTCCGTCATAATTCACAGCTACGAATTATGAAACTGGTCGATACACTAAAACTTGCGCGTGGATTTAAGAAATCTCGCAGCCAATTGTTATATATTAGAATGACTAAAACACTAAGGCCCACGATGCGACTGTTTTGAGACAAAGGTTGCAACTCAGTTGATCTTGCAACTCTTTTGTAACCTTGGCAACGTGTAATAGTGTGAAGCCGCACACGAGTCGATTCAAATGAAACTAGTTTGCAATCAGTCACAAATCGGTTGTACGCGACCATTTGCCGCGGTCGCAGTTGCGTTGCAGTTTGAAGTTTCCCGCGTTCAAGTTGTTCACTACGTGGTTACATAGGTTATTTCGTTTGTTTTAAAAGTAGCTGACCAAGAAATGAATTTAAAATTTGTCTAAACATCCTTGTCAATTCCAGGTAAGATTCTTTCGACATTCGATAAAAAGCTATAAACTTTCTATCTGTTTCAGTCAGTTCCTGTGCTGCTACAAACAGTGTAGGATTCAGATTTCCCCTCATGTATGGATGAAGTACGCTCTTTGTATCCTGAGTTGTCTGCGGTATCGATAATAATCAATCATGTCTTCCTCATCTGAGTCAGAACTGATTGAAACTGTTTCATAGTAGTCGTATCCGTGTGCGTGCAGAAGTTTCATGTCAGTTGTGAACTGGTTGCAAGATCAACTAATTTGCAACTCTTGTCTCAAAACAGTCGCACCGTGGGCGTTCGGCCTTAGTTGATTGTACTATTTATTTCGTATCTTAATTACAACTGCGTGGTGATCTACGATCGTCAGGTAGACAGAGTCAGTAAAAAGTACATTTCTTATATTATGTTTTTATGCACAACTTATAGTACGAGATATGGCTGCAGGATTAGTGCGCTCATCGTATTTTTGCTCAAAACCAAATTTTTATGTATATTTATAATTAGAAGAATATATATTTACCAGGTTACCAATCAAAATTTGGCCGCCAGTATTTTTAATTAAATTATTTTTAATTGATTTTTGGGAAAAAATTTCGTTCACTTGTTTTTTGAATAAAATAACGTCTACATCACGGTAATTTATATGAAGATTTAAAAAAAATCACGGTTGCCGTTGCGCACCTGGCCGTACCTCTTTGCAACCAGGTGTAAACAGGTATGATTTCGATACACTCATACGTTCATAACGTTTATTGATTATTCATATACCAAATTAAAGCTAATTTTTCTATTTATTATCATATATGGTTGCCTAATTAAATCCGCCCGCAAATAAGGGTTGCTGGTTGTTAAAAATGATAAATATTTAAGGTAGAGTGAAAGATAGTTAGCGCGTAACATCATCCAACAGCACTATTTTCATTGTATTTGATATAATTAAATGAAAATATTAAGTCGATCTAAATGAATATAAATATATAATCTTCGTTTTTTCTTTAATTTTTTAAATATAGACAATGACATATTTTTTTTGTAAAGATATAAGGCATAGTCAACAGAGAAAGTCGGTATTTAATTCTCCGCATTATACTGCTGAATGATTTTATTGTTTGTTTGAAATAAGGTTGAAAAAGGTCCGAATACCTGATAAATTTTACCTGTCTAAGAAATGTAATATATTAGGAATTCGTAACCACGTTACCACGTTTTTCCATAAAAATAAACATTAATAATCTTTTTTTTTTAATTTACTATTTTTATTTAACCATTAATTTTTTTTAATTATTATTTTTTTTAAAATGCATTAGTGGAGTTTTTTAATTATTCATTTTTTCAAATTATGCCTAAGGTAATTTTTTAAGTTATTAATATTAATTAATTAATTGTCATGTTATTTATATTGTTGATTACAACGAAACAATAACATTAACGAGCACTTTTTGAATGATGCATTATTAAAGTCCAGTACTTTGCTTTTTTCGTTACACAGAAAACACGACTTAATTCATCTTTATCAATTTTATTTTACGATAATTAATTTAATGATTTCTAGATGGACAAATAAAACAACAATGTAAATATAAAACGTTGTGCATTACGAACTCCAAAACAGCGTGGTTTTTATGTTAGAATAAAAATGCCGCAGCTGTTAATATAAGTAGAGAACACTAACATTCGACGCTTGCGCAATGGCTTAAAAGAGTCGCACAGCCAGCAATCGCTATCCTCGTCTGACAAATAATGTTACGCGCTAACTCTCTTTCACTCTACCATGAATATATATTATTTTTAAAACCCAGCAATCTTTATTTGCGGGCGGATTTAATTTATATGATAATAAATAGAAAAAAATTTGCTTTAATTTGGTATATGATTAATAAATAAACGTTATGAACGTATAAGTGTTTCGAAATCATACCTGTTTACACCTGGCTGCGAAGAGGTACGGCCAGGTGCGTAACGGCAACCGTGATTTTTTTGGAATCTTTATATAAATTGCCGTGATGTAGACGTTATTTTCTCTAAAAAACAAGTGAACGAAACCTTTTCCCAAAAATCAATTAAAAATAATTTAATTAAAAATACTGGCGGCCAAATTTTGATAGGCAACCTGGTAAATATATATTCTTCTAATTATAAATATACATAAAAATTTGGTTTCGAGCAAAAAACCGATGAGCGCACTAATCCTGCAGCCGGATCTTAGACTATTATTCCTACGAATGTAGCCAGTATATAATAATAATAATAATACTTTATTGGAAATAGGAAAACCCTAATATACAAACATAAATAACATAGAAAATTACAAAAATTATACTCTTAACATATTATTGCAGTGAATTAAAATAAATGTATTCGTAGAAGCACAAATAATCATTGGATGAAATGAAATGCCTATAAACTTTAAATATGAATCAATCATGTACAAATTATACATATATTATATATATATATTATATATATATATATATACACAATCATATTAATACACACACAATACAATAATGATACTCACATAACACATGTTTTAATATAAATAAATAGAAAGGAAATCATTTAAAAGACTTTATATATTCGATAATATTCTTTTTAAATATAGCAAGAGACTGCACGTTTTTTATTTTATTGGGTAATTTATTGAACTGATCAAATCCTTTGTAAAATAATGAATTCATCGACCTTTTTTTGTTCGTTTTTGTTAGGTGAATGTTGTTAATAGATCTGGTATTGTAATCATGAATATCTGAGTTGAAGCAAATACATTGTTGAAAATATATTGGTGCTAAGTTATTGACAATTTTAAATTTTTACTTTTTCATCTTTTATTTTTACAGAGCTAGGATATGGGCAATGAGAGCCAATCGTGAAGACCTTTTAGAAAAAGTGAATGATCTATATAATGGCTACCGGCTATGTGAAAACTATTTTGCAGAAAAACTTTTTACGAATCACCTTCAGACACGATTGGTAGCCACTGCATTACCAACCCTATTTCCGTCTCTTGAAAGCAGTTCTAGATCTGCGAAGGATGACCATTCATATAGTTCACCCCCGCTACTTTGTGCGAAGATATGAGTTCTTATAATGAGAGAACAGTAGTTCCAGCTATTGCAGAAACTGACTCAGGATTAATCTTTTTATTGTTTTTTAAAGGCATACGAAAATAACAACAGAGATACATTTGGAAATCTGCAAATGCCAAATGATAAGTTTGTCGAGCTCATTTGTAAAATTGAAATTATATTTCAAGAAAGCTTTGAAAAATTCGCAAAAACAAATAATTGTAGCGCACTTTCAAATTTAAGCAATGCATTACCTTTTAGTCATCCTCGTAAATATTTCCCGAATGAATTTGTACTTAGATTATATTTAAGAGTAAGAATTTATTACACTTTGAAAACAATAAATGGCAATTTCAAAAATAATAACAGAAATAAAATAATAATCTGGAGAAATCTGTAGAAGTACTCACTGTATATGTAATGTAAAAATATATTCTGGTACTTGTCCATCTTTTATTTTTCAATTGTGCAATAAAGTTTATTGGAATCCTAAACACGTAATTTAAACTAATTGCTTATAAAAAACCCTATTATTTCCTACCTATGTCGGGTACCTACCTAATTTCATTGTTATAATAGGTAATACTGTAATACAATTTTTTGACTTTCATGTTGAAATAATCTACTTCGGTACTGTACTGTCAGGCCGAACGCCGAAACTAAATATCTTAATCCGGCCCCGACTTCTAACCCAAGTGAGACAAAGACCGCGCCATTCCATCTCGCTTAGTTCCCGATCGCCAGATCAAAGGCGCCGCTCGGAGTTGTGGAGCTGAGTGGTATATAAGCTGTGCCTTGGTCTTCCCTGTCTTCCCTGCTTTCATTATTTCCAATTTAGACGCCATTGCGGAAGCATCGTTGAGTCGAGTCTATTGAATGATGCCTCGTGTCGCACGATTTCGATTTATGTTTATTTTTGGCGTAGCTCGTGGAATCCCTTCGTGTAAGGGTTCCAGGGTAGAGCAATAGCCCCCTTCTTCCTGAGGCTGTAAAGCCAACAGCTGATTCTCTCCCCAAGAAGTCTGTTAGGATGGTTAGGAGCTGTACAAAAGCAGACGAGATTGAGGATTGATGATCCTGAATGTAGCAGACTGGGTTATTCCCCATTCCCGTGAGTTTCGTCCCCCCATTTTGTATTTGGCTGTGATGATTGGAGGATGGCACAGTCTACAAGAACTGTATATAGTTGGATGTAATCCAGGAATGGACGATGGGCTATTTTCCCCACAGTGATTCGTCTCTCCATCTCGTATTTGGTTATGGTGAATGGGAAAATAGTATGTAGTATGTATGTAGTGTGGTGTGGTGGTATGTGGTGAAATCATCGTGGGAACCTAGACTCCACCTTGCCTAGCTCCCTAGGCAATCAGGCCTGTTGAACTATTTTATTTTCAATTTTATTCTATGCACTTTACCTGCCCAATATTTTTTAATATTAGTAATCTGACTGCATTTTAAGAGTCACATGTAAAGCTCATGTACAGTACTGAACATTCGCTATTGTCAACATCCAATTTGGAAAATTGACCAGGTATTTTCATGATTATTTTTCTTACATTTTTGGTGCACTAAGTCAGGTGGTCTCTCTTATAATTGATGCATTCCACCTTCTGTGGTGTGAAATATAACTTCCCAGATGTAGGTTTCACTACTATGTAGTGTAAAAAATTAAAGGGTGAAAGGTATTTGTTGAATATACGGGGTTAAAAGCAAGGTAGTGTTTTACCTCAAGTGGTTCCCAAGTATACATACTTTCTCTAACAAAGTGACAGATTGAAAATTGATAACATGTGTTTTATTTGAATATTTTTTTAGAATCCCAACTGTTTAAACTGTCTTGTTTTCTCGGATCGGACAAGATCCTGAGAACTATTATTATTAGAGCCGAGTGGCGCCCATTTACTTTCTGGATTTGATATATGACTGACCGACCCCGGCCACCATGCATTACCGACTACCATAGCTAACGGGACAGTAACTTTTTCTTTCTCGAGGAAAGTAAAAAGGTTACAAATTTTTATTTGTTATCAGGGATTTATCTTTAAATGATCTTGGAAAATCCAAAATATGGTAACAAATCGCGATTTGCTTTACAGATGTTACGCGCGTCGAGTGTGATTGTGACGTAGTTTTAGTTTTTGGGTAGTTTCCTTTTTTCATGAATTAAATCGTACAGTTTTATGACAGTTACATAGTTGGCGAGATGTAGAAATTTCGTCATTTTTTGTTGGGGGAGAAGAAAAAGTTATTTAAATTGCCCTGTATACGTTCTAGTAATTTGAAGTTCAAGTGTAAAATCAAGTGATGTCAAGCATTCATGTATAATTGATCTGTTTTTCATTGAAGTTTTAATAAAAAATCAGAGGAAGTTTCTAACAGTTTTGAGCATGGGTGACCAATAAACAAGCTCTTGAGACACGTTTTTCGGGAAGTCATAAGGATTTGATCGTTTACTTACTGCTTTCAAATCCTCTAGTTTTTGTTTTTCTGCCCTCTTGAAGAATCCCACCTGAAGAAATACACAGATTAATTATGTACTACTCACTGGCAGTCATTGCGATAATTTACCTTAACGAGAGTCAGTACTAGAAGTAAAAGTAACAATAAACCAGCAATTGCAGCTACAATTATAATCCAAAGAGCAATCCCAGCATTTGAGGTTTTTTCACTGATGAAAATACTGGAAATGCTGAACAAATCAGATCTGAAAAAAATATACCAAAAATTATCACTTCGGTAAAACCCTTCAATAGTCTGATTAACAAGTTCAAAAACGTGTTAATTCTTGATCAACCTCCTAAAAATATGAGCGATGGCTCATTCAATTCGGAATCTCGTCTAGAAAAATGTATCGAAATAATATGAAAAAAATATCGTTTTTTGTAAATAACTCAAAAATTATCAACATTTAAGGAATTTTGAAAAAAGCTTCTTAAAGAGGGGGAAATTTCCAAGAAACAAGTTTCGGCTCCCGGAACTCTAACTCTATTATTTATAATATTAATTCAACGCGGAAAATAGGGCTCCGCCCAGCCGTAACGACATTGACGCACTACCACTAAAGACAGTTTACCGAATAAAATAATTTTTTTAGTGACAAATATCAATTTAAAAATTTGCATAAATTATAGTATCATCAAGACACTTGAATGAACGAATCCCCGTTGAAAAAAAAAATAAGTCAATTTTTCAAAAAGTTATACTATTGTCAATCAATAATTTTTTTTTCAATCTCTGTTATCTTAAATAACTACATAAAAGTTTAAATAAAATATCTAAAAATTGTTGGCTTCCTGGAGCCCTTCTAATACATATACTTCACAAGATCACGCGATGAAAGTAAATTAAAGTTCATTATTTTGTTTATAATAATTTTTTAAATTTAACAAAAAATAAAAAGTCCAAGAAATGTTGTTAATAAAATTTTTTCACAAAATATTATGCTATTGCTGTTTTTGTATCTAACAATGGCATCCAGTAACGTTGGAAAAAAAACTATTACATCATTTGTTAAACAATTTTCCATATACAAATAGACAAGATTATTATTTCCCGAAAAACATGTCTCATCACTCTATTGTCTTGGCAAGGTAATGATTGAAAAACGAAAAAAATTGTTTAAAATAAAAAATTTTATTGTTTATAATCGTTTTTTCATTTTTGGATTGTTTAAATAATTAGTTATGGAATAATTTTTTCTTTTAAAATCATAATAGGCATTTCTTTTTCGATAAACAGAAAAAAACCTTTTTTTTTGTAAATAATTTCATTGTTTGTTAACTCAGCAATTTTTTATAAACAAATTCTAACAACCGTTATATTTTTTTTCTAGTATTAAAAAAAATTCAAAAAACAGGCATGTAAATCAAAGTACTGAAGAAATGTTCTTCTATTTTTTATAAAACTTTGAATATTACACCAAACCGAAGTTGAATCTGTAGCATGATTTGTCAAGTAACAACAATTGATATAACTTATAAACTATTAGAGATACGATAATGGGCATTCAGGTTGTTCTGAATAATCTTCAAAATAAGCTGATGAACAAGTTCATAACTATTGTTTATCAGCTATTATAAGCATTTGTTTATAAAAATTTGGGATTTTTTTGCATTTTCTTTTCTTTTATGACTTATAACTTGTTAAATAATGAAATAATTTGTTTATGAAAAATTGTTTAACAAATGATGTAATTTTTTTTCCAACGTTACTGAATGCCATTCTTAGATACAAAAACAGCAATAGCATATTTTGTGAAAAAAATTTTCTTAACAACATTTCTTGGCCTTTTTATTTTTTGTTAAATTTAAAAAATTATTATAAACAAAATAATGAACTTTAATTTACTTTCATCGCGTGATCTTGTGGAGTATATGTATAAGAAGGGCTCCACAAAGCCAACAATTTTTAGATATATTATTTAAAGTTTCATGTAGTCATTTAAGATAACAGAGATTGAAAAAAAAATATTGATTAACCATAGTATAACTTTTTGAAAAAGGTACTTAAAATTTTTTTTTCAACGGGAATTTATTCTTTCAAGTGTCTTGATGATTTATGATGAATTATTCAAATTTTTAAATTTATATTTGTCACTAAAAAAAAATATTTCATGCTGTCTTTAGCGGTAGTGCGTCTATGTCGTTACGGCTGGGCGGAGCCCTATTTTCGGCGTTGAATTAAAATTATAAATAATAGAGATAGAGTTTCGGGAATCTAAACTTTTTTCTTGTAAATTTCCCCCTCTTTAAGAACCTTTTTTCAAAATTCCTAAAATGTTAATAATCTTGATTTGTTAATAACAATTACAATTTTTTATGTGCTAATATATACTTTCGATGCATTTTTCTAGACGAGATTTCGAATCGAATAAGCAATCGCTCATATTTGTAGGAGCTTGATCAAGAATTAACACGTTTTGAACTTGTTAATCAGACTACAAAGGTTAGGAATAGTTTTGAAGAGAATTGCAAATTTCTAATGGATCGTGCGACTATATGCACAATAACCATAATTCTACTATTCCGAGTAGAACACGAAACAGCCATTGTGATGACATTGAATGTAACAAAAAAAAAATTGGGTTATTTAAATAAAAACAAAAATTACTTTAAAAAATCCGAAACGCGCGACTGACACGCATTCAACAAACAAGAGTCTGACGAGTATTTTCTGAAATAGCGTGTTTAAATATCATCCTCAGAAATGTTTAGCATTTATAATGTAGAGGAACATTTTCCGTCGCCTAGCAACAACCGTGAAATAATAAAATCGTATTTTGATATTTCAAAATATAAACTACATAAACTACATGAAAAGTGCACTTATTGACAGTTTTTGGAAAAAAAGTTGTCAAGACTACGTGAGGAACTAATTCTGAAATAATAGTTGTCACGGCTGAAATTGAAGTGTAACCTTACCCGTTTCCGCTCTGTATGAAGTTCTGTGGAATATCGATATCTACGTCCCCTCGAGTGGAAAAGACTACTGCTTCGTTATCTCCTATAGAACCTATAATATAAATATAAAACAGTAAAAATTGATAGTCATTATACTCCATAGCGATATTGAGAATGCATTGAAACAAATAATCCATTGTAAGAGTTAACGATTCTTGGAATCCGACAGGTATAATTCAACGGTTCTAGGGGGCGGTAGTTGTTTCTAATGAAAATACCTGTTACATAGGTTTATGCGGTAATCCATGTTAGGCATGCTACTTTTTTGTAGGGAGCGGTACCAAAGCAGTTTTTGGTAAACCATGCTTTGTCAGATGATGAATCATGGCAATTTGTTGATTCTTCAGAAAACAAACTCACTCTTTCCTAATAAAAACTCCGAGAAAAACATGCAAAGACCATATTGTTAGGTTGAATTGTTATGCCATAGAAGACCATAGATTATTGCACGATGATGAAAAGAAAATGGACTAGAGTTATCAAGTGGAGACCAAACGTCTATTCTGGATCATTAATGGTGGTGAGAGAAAGCTCAAGATGTCAGACTGGTTCTTGACATCAGGAATACGTGTGGTTTGCTCAGCCAAATGATAACGAAGGCTTCAATTTGTCGACCTGTCTCATCTCTTTAATGAAGATTATGGTTTTGCTGAATGAAGTTCTTTTTGAGTGAAGAAAGCGCTGAAGGATTGGCCTGTTGGTACTAGCCAGCTTGAGTTACATAACGTTGAAGTATTTCGTATGCAAACTCCCTTCACATTGACATGAAAGGTTAGTTTTGGTGTGTTCCTTCGAGTGCCTCTAGTCTGGAAGTCTGAATGAAAGGCAATGTTACTTCTAGATAATTTCATTAAATACTCATTATTATCATCACTCTGATCATTCTTTATATAGAAGAGAGATAGTTAGCCAACCTTATGGGATTTATATTGGATTCAAACGGATGCGACATGTAGATGGTGACAATGATCTCGCATCCAAGTCATGTCGTAACTTGATTGAAACAATGGGACAGCATAAAATCAGGTTTTTTTTAGGAAGCCTGCATTAAAATGACGTCAAATTTTTTTGTTTGTAACTAATCACGCTAGATGATATTCGCGTTTGGGTCCAATACCTTTTGTTTTTGTTATTTTTTTTACGAAACGAAAAAGGTTCTACGTCAAAAATTACGGAAGATACGAGGGTGTCCATGAGAATTGAAACACACTGTGTTTGGGAAAGCTCATTGTGGTTTTGCTAATTTAAAGTATAATCATTATTATTATCAGTACCAATTGCACCGATCGACTTATCCGGCCAATAGACCAGATTTGGTTGTCGCGACGGCGCAGCAATTCACCTCTACCTACAGATGGAAGTCAGTCGAAATTTATGCTCGACAAGAAAGCCAGCTAAACCTTTTCGTTTTTGGTCTTTGCCACCATTTTTCACTTTTTTCTTTGACACCACGCCTTGTATATGTATATGCTAACGTGGATCTCATATTATGTGACTTGTGACATAACATCCGCAGCAGATCACAACCAGAAGATAAGAAAAGACGGGGCGCTCCTCCAAGCAGTTAAAGGAAGATTTTGTGTGGAACCGGTAAGTCGTTGATGCAATTGAAGTCATTATTCTTTGGTTACAAAGTTACATTCCATTATCGAACCACTTACGAGCAATCGATCTAAACACACTGTATATACCAAGTACGTCACGAAGAACATCATTTGATAAACACTGGTTTAGCAGAAACTGATCCAGACCTGTCGCATTCAAGTAGGCAGCATACCATCGATGGTACAAAAATCAAAGCCCTGAGGACAGACCAGAATAGTATGTCCAAGCTAGAAACATATGTGAGGAGACAATCGAATCCAGGCTTTCAATGTCAAGATATGGTCGCAAATGGAGTTTCCTATTGTTTGAGGATGAAAACGATTCTGAATGAAAATCTGTTCTCAGAATTGATTGATAAGCTCATCCTCAAGAACTATATTTCATTCTATAACGGAAACTTCGTCTTCGTCGGTTTTATTTTGAATGAAATTATTCTCCTACCACGTTTGTATTAACTCGGTTTCTTTCTTGTTTGTCTGCACATTTTGTAAGTGCATGTTGACCCACTTATAGTCGTCCGAATGACTTGATTCGGCGTGCGTTCATAATTCCAGTGACAAAGCATTACGGTATTTTTGTTACAGGAGAAACAAAACAATATAGCGGAAGACATTTGTTAATATGGTCAGATTTCATTAAAGATTGGTATGCAGGGGTTGTCGTAATAGGAAATTATGAATTTTTTGTAAAACTTCTGGAATTCAAGATGGCGGACAAGATTTGTTGATATGGTCCGATTCTATTCAAAATTGGGAGACGGAGATTATGAAATATTTGACAAAATTAGTATGTGGGTGTTTTCGGGGTCTTATACGAGGATATATTGAAAAATTCTTAGCCTACTATAGAACCAAACAAAATTTCAATGTCAAAATATTTTATTACTCAACATATTCTCCTATTAATTGGATACATTTATTACAGCGAACCTGCAACGTCTCTAGACCTTTCAAAAAAAATGTTTCTTCTTGCTCTGCAAACCAGCCCTCCACAGCTTTTATTACCTTTTAAACTTTTTTTCAGTTGAGAAAAGAGATAATAGTCGGACGGAGCCAAATCTGGTGAATAAGGGGGGTGTTCTAGTAATTCAAACCCTAAATCACGAATTTTTTGCATGGCAACATGAGATTTGTGTGCAGGGGCGTTGTCCTGCAAAAACAAAACACCTTTGGATAGCTTTCCGCGTCTTTTCTCTTTAATTTTTTCCCGTCAGTAATGTCGAATAGTAATCTCCAGTTATTGTTCTAGCCTTATCCAAAAAATCAATCATGATTACTCCATGGCAATCCCAAAAAACTGAAGCAAGAACTTTTCCAGCAGATTTTTGGACACGAAACTTCTAAGGTCTTGGAGAACCGGAGTGTCGCCATTCCATCGATTGTTGCTTTGTTTCTGAATCGTAGAAATGTACCCAAGTCTCATCCATAGTAACAGTTCGGTTTAAGAAGTCTACATCGTTTTCGAATCGAGCACAGATCGAACGCGATGCTACTACCCTTGCACGCTTTTGGTCAACATTCAAACATTTGGGGATCCATTTTGCAGCAATTTTTCTCATGTCCAAATTGACGTGAACTATATGATGAACGCGTTCGTATGAAATATTCAGTGCTTCAGATATCCGTTTTAGCCCAATTCGACGGTCTGTTAAAATCATGTCATGAACAACATCGATATTTTCGGGGACTGACACAGAAACTGGCCTTCCCGATCGGTCATCATCCTCAATGGAAAATTTACCTCTTTTGAAGCTTGCAGTCCAATTTTTCACGGTCGCATACGAAGGACATTGATCACCAAGGGTATTAAGCATATCTTCGTAAATCTGCTTACCTCTTAACCCTTTTAAATACAGATACTTGATGATGGCTCTATACTCCAATTTTTCGATTTTCACAACTTCGGTAGACATATTTTTTCTTTTAATTTATTGCGTAACTCTGGTTTACTTTTTGACGTCAAACTTTACATTGATACTTCTAATAAGTTATTGTTCGTTGCTATGGTAACGCAATATTTTGGTTATGCAGGGAACTGGTCTAGGCTAACTAGATATCAATACATCCTCGTAATATCAATTTATTGTTGAAATTCAGTGGATCAATATGGCGGACGAGATTTGTCAATATGGTCTGATTCTATTCGGAATTAGTTTGTGAGGGTTTCCGGGGTTGGATATTATGAATTTGGTAGGAAATTATCAGTTTTTTGTCAAAATTGAAAAAGATGGCGGATTTCATGAATGCCTAAAAATATTGAATAATCAATTAAATATTAACCAACAGTCAACCTTTTTGCCTGAAAATATTCAAAAGGACTGTT
This sequence comes from Chrysolina oricalcia, assembly GCA_944452925.2. Taxonomy (NCBI): domain Eukaryota; kingdom Metazoa; phylum Arthropoda; class Insecta; order Coleoptera; family Chrysomelidae; genus Chrysolina; species Chrysolina oricalcia. The sequence goes on along the minus strand of OX101818.2, from coordinate 42,175,272 downwards.
GAATTCAACACCTTATCCTTAGAAACCTGACTCGTATCTGTCTGAAACATCGCTTGTCTTATATTAGTAAATACAGTAATTATAAGATAAGGTTGTCCACCATGGGCATATCTCAAACGGTTTTGGTTGAACGGGAAAAAGTTGCGTAGCAAAAGGACCATCTACATAAAATTAGGAAAATTTCAAAACAATTTTTGATTCTCAAATTATTTTGGAAAAACTGAATTTTTCGATTTTCAATTTTTTCTGGTGTTATCGCTAGAGCTGGAACAAGATAAAAAACATTTTTCCACAGAAACTTTTATAAGCTCTTTTGTGATGATATCAGTTTACTGTTCGACGTTTCATTATCAAACAACCTTCATCAAATTGATGTATTCAAATTCGGTAATTTTTCGAATTAAACAGTTACAATAATACGTATTTCTCATTTTAAATTCAACGATGTATCACATGTCGGTTTCAATACGTTTCGGATCTATTTTGACCATCATTACGAATTTTAAAAAGATTTTCACTAATCATTTAACAAATGGGTCGGGATCGTTTCTTGCCTATTTTGCAATGTCTACATTTTGCTCCAAAGCCAGAAGATGATATAAATCGAGATGAAGTTTTCAAAATAAGACCACTTTTAGATTGTTTCGATAATAAAATGGAAGAAATATGTAAGCCGGGAAAAAACGTATCGCTCGACGAAAACATGATACTATGGAGCGGAAGGTTATATTTCAGAATCTACATGAAAAGTAAACGTCACATGTATGGGATTGAATTAAATATTTTAGCAGATTTTTATTCCTGATTAGCTCTAAAAAGCAAGGTGTATATTATACACTGGAGCTGTCGATTCTACGGGTGGCCAAGACCATTCTTGGAAAGTAGTCATGGAATAGTCTCGTGCATGGCATCACACGGTGAAAGGTAACTGCTCTGTCTTCTCTAGCTCGCACAAGTCTCTCGAAGACTTCTGCGGGTTGCGCGCAATGGTGCAACAGGTTATATAACGGAACCAATATCGTCCGCCACATTGAATTAACGAATTAAGACAGAGAATTAACAATTTCTGGCCCGAAAGTTTATCAATTTTGAAAACAAACCATAATCTCCAATCCCGAAAACCCCCACGTACCAATTTTGAAAAGGATAGGTTCATATTTACAAATCTCGTCCGCCATTTTAAATTCATGAATTTGGCCAAAAAAAATCATTATCTTTGACCCCAAAAACCCCCACATACCAACTTTGAAAAGGATTTAACTATATTCACAAATCTCGTCCGCCATCTTGAATTCCCGAATTCTGACAGAAAATTCATAATCTCCGACCACCGACTTAACCTTTAAACTAGACTGCCAATACCAAGGAGACTAAAATTTAACAAGGAGTGTTTAATTCCCATAAGACAATGGGGACACTAGTAGAAAGAGATGAAAGAACATTTGTGACGAAATGTGACGTAGTAGGGCGTGTCATGGCTGCCGTTCTCTATAGACAGTGACGGACTAGCTCTTGGTATATGAGAGTTACTGCTGTTTGTTGCTTGGTTCGAGTTCGACTCTGTACTCATATCCAAGTACGTCACTATGACGCGTTGATGCTACAAGTTTCTGATTGGCTAGAGCTTATTAAACCCTCCTTGTTGAATTTTAGTCTCCTTGTGCCAATACCATATTATTGAAATTAATCTAAATACGAAATTGACTGGCGGTCATGAGACATGCGCATTGTGTCTGTTATCTGTCAGAATCATTGGCGTACTTCAGGAAAAATTAATGGGTCTAGTACGAAAGCAAGTGGAATGTTGAAAAATTTAATTTTTATTTGATGACGAGAATATTTTATAACTGTACATCCATGAATCATAGTTCCACTCCTACTTTCACTTTGAAAGAATAAAAGGAAAATAGATACCCAAGCAATCCTCAGCAACTGACATTTTCATTGTAGTACCACAGGGCTCAGTGTTGGGACCAGTACTGTTTATTTTGTTCATGAATGACTTAAACGTGTTAATATATGCACTTACCATATACCGGGTGACACAGCAGAAATGTAGCAGCCTGTAGTTTTTTTATTTGAAGAGATAAAAAATTGAAATTTTCAGAAGTTACGTAATCAATGATAGCGCTTCATTTGAATCTAACGACAAATTTTTTCAACTACCTGTTTGATCGGCAGAAACTCCAACTTCTTTTTTTTTAATAACACCCTGTATATTTATCTAGCCTAGCTTATTTGTCTTGAAATTCACTATTCAACCGTGTATCACAAAGTGGCATTCATTTCTCAATTCGCAGATGAATTGCATTTTAAAGAAAAATATCAAGTTGGCTGTTACCCGAATTCCATACTTGATTACTTCCTACAGATTGTCAATAATTTCTTTAATAAAAAGAAAAAACATCTGAAAATAACTCACAATATTGCGAAAACTGAGTTAAGAACAATTTTTTTTCAATTTGGCTACTTGTGAAGAAACTATCTGCCTTACTCTTTGGCCATGTAGCCATATCATGATCTTTCCATTTGGAAACAAAATTAAAATTGTTCCCCTGATCCACCAATTCACAAGTCTATTAGTCTAGATATTTGCAATATTTTGCCTAGTAGGCGGTGTACACAAAATGTTTTGTGTTTGACAGGTAAACATCATTTGATTGCAATGATTATCTCCGTCAGTTTTATGCTGATTGAAATTGCATCGTTTAATTAGATACTAAATATGCATTCAAAGAACGAAAAGGTCGATATGTTGTTGATATTCGGAGAGTGCAAGAGAAATTGTAGACAGGCTGAACAATTGTATGTCGAAAGATTTCCGGAATGACGCCATCCACCTGATAATTATTTCGCTAGAGTAGAAGAGCAGTTCAGAGTAGTTCTTTTCAAAACTCTTCTATCGGTCTCTCGATTCATGCCGATTTCGTCCTCAATTTGTCTCAGTGATATCGTCGGATCTGCATGTACTATGGCCAAAACGTTTACTTCCATTTCCTTGTCGACAATGTATTGGATATTGTTCAGATTTTCTGGTTCTCTTCTGAACTGCTCTTTTACTCTAGCGAAATAATTATTAGGCGGATGGCGTCTTTCCGGAAATCTTTCGACTTACAATTGTTCAGCCTGTCTACAATTTCTCTTGCACTCTCCGAATATCAACAACATATCGACCTTTTTATTCTTTGAATACATATTTAGTATCTAATTAAACGATGCAATTTTAAAATCAGCATAAAACTGACGGAGATAATCAGTACAATCAAATGATGTTTACCTGTCAAACACAAAACATTCTGTGTACCTACACCGCCGAGTAGGCAAAATATTATTGCAAATATTTAGACTAATAGACTTGTGAATTGGTGGATCAGGGGAACAATTTCAATTTTATGTTTCCAAATGGAAAGATCATGATATGGCTACATGGCCAAAGAGAAAGACAGATACTTCCTTCACAAGTAGCCAAATTGAAAAAAACATGTTCCTATCTTAGTTTTCGCAATATCGTGAGTTATTTTCAGATGTTTTTTTTATTGAAGAAATTATTGACAATCTGTAGGAAGTGATCAAGAAGACTAAAAACAAGGAGTGTTTGATTCCCATAAGACAATGGGGACACTAGTAGAAAGAGATGAACGAACATTTGTGACGAAATGTGACGTAGTTATACATGTCATGGCCGCCGTTCTCTATAGACAGTGACGGACTAGCTCTTGGTATACGAGAGTTACTGCTGACAGTTTTGTTGCTTGATTCGAGTTCGACTCTGTACTCATACCCAAGTACGTCACTATGACGCGTTGATGATACAAGTTTCTGATTGGCTAGAGCTTATTAAACCCTCCTTGTTTTTAGTCTTCTTGGGAAGTGATCAGGTATGGAAAAAACTGAAATTATATCGTTTAACTGATACTCTTTGGATTTCCAAGCCTACCAAGCATCGAAAGGTTATCGAATTCGGGTAACAGCCAACTTGATGTTTTTCAATAAAATGCAATTCATCTGCGAATCGAGAAACGAATGCCACTTTGTGATACACGGTTGAATAGAGAATTTCAAGACAAATAAGATATGATGGAAAAATATACAGGGTGTCATTAAAAAAAAAGAAGTTGGAGTTACTGCTGATCAAACAGGTAGTTGAAAAAAGTTGTCGTTAGAGTCAAATGAAGCGCTATCATTGATTACGTAACTTATGCAAATTTCAAATCTTCATCTCTTCAAATAAAAAAACTACAGGCTGCTACATGTCTGCTGTCACCCGGTATGCTGATGATACATCAGTGATTGTATCCCAAAAAAAATATATTTCACTGCAAAAACAGTGTAGTGATTTTCCAAAAGTTGAATGTATGGTTTTTGGCTCACTCTATTTGAATTCGGAAAAGACAGACTTCCTTAGATTCCGGAATCACCAAAGTTCTTGCCCAGAACTGTATATCGAAATTAGTGATAATCAAGTGGCTCAAAATTGTAAAAGTGTTCAATTTCTAGGTATCCATTTTAAAAGTGCGTTTAGTTGGAAAACTCACTGTGATGAGTTGGTACGTCCAAAATCTTAATTCTCATAATTATTTACTCAAAAACTCAAGGGAAGTCTTGAATACAAAACAAACACTCAGCATTTACTATGTTCAGGTGGAATTACGGCTGGGATATGGTGTTTTTGGGGTTAGTCCGCACATGCAAATAATGTTTTTCTTGTACAAAAACGAATAATCAGAACTATCTCTGTTGTTTTGTGATGGCATAGTAGTAGGGATTTTTTAATAAAATTGAATATCCTAACATTACCTTCACTTTATATTTGAATTATGCAGTTATATTTTCAATAATGAAGATCAATTTATCAAAAGATCAGAAATTCATGATAGAAACACTAAGTACAAAGATAATTTTCATATTCCGCAAACTAGACATTCAATCCCATACCGATCTCCTGAAGGTGCTGATTTGATTCTTTTCAACAGATTTCCAAATGAGTTAAAATGTTGTTTAACTCTCCAAAACTTTAGGAAAAAGTTACTCCTGATTAATAAAAATTTTTATTCAGTCAATGACTTGTAAATGTATGAATTTATATTGTTGTGATTGTGATAGTTATATAATTTTCATGTATATATTTATGTACGTTTGCAATATTTTTTAATGCTACTCATATGACTTATATATTTATATTTGGTTTAAAGGAAAAATTAAGCTTATTATTATTAATGTAATGGGGACCATACTTCAACAAGGCACATTTCAGTCGTTGAAAATTAAATATCTATTTACTGAAGGTAACGCCAATGTACAAATTAACAATATGGCTCCCCATATTGTCAAATATCAATTCTTTGGTGGCTCTTGCGCATTGCGCAGACACGATTTCAGGATGTTCAATTGGATGAGTTTTTCGAGTGGTGGGCATATGAGTACTAGTAGTCTAAAGGTTAAAAGTTTAAAGGTTAAATCGGTGTCTCCGACTTCGAAAATCCCCGCACACCAATTTTGGAAAGAATAGAACTATATTCACAAATCTTGTCCGCCATTTTGAATTCATGAATTTTGACAAAAAAAATCATAATCTCCGACCCTGAAAACCCCCCACATATCAATTTAGAATAGACTTTGTTTCACAAAAATTCTATAATGCATTGTCACCTCTGGAATTATGAGCACCCGCCAAGTTATTTGGTCGACCAGAAGTGGTTCAAAATGCTCTTTCAAAATGTACTGACAAACAAGACAGCGAGATGATAAAAACGTAAAAAATAATTCCATCCTCAATAAAATCGATAATTACGAAGTTTCTCGTATAGGAGTGAGGTAATATACCGTCGAGTTTTCGACGATAAGCTCATTAACCAATTCAGAGAAAAAAAATCATACAGAATTCTCTCATTCCCAAATACTAGTAAAACGCCACATATTACCCAAGGAGACAAAAATTTAACAAGGAGGGTTTAATAAGCTCTAGCCAATCAGAAACTTGTAGCATCAACGCGTCATAGTGACGTACTTGGACATGAGTACAGAGTAGAACTCGAACCAAGCAACAAAACTGTCAGCAGTAACTCTCATATACCAAGAACTAGTCCGTCACTGTCTATAGAGAACGGCGGCCACGACACGTCCTACTACGTCACATTTCGTCACAAATGTTCTTTCATCTCTTTCTACTTGTGTCCCCATTGTCTTATGGGAATCAAACACTCCTTGTTAAATTTTAGTCTCCTTGCATATTACCAACCTTGTAAACGGTCAAAAATACTCTACCACTGGAAACGCATTTTTTCTCATTTTATTTATGCCTTTCGGTTTCCTGAATCATTTTACATTCCCAGAAATGTCTCAGGTTTGGAATTTCAAGTCATTTGGTACAAAATTGATGAAAAGCGATTTTGAGGTTAGTTCAGCTTTATCGACTTTATCTCTAAGTTTTTATAACTTTGACAATATAACATATTTTTATGTTTTAAAAAGAAACATTCTCAGTTGAAAATTGAATCAATACATGACTCCTCTGGAAATGGAAAAAACCCTACGATAAAAAAGTAACTTTTTTGTAATATCTAACAGAAAACAACTACTTCCCCGGCTAAAGCCACGCTGGACATTGAACTACATCTGATAGATATTGAGAAAGACCCTACATAACTGGAAGAGAAAATCTGAAAGTGAAAATTTGCATTTTCATTCAGATAAGTAGTTGATTATTTATTAAATGTCCAGTTTCCATTGGAGATTCTTATCAATAAATGAGATAAGGGAGAATGTTATTCAGAAGTATCACTCACAGAAAATCGCTCATTCTATTGATGCGTGAATTGCATCTCTTTCGCTAGGCCTCCAATACATTCTGGTCGACAAAAATCTATTTCACTCTTCTAAGATCATCAGGGAGGTCGGAAGCAATTTCACACTGTAATGAGGAATTGTTGTGCGGTGAAACTTTGAAAATATTTTTCTGACATAAAACCTGTCATGGGTATGGCATGTTGATTTCATTGAAAATATGATTAGGATGTTCATAAAGTCAGTTGTGGAATCATCTGCGACTGAAAGTTGGAATTTAGTCGCTATTTTCCATCGTACAAGATAACCTCTCTTGGAAGGGATTCATGTTTTAAAGAGAAACATTCTCAGTTGAAAATTGAATCAATACATGACTCCTCTGGAAATGGAAAAAACCCTACGATAAAATTTAAGTAACTTTTTTGTAATATCTAACAGAAAACAACTACTTTCCCGGCTAAAGCCACGCTGGACATTGAACTACATCTGATAGATATTGAGAAAGACCCTACATAACTTGAAGAAAAAATCTGAAAGTGAAAATTTAACCACATGTGGCTGAACTCGTCCATTGCGACGTCGCGTCGTTAGCATCTGGCGAAAATACTCGATGATGCCTTTACGTTATTACTTATTAGCATGCAACGTGTTGATTTTTGATTACTGAGTTTTCTCGAAACACTGGACAATAAACTTACCGATGATAGCAGATATGTTCAAAATCATTTTAATCTCAATGACTGCAAGTTTTTTCTTGTCAAAAGGACCAAAAGTACATGAGATTTTTGAACAAATGACTGTGTTCGTGCTGCAATTAACGTAGAAGGTGATATTCGGTGTTATGGTGATATCTTTATCGTTTATTTTGATATCTTCTTTTCGATGAATATTGGAAATGTTTTTGAAGATTTCCACCTGCCTTCTTCGCCTTCTAGATATGTGTTCTTCCTGAATACCTTCGGTTTTCGCGTTTGGATCAGAAAAATATGTGAAATCACTTCGACATGCTCCTGGTTGGTTGCCTAGAGTTGCTTTAGGTTCATACAACTGAACAAACGGTATTTTGGTAGTGGAGGCCATGTAATAGCGAGGGATCTCTATTTTGACGGTAATTCTTTCTAGTGGGCTCACACCTGTTTTTTCAACCTGAAAAATAAAAAATGATAGTTATGGACCCAGCACAGCATCAATTGGAAACTGGCTTTGGGTGAATTTTCTGCTGGAAGTTTTTATACAGTGCGGCTTTTTTTAGTCTCCCCCCCCCCTGTTAACTTTTGAACGGTTTGACGTACATATTCGAAAAAAAAACTGTTAGGAGGGTTTCACCGATACTACTTTTTGATACAAAAAATATGGTGATTGCTCGACAGGGGGCGCGGGGGGACACATCAACTCAAAATTTTTAAATAGCGTGGGGATCAAGTGTCACCTCGTTGAAAAGAGAATTCAATTCTCTTCACAAACATCTAATTTTTCTTTGATTTCGTTAATATTTTTTTTGCAATTAAAATTCGAAATATCAAATATAAATGCGGATCTGAAAAGTACTCATACCCCAATACGGTTTGTTGTGGAATAATGAAACTAAAACCATTTTGAAGGGTATTACCGATACTACTTTTTGAGAGAAGAAACATTGCAATTACTCGACAGATGGCGCTGGGGACACATCATATCGAAAATTTCGAAAGGCATAAAAATCGAAATTGGGAAAAAATTTCACAACAAAATTAAAAAATATTCAGATGGTTGTAAAGAAAATTGAATTCTCTTTTCAACGATGTCACACTTGACCCCCCATGATATTTGAAAATTTTGAGTTGATGTGCCCCCCGCGCCCCCTGTCGAGTATTCGCCATATTTTTTGTTTCAAATAGTAATATCGGAAAACCCTCCAAACGGTTTTTTTTCATGTTTGTACGTCGAACCGTTCGAAAGTTGTCAGGGGGGGGGGACTAAAAAAAGCCGCACTATATATTGTAGAAAATGTAAAGATGATATTAGATATTTCTTAGGATGCCAATGTCGATTCCAATATATCATATTAGCATCTGAATCGAAATGACATAATATATAAAAGAAGTTTGTGTAAAATATATAGGTTGATGATATCCTTGAAGTACTTATACTTGTCATTTATTTAATTAATGCATGTCCATACATTCCTATCAGTAGGTACAAATATACAAATTTGAACCATTTGAGTACTTTGGAATATTTTACATATATGTATAGGTGTATTAACACCGCCATGGGAGGAGCTGCCCTCTGATGAGGAGGGGGGCCCTCTCATGCCGGTCACAAGCCCGGAAAAAGGAGGAGTGACCTATTGCTGGGAATCCGAGCATTGCACTTCTATCGCCTGGCTCTTCCCAGCCACGGATTCACTTTGCTTAAACTTGTCTTGGGTGGATCTGCCTTCCTTCTTTCAACTATGATCTATCGGCCACCCTCGGCCAACTCTCTTTCACTTAAGACCCTGACACCGTCAGAGTATTCGAGGGTTAAGGGCCACTCCTTTCACGCCTATCCCCGCCCAGGGAGTAAACCCTTCCAAAAATCCGCAACCCAAGATGTTATGCAACCCGTGTTAAAGGGTAAATGACCAAGCGACATATAGTCTTTAACGGAGCCTCTGGGGACCGGGCAAAACCCAGAGTATGCAGTCTTAGCCCTATACGGGGGGCAATGTAGGGCTGGACACCGCTGTTCCCCCATACTCGTGGGATCTAAATGGAACACTTCATAGATAAACCCAATTTTGAGAGGGATAGAGCCGATGAGGGCACAGACTCATCAGCAGTCACCTCGACCACCACTACTGTGGAGATGGACCACAGTAGTGACAAATCAACGGGGACGCAAGGAACCAACAAGACAGTTTCAGAGGGAATTAGGAATCTGAAAATACACAATAGACCCCCTGGAGTATCCAGCGCCCAGTAGAGGAGAATGGTAAAGGAGGAAAAGATCGCAGCAGGAACGTGGACAATAGTGAAGCAACGGGGAAAGGCACGTGAAAGACAGCAACCCAAGGGCGACAAGGATAAAGGAACCGAAGGTACGAAAAGAACTTGGGACGAATCCGAGACGCCCGAAAAGACGACCAAAAAGGCCTGGAAGGCTAAACCTTCTGGTACTTACAGTGAGGTCGCAAATAGACTCAGGATAGCGGTGATTGATATACGCCATCCTGAGATTTCCCTTGATCAGAGGCAGGCGGACCTGATTCAAGATAAAATAGTTGAGGAAATGGACGGAGCACCCACGGGGAGCAAAGATCCGATCCAGTTCCTTAAAACAACGTTCAGCGAAGGGGTACTTTCCGTAACCTGCGCGAATGAAAAAACAAGAGACTGGCTCCGGGAAAGGATAGGAGAGATGGGCCAAATTTGGAAGGGTGCCAGAAAGCGATCAGGAGGAGACGGCACGCTCACGGCTAGGGAAACAAAATCCGACCCTAAAAGTGGAAGGCTGGCTACTCCTGAGCAGGAAAGAGGAGAAAGGGGGTCAGATACTGGCGTACTCCATGGACGAGAAGTCCTTCGGGGCCTTGGAACAGGACCAGTACAAGGCTTTTTATAAGATGAACAGGTTGACGTTCCGGGTCCTGAGGGGTCTCACAGATGGGGACAATGGCGATGGTCAAGGTCCTTCAAGTAAACCTCCATCATAGCAGGGGAGCTTCAGCAGTCCTTGCTGCAATAAAAGGGGACTTTGATTTGGCCCCCATACAAGAACCTTGGATCAACAAGGGAAAAATCATGGGACTCGGGGGAATAGGCAGGCTGATTTAATATAATAATAATCAGAAATAATATACAAATACTACCGCTAGGGAATTTCTGTTCTAGGGACCTAACGACAGTGGAACTGAAGATGGCAGGGAAGAAGGGGCCGAGGGAAATAGTGATATCATCTGCCTACCTCCCATTTGATGACCCAAACCCCCCACCTACCAAAGAATTAGAGGAGCTGGTGACTGAATGCAGAGCGAACGGATCTCACTTAGTCAAAGGCTGCGACTCTAATGTTCACCATGAGGCAGCATGGGTAAGCACGAACACCAACGCCAGAGGAGAGTCTTTACTACAATTTATTATGACTGATGACTGAGATATACTAAATGTAGGCAATAAACCGACTTTCGAAACATCTGTTAGGAAAGAGATAATCGACATAACAATGGGAACGAGATATATTAGCACCATCATCAAAAATTGGCACGTGTCTGATGAGGTAAATTGCCACAGACATATCCGATTCAAACTAACGAGAAATGAGACCGAAACAGAAACATATCGCAATCCCAGCAGAACAAACTGGGACGTGCCCTGGTGGAACAACGAACTTGCTAAGAAAAGGAAATCGGTCAGAAAACTTTTTAATAAAGCAAAACTCTCAGGCGAGTGAAGGGAATACAAGAACTCTCTCACCGAGTACAACAAAGCATTGAGGCTACCCAAAAGAGAATCGTGGAGAAAACACTGTGAGGAAGTGAAAGGCACTCACGAGGGAGCAAGACTCTGCAAGATTCTCTCCAAAGAACCCCAACAAATGATTCGAACCATTAGGACAGAATCAGGGGCCTATATGCAGAATGGAAAAAACACCCTGGAAGATCTGTACAGAGTATACTTTCCAGGATCAATGAACACAAACCTATCAACTGAGGCCTGGAGACACTCAGAACTGGAACATTCCTCGTGGGCTTCCAGGGAAGAATGGCAAGTCTCAAAGAAAGTGATAGATGTGAAAAAACGAAATGCTACAAGAAGGTATAAACCTACTAGCACACAAACTATGCACGGTACTATGGGCCAGTTTTGCACTGGGATACATACCAAAAGCATGGAGAGCAATCACAGTTGTCTTCATTCCTAAACCTGGAAGAACGGCACAGGAAGGAGCGAAGGCACTGAGGCCAATGAGTCTTATGTCATTTATACTTAAGACTCAGGAAAAACTGATGAACAGGCACATCAGGGATAGGGTATTGGTAAAACAACCTCTACACAAGGACCTATATGCCTATACAACTGGCAAATCTACAGAGACAGCACTACACCAACTCGTAGAGAAGGTGAAAACTGCACTGAGAAACAAAGAGGTCTTGCTGAGTGCATTCCTTGACATCGAGGGAGCATTCAACAACACATCTCTAGATTACTTATATTTCGGAAGTCCATCATCTTAATGGTTGAAAGATTTCTATCAAATTTTTCACAACGTTTCAATTGCTTGAATCCGCAATCGTCTTCTGGTGAATAATGAGAAAATCAGATGTTACGCGACCTTTTATAGGTCTATAATTAAAGTGTAATTACGCGCGGTCTTGTGGCGCACGTGGTTTCGCGCTTTTTCTCCCTCCAAAAGCACTCGGGATTACTAAATCCGACATTCGAGGATGCATTCGGGACTGGATCAAACGAAAACAAAGGGAGATATGGAACGAAGCCCCTCTCATGCACCACGGGAAAATATACATTGAAGAACCGTCAAAACACAAAACTGAGGAACTACTCAAGATGAGCAGGAATCAAGTTAGAACGATAACGGGCCTTCTCACTGGTCACAGCACAATGAGAAAACACCTTCACAAAATGGGGCTGTACAACGGAGAACTTTCCTGCAGACAATGTGGCAAAGGGACAGAAACAGCCAAACACGTACTGTCAGAATGCGAGGCACTAGACCGCAATATTCGGGAAATCCAGGCTATCTCCCGAAGATTACAACAGTCAACCGGTGAAGAACCTGTACAGACTGGTACAGGGGACTAGAGTTACGGAGTTTACTGGAATGCACAAAAAGCCCAAGAGGCTGAGGTGCAGCTGGTGAAAGGACTAGCATCCGAAGGGAAAAAAATAAGTAAGCGTAACAACAGCCAATTTCATTATTCCTGAGAAGTTTAACTCTCAGATTCTGGATATATGCTGTTGGAGAATTTCATGATAAACCGGATCCACTGTTTATGAACAATTTTGACAAAAAAATCTTTCACCTATTGTGCCCACCCCCTAACTGTATGGTGTTAAGCAACGATGAGTCAAGCCACATTTTCTAATAACTAAATTATCACAGTCATTGAAATCGCCAAAGTGTTATTCTACAATAAGAAAAAATGACTCAACCCGCAATTATGAGGGGGCTCCATCCACTTATGATAGTACTAAGCCACATTCCATGATCTGCTAAACTATTTTGATATTTTATACGAAACTAGCTGAATGTGGCTTGACCCATTATTGCATAATAGCATCCCTCAATCATTACTCAGCCGTCATTCCGAATCTTTTGGTCATACAGGCATAACGAGGCATATTCTTATATACACAAGTTATGGAATTGGTATACAAAATCGATTCGTCGTACACAATTCAAGAATTTCAAGAATTATCCTTTCAACATAAATGCAAGTATTGAATCAGTTGAAAAACAACTAAAAAAATCAATCTAGTATTATTTATTGACGAAAAGAAATCTGAGATCTTCATTGTTATTCATCAAATTAGACCTTCAGAACAGTAATGATATACAGGAGACGTTTCTCTATAACTATATTAGTTACCAAAATGATTCATCATCGAAGGAAATAAGAAAGCAAGCCTTGCATATTTTTTCCAGAATATATTAATGTTTTAATGTTTCATTGCAGAAATCCTCCATTACAATGAAATTAGTTGATGTTACTGAGCGTCATCCTGAAATTCTATATACACATATCTATGATATGAGAAATACTCTGTATAGATACGAAACTTCTTCGGTAGTGAAATATGAGCATATTTCGTTATACTGTTATATCTTATATTCTAATGTTTTTGTTAATTTTATTTTTATTCCATTTATTATCTCTGATAAAGATTAAGTGATGTTTAATTTTGAATAGCATGTCTCTGACAAAGACAATGAAAAAGAGTAAGTATGATAATGTTAAACAATGTTCACTTACTTTGTAAATGTGTGTGAATTCAGCGTTGGCACTTCCGAAGGAGTTAGTTTTCTGTTCAGATTTCCTGAAAAATAATAATGATTATCTTCAACTCAATACCGATTACGTGTAACATATGAAAGTAGAAAAGCCACTTCTGAAAATTATATTTCAAAATGTATTCAATTAGTGTAGATGCTTCATCACTTGTAGGATTGTTCCAACATTGAAGTAATGTTTGACCATTCAATCCAATCCGTCAGTAGCGTGGGTCGAGTAATTTTGTCTATATTATCAGTTTTTCGAGTGAAATTACTGATGAGAAAATTTTGACTTGACAGAAAGAATTTTATTCAATAAAAAACGTTTGAGTGTTTCTTGTCAGGATATATCAGCGACAATATATGAATGAACAACAATGATTTAAATAAGCAGCTATTAAAAACACAATTGTTTTAACGTTTTTTGTGATTTATTCGGACGAAATTTCAAGAATGCAGAACAACCATAGTTGACATTACATAAATTGAAGAGAAAACAAATGAAATCGTGGTGTGCTTTTCGAAAATCCTGCGATACTGGCGTGTATCGTCACCGTTGATTTTCTTATTAGTTTTCATGAGCTTTTATGCACACGAATATAAAATGGATGAAACAACATGAGTGGAATTACTGTCCTAAGGTAGTTTTAATTGTTACTGACATCAATTTGCTCAAATGCATCTAACTAGAATTACTAATAATACATTTCATATCCGATTCTTCAAATTATATGAAAAGTCCTTTAGTAGTAGTACTTGTCGATGACTAAATCCTGTGAGGACGTGATCTCTGGAACCGACTACAGAAGCACACCACGATTTCATATGTTTTGTCTTTAAACAAAATGACATTCAACCTTAGATGTTTTTATACTAAATTTTGTTGTACATTTATCCTTATGACCATGATTTATTGACGCAATATTTTAGTGATGTATTGACCTGAGTGTTATTTGTAGATTAATTGTCTCTACTCGGTTAAAATATTTTATTGTTGTACCTTATATGTTTATACTGATTTTTATTGTAAGTTTACCTTTACATTGTACTGCTTTGTAACCATGATTTCTTCATGAATACAATAAAGTATATATTGATTGATTGATTGATTGAGACGTGCATAAACATGTATTTCATATAATATTTTCTGAATAGTAATTGACCCAAATGATATTGCTGTTTTTTTTCGAAATGCTCTCTGCAGATATCTAAAACAAATACGGACATTATCTATAGTTATTTGTTCATTGCATTAGTTATAGAGATGTGTTGACAAGTCGATGCTTGAATATATCTGATTGATACAATGGGTGGCATTCATAAAGGGTAGCAAATGCTTATACTATAGGTTTGTCTCCTTCATAACTCAACAAAATGAATACGTCTGTTTCAAGGAATTCAAGCTAGAGCATTTGCTCAAGGTTATGGATACGAACCAATACGTCAGCTGATTGTGTTATGATTACCTATTTACGGCAATTCGTTTTTTTCAAGATTTGTGATATTGGGTAGTATTCATAAAGGGCAGCAAATGCTTATACTATAGATTTGTCTACCTCGTAACTCAACAAAATTAATACGCCTGTTTCAAGAAATCCAAGTAAAAGCATTTGCTCAAGGTTTATGCATACGACCCATTGTCATTTTCATATCAGCAATTTGAACCATCTTTGATTACCAAAGTATTGGTTTCGTTAATAGTTCGATTCCGAGAAGTAAAAATCAAATAATTATCTATCATTGTCTATTAGGTACTTCTTTGTTAGCTTGCTCAGGTTAGGTTTGTGTGTCAATTACGCACGAAAAAATAAATTCACGCATTTTCAATTCAGTTTGCCTTCTTGTTTTGTCACCTAAACACCCCGCCATGTTGAACTATCATATTTTAAATCGAGTCTGGCGCATGCTCAGTGGATTCCAATAAAGTTGCATCGGTTGCACTAGCCGCTTGTATTTTCTTTTACTTTTTCAACCAGGCCTCCACCAGGCCTTTAACTGTGAAACGATATTTCGGAAGAGTGTTTTCCAGAAAAGTGCGCGAGTTTGTAAGTTAGATATATCATCAACGAGACAAAAGGCTCTTTATTTGATACAAATTAAAAGCTTGAGTTTAAGTTTACAGCATACGGAAACTGTATTCCAAGGTTGTTCGGATATATGGCTCATACATCACCCCTGGTGTGAGGCTTTTGGCACACACATTTTTTGAAAGTCGAAGTCCTAATACTGAACACTATGAGATCGTATTCTCTATAGTAATAATAAGCCTACGAGTTTTGTTTGCGCTGAATTCTGTCTAATTATTTTATCACTTTCTAAACATTTTGTACGGTGGTCCGAAAAGTGAGCGAAACTGTATAAAACGTATCGCTGGCAAGTTTTGAACTGAATAA
This sequence comes from Chrysolina oricalcia, assembly GCA_944452925.2. Classification (NCBI taxonomy): domain Eukaryota; kingdom Metazoa; phylum Arthropoda; class Insecta; order Coleoptera; family Chrysomelidae; genus Chrysolina; species Chrysolina oricalcia. Next base: position 42,159,121 of record OX101818.2, on the reverse strand, counting down.
ATAGGTGCTCTGTACAAGACGGCTCTTGCCTCATGTATCACACCTGATATGACAAGTTTTTGAGAGGCTCTTCTGTTGATATACTACAAGTAATTTTGCTAAGAAATATTGAAGTGGAAAGCTTCGAAAGAGATACCTCATTTCATTCTTGGTTTTTGAAACGCACCGTACTCAGCCAAGTGTTTGCCCAAAATTCTGAATAATGTTCTATCCGGCTGTTGTCTTTCCGGATATAATTCAAAATAAATTTGTGTTGTTTTCGTACTATTCCTATCAAATTTATAATAAAGTTTCAACATATCTCGTTTTTCTTCATTTGAGAATGAGGACATTATTTGTGCAAACTTATGATGTTTAATGAGTTCTGACAACTAGTGATTATTAAACAAAATTTTTCGATGGAGTCATGACCATCTCAGATGAAGTTGTTTTTTTTAATATCTGTGGTTTCAGGAACAAATCATAACAAATTAAACATCAATGAAATCAGAATGAGAATCACTATTTTTCTGCATAAAAAAACAATATGGCGCCCATAACAGAAAAAAAAGTTGAAGATGAATGCCAGAAGACGAAACGTCGGATAGTAAATCTGAACATGAAAACGTGTAGCTGAAAAAAAGTATCAATGAAAATGTACTTTTGGTTTTGAGCTATGTTGTCAAATAACGATAGAAAAAAATAAAAACGAAAATTCCGATTTTCAGTTTTTTCCCGATATTTCCGGAAATACTCGGAATTTTTTAAGTTTCAAAACAGTATATTGTTAACCACCAGAATACGCAACTTCGCCCCAATTTAAGCTTCGACGTATCTCCTGTAGATTATGAGATCCCAATGGTGGGGGTCGAATTTGAATTGCCCTATAGAATAATATTTCAGTGTAGTTTGTTTATGATGAACGAGTCGGCTCTGGGATTTTACCGTAAATATCCCAACTATCGTGTATGAAATTTTCTAGACTTTTTGAATTCTGCCTCATTTCCCAAGAATCCTATTATAGAAGTGTAAATGTACTGGGGTTTGCTAACTTCGCTAAACCACTGACCAGATTCACGGAACGGCAAACACAGTTCTAGTGGTCCAAAGAATGCCAAGACTCGTTCAGAAAACTAAAATGAGCTTTGATAAACACATCTCTTCTGAGCTATCCCGAACAAAATACTTGTTTTGGATAAGAACGTCAACAACGTGGAACTTGAAACTATACTGTGTCAAATCCATGAGGGACAAAAAAAGGTCATTGGTTACTTCAGTAAGACCATTAGTAAACCGGAGCGGAATTAATTTGTCACCAAGCAAGAGCTGTTGGTTGTTGTGAAAGGAGTAGAATACTTCTACAATTACGTGTATGGAAAAAGATTCTTATTGAGAACTGACTATGCAGCTCTCAAATGGCTTCTACAGTTCCGGTAGCACGTTGGAATGAGAGACTTCAGAAATGTTACTTCGAGATCGAACATCGAGCGGGGACTAGCCATAAGATTGCAAATGCCCTATCGTGGAGACATTGCCGGCGATCAGAAGACAGCAGTAGATGATAACTTAAATGACAAGAAGATCCAGAAAGACCAAGAGGAAGATCTTGGTTTAGTCATCGGCTGTAGGAAGAGCAATCGGAGACCATCAGCAGGAAATCGCAGGTTATTCGCCAGCGGTTAAATACTACTAGGCCTAATGGAATACTCTCACTCTGGATTGATGAAAACCTTCCAGAAAGTGGGGCAACGGTTTTACTGCGCCAATTGTCAAGATGACGTCAAGAACTGGTGCAGAAAGTGTGATGTATGAGCTGCCAGCAATAATTAATTGTTAATTGTTATTTCTGTCTACATATCGCTGTCGATTTGAAGTTTCATTGGAGTTAAAGTCGGATGTCTACCGAATCTATAAGCCAACTCCAAGGAAAATCCAGGGTCGTTCATCTCAATAGGTTGGCTCTCAAGTTCGCAACCTCAGACCACCGGAGAATGAGAAGACGTTTCAGAAGTTCATGCCCTTGTACTCAAACGGACATAAAATGATGTACCTCGAGAAGAGTAACGAGACATTTTCAAGGTGCCGGCTGATTACGCACTAACTCTCTGTGTGGCGGAGGATCTTCGAATGTCCAGGGGCATCGTTGTGATATTCTCCAAGAAATTGACTCCAACCAAACATTACGGAAATGGGATTTAGAAGTTGGAGGCGTGCTAAAGTTGAAGACGGGGCAGAGAAGCATTTTCGAGATTAACCGTCCTATGAAGATATCTGGAAGAGCTTCACCAAATCACCAACAAAAGATACGATGGTGGAAAAGAATCTTGTGGATCTGGAAATTCCAAAATTGATTTTTGGGATGTATGCGCTGGGTTGGAAAGTTATGAAGAGTATGTTCGAGATGATATTTAGATCCAACTGCGTCAAGATTCTGGTGTGTTATAACCATCTTCTCCGACCGAATATGATGACTGTGGAGTGTTCTTTCATTGCACTTCACGGTGCAGCTATGGACAATTTTGCAGATATTGGCACACCCCAAGGATGACATTTCGGGGCAAAATGCGTTAAGAAGGAGGCAATGTGACCTGAGGCACAGCGAGTAGATCATAGTTGTATTTCGAAGAAACGTGATTTCTAAATGATTCGAGATGCGTGTGATCCCAATCATATGTCCACTCTCCATTGATCTTCTCAAATCATGATAGAACTCCCATAATTTTTTGATAACAATTTGAATATGACGGAATGATTAGTTTCTTAAATGGATAAAATATTTAAAAACATCGCCTTCTTTATAGACATTTATTTGGGTTCTTCAGTCAACACTACGTGCTGCTGTGAATACATCAGCTCCTCAATGAATATTTATTTTTATTTATTGCACTGTTTTAATGAAATTTCACAATTCATTTACGTTGCCAATGTTACTATGTTTAATATCGTAAACATTGTTTCGGAATATTATCCAAAAATAGAAATCTAGTGTTGTCATATTTAATGAACGAAGGGTTCACTCAACAGGACCAGGGCTGGGACTCCTGATTTCGCATAGCAAAGCGAAGCGAAACGAAGCTAAACGAAGCACACGCCGGCGCAACGGAAAGAGAAAGCGTATGCTTCGCTTCGCTATCGCTATGCGAAATAAGTTACAGAGTCCCAGCCCAGGTCTCGATTTAGAAAAATCATGAAACAATGAACAGTGACTATAAATGACACTTGAAAATATAAGACTACATGATAGTAATATGAACGATGTTTCAAAAAACCGTGATTGCCCATATTGAGCCAATTTAAAAGAATTTTTTCCAAATAACTTTCTCATTTTCAACTTCAGCAAAAAAATGCAGAGGATTTTTCTTGTTGAGAATGTGATCATGAATCAAAATACAAAGTGAAATATAGGGTGTTTCATTCAACAAAATTATATTTCATGAAATATTTTGAAAACGCGACTGCCAATTTCTTTCTGTTTATTTCTTCAGTATAAAGATGACCGTGAAAAACTCCATTTGTTTTCCCATAAAACTGAATTCGAAGCGTCAATAATAACTGAGTTGACAATTGTGCCAACATAGTTTAGAGCAGGCTGTATTTCTGTTTAATTTTTTTCTTGGTCAGTGGAACTATCTTAGCGGTTTTAAGTAAGTAGTTTCAGATTTGATTGAAAGAATGCTAGATAACTCCAACAGGACCTCAAAAAAGTCAATCAGATGCCACGAAACCCAGTCTCCTTTCTCCATCATATGATATAAATACAGTCTACGATCAGGGGTACTTCAGTCGTTCTGAGTTGAAGTTCAGTCTACAACCAATATTACAGAGTAAAGCTACCCACTCGCGCTAGTGAAAAGTTGGGAAGTAATTTCAATTCACGATGTCCACATGACCCGTGAAATTATAGTTTCAAAATAGAGTCACTTCATGAACCTTTCATTTTTCAATGAGATGTTTGGCAATTGAAAACATTGTTGAACTGTTTTATTCAATGGTTCAGACATGGAATCATATTGATGATAGATATGGTGTCAACTTACCCATATATTGTAATATCGGCCTCTTTTTTCACTTTCAGTTGATAGATGAAGGTGTCCACATGTGTATTATTGCTGGTAGTTGTAACTCTTGCAGATATTGGAAGTTCATATGTACTCAATTCCTTATTTATGTTGTTTACATCAAGATCTAAATTAATCATTTTCTGAAAAATAAAATAGAAGGCTGTTCGAAAGGATTCCATATGTGAGGAGCATCACTATTATTATTATATACCCTGTAGATTAAAGTTGTTATGTAATATTGAAGGTGAACCTTTTGTCTGAAGGAAGTCATTGATAAGTAATGTTAGTCATAGATAAGTAGCTTATGGAAATGGAAGATAGATGAACCAATATTGCGTGCATGGGCAAGTTGACAATTGGAAATGAAGTGTGTGTGAAGTGAAGTGTTTGCTCTATTGATGAGCCTATCTCACATTATAAGATCAGAAGTAGAATGAAGGAGGATTTTTTCCTCTTCATTATCCCACCACGCCTACGTTAAAATTTGAGCGAAAAAAATGGGAAAGACTCGCAATCGACTGCCAGCGAAGAAGAAGCGGAGGAGACACATCGCCATCTAGCAGTAGCAGCAGCTCTAGCAGTACACTCACAAACTCAGAAAGTCACAGAAGATCGAAATGTCGAAGGAGGAGAAATGAAGAACATGTCGAGGCATTTTTCGGGCTGACCCAGTAAATGGGGTGAGTCAAATCTATGATAAACAGCAATGCAGTGCACTATTGTCGTTCATACCACACTTCAATCCAAAAGTGGATATAGTTGACGAGTGGCTAAAACATTTTACCCACAACTATTAATTAATAAATCTGTTAAATATGCGATTTTTATTAAGTAATGCCATGCAATACTATATAGAATTGAATAATAATGACAGTTCGATGAATAGTTATTTAAGTAACAAGGAATGTAAAGACGTGTTAACATTCGAGGTGAGCGAGTACGGTTGCGGCCAAAAAAAAAGGGACAGTTGTCTATTTTTGCGATTATTCCACCTTTCGTCACTGCATGTATATGCGGCATGATTACTTCCTAATTTGGAATTGTTTGATAGATGTCAAATATTCAATGTTGCCATGTGACATAACACAAATTCAAGTAGCTAGAAATAAACAAAAATCTGCTATAAGAGTTATCCCATTTTTTATTGGCCGCAACTGTACGAGCCGAGGCAAAGCCAAAGCTTGTCGCTTGCCGAGGATGTAACAGTCGATACATTTCGTGTTACTTATTACGTTTTTCCCGCTGCTTGTTGACAATTCTCAAGATTTGCCTGGATTGAAGTTTTTCTTACCCTTCCTTCATGATTATTTGTCCCGCTATTTCATTCTAAGTTGCTTGTGCGCGTTACTAAGTTACCGAATAAACAGACAACAATAATTTTCAAAAAGACTTATAACCTAAAAATTGATATAAATGAAGGTGAAGCTACTACTTGTCAAAGTCAGAGTCATTATTACCCTAGGCATGTAAATGACACTATTTACATTCCGTTGTCAAGATGAATTAGTAAACGAATGATATAGACTATTTACCTGTTTTGTTGCTAAGCATGTATGGACTATTTACAGTGTCGGCAGCGGGAAAATAATATTACTCAATCGTTGCGTCAAATTTGACAATTTGTAAATTTACTTGTCACTGTATTTGTAGATATACTGTCAGTCGGTTTGTGAGTTATTTGTTGAGAACATTCTTACTCTGGTATCATTAGAGAAATGTCTAATAGTGAATCTGATTTAGAAGATATGTCTTGTACACCGCCAGGCAATTTAAAATTAGCGGCCAGCGCTACAGAAAATCTCCTACCTAACAAGTCAAAAGGTAAATATGATGCGGTGTACAAAAGTTTTATGGATTGGCAACTGGTACAAAAACATCGCCTTTTTCTGAAAATGTTATCCTAGTGTATTTTGTTGAACTTGCTAAAAAATACAGGTCATCATCATTGTGGGCATATTATTCTATGCTGAAGAGTACATTGAATATTTACCATAGTATCCACCTAGAGACTTACATGAAGTTGCAGGCATTTTTATAACGTCAGTCTGGGGGCCATCAACCGAAAAAATCTAAAACCTTTACTCCCGAAGAAGTCAGTAAAATAAAAGAAGCGCCAGATCATACCTATCTAATGACAAAGGTATTGTCGTATATAGTTGTGGATAAAGTATAGTATTCAACACGCGTATAATGGCAATTACCCACTCAGATGTTACTCGCCTCCCCGGCTCGTGTTGCAATTTCATCTTCGTGGGCAATAGCCATCATTATACGCTTGTTGAATAATATACTATAAATGAATATACAGAGTCGGACTGGGACCATTTGGCCCACGTGGCAGGGTCCTATTTGGCCCACCACTTCTCCATTAAAAAATTATTTATAATGAGTTTGGATCCCCATCATTTGCCAACTTTTATTAATAAAACTACTGAATTACAAAAATAAATTTTAAATTGAAAAGTAAAATAACAAACAAAATATAAAAAAGGTAATTAAATGAAATCAAAAGTAAAAGCTTCTTAGGAATCGAAAAAAAATGTAAATATTCATAATATATAAATATAGAGACCACTACAACAAAAGTTTGCTTCTAGGGGTTTTGTTATGGTACACAAAAAGTACAGAAACATCAATCTTTCTTCCTATGGTAAAACCTAGCAACTTTTAGGAGTTACTAGAAAATTAAAAAATTATAAAACTGAAAGTAGAAGTTGAATAAAAGAAATCGTGGCATGCGGCTTTGACATCATGGAATGGGTCAAAATCCAAAGTATTAGGTGAAAGCTCCATGAACATTTCACATATTAAATACAATTCAGAACCTTATCACTCCAGTTACTAATTTTTACCAAGAGACGGCAGAAATATGTCACATGTCTACACTTAAAAGTTAAATTAATTAAAAACTGGAACTGAGAGATGCTACTAAATAAGTGTTATATGGCTTCAAGAGATTTCAAAAGATTTTCAGTTCAGTTATTTCTGTGTTATTTATCATCAATATTTTAAAGCTAATCTCTTCCAATGTTTATTACTAGCAATGATCTCAACAGATCATCACCTAACGCACATCTTAATCTAGTTTTAATTTTGAAAATCCCCTCTAAAAGATTAGCGGCGGCGACGGCGCGAGGAGCGAGTGGCTGAGCTGAGCAGAGCCAGGCCGGCGATAAATAATATTTTTATTTCGAATTAAGGTTCATATAAACCCATGAAAAAATCAACGGCAAGGATGAAAATTCTGAAAAAAATCCGAGTTATTGAATAATGAGAGAGATGTAGAAAAAAAATCTGATGAACACTTTTCGGGGAAAAAATAAAAACATAATTTTCAAAGGATTTTTTAGTTTTCCCAAAAACCATTCATCAGATTCCATTTCAAATATCATGACATATCAATGTCATAGTAAAAGATTATCACGATTTTTTTCAGAATTTTCTTCTTATAAAATCAAAGACAGTTGAGATGAATCGCTTTTGCAAGTAATATTTATATGAAATTCAAAAGACTGAACATTGAGGAATTATTCATACTATTTTTCAGAAATAAAATCATACGATTTATATTTTCACTAATGATTTTCAAAACCTCGTACAAAAACGGTAAATTGCTCCAGTAAGTGATTCCTCTATAGTACATGAACGAAAAGACAAAAACAGTTCTGCTACTGTCCACAAGGTATTGCACAGAATTATTGTCACTGTCATATTTATTGTACAGCGTTGCCAATAGTTCTAGACAGCGGTAACCGATGTATTTTGTTTAATTTTTCGAAAATGAAAGTTACGTCGATAGTGGTTTGTCAGTTCATCAGTTGGATGTTGGATTGGTCCGCCTAAAGCCATGGAGTCCCTGGACACAATTGAAGAAGTATGTAAGTAATAAGTTTCATGTTTTGCGATTTAAAATATCAGTTTTGGAAATAACACAGGACGCAAAACAGAATTGATAAATAATAATAATAACCATAATAGCGTCTTTTCCATTCCAGTTGTTTTAAAATAAATTTATATTATAAACATAAAAAATAAAGGCATAATAGGCAGAGTTCAGCTTACAAAGTTGAAAAATATTCATAAAAATTAATTATAGTGAGTTGTTCATATTAGCTGCTCTTTTTGAATTTTACCAACAATATTGTTGTTGGTGCTAAAAGTAAATCTAATCCAAGCAAGATCATCCCCGAATATCAGAAAAACAAACGGAATGAATACAATAAATAATATACAGGTGAACCGGAAAAAAAGGGCAATACCAAAGATTCCCAAGATCTCCTTCCACAGGAAAACCGACGGAACAGGCATCATCAATAAACCAAAATCTAAGAAAAAGAATAAACCAGCTTTAAAGGAAATGGTCCACACCTTTTAATGAGGCCCGCGAAGTCTACATTCACAATAAACCGGAGATACTGCAAAACTGAAATATTTCGTAGACCACTGAACAATAAGAGCTGGAAAAAAGAAGACAGGAAAAGAAAGAAAGAACCTTGAAAACGTAGCTCAAAAACATAACAATAAACTCATAATTCCGAAAAACAATTAAATAAACCACCAAATTACAAACGGTAGAAAAGGTATGGATACAATCGTACTAATCCACTTCATAATGGAAAGAATAATAGAAGAGAGAAGATGGCGTCTCATCTTTCCTCTCACAACCCCCTTGACAATATAGCTACATAATGTATTGAACCACATTACCACAAATAATACCAGATAATGATTAATAATCCTGTGAGCTATTTCGCAGTACTACGAATAATGTTGAGATTTGACACCAATGCATTTGCAGCAGGGTTGACCGTTGAATATTCGGTAGATATTCCAGCAGAAAACTGTAATTCGTTTGAAAATGTTATGAAAGATTGCTATCACTATGATAAGAAAAATATATCTTGTCAGTGCCATCTTACAGTTCATAAACGCGAAATATTTGACTTTAAATGAACCTTAACGATTACTATCTACTTGAAGATGATAAGGAATAAGGGTCAATGATCAGTAGAAGTGTATACCATTTAGTTGTGTTTGTGTCATTTTGTATTTGGCCCCACATTTTGCCCCACATTTTGCTTTTGGCCCCCACATTTTCTAAGGTTGGCCCAGGCGGCAACTGCCGCCCTGCCGCCCTGTCCAGTCCGACCCTGTGAATATGCTTCTGCTATGGTAATGACCAAATTCCAGGCTCTGAATAAGTTGAAAGTTACCGCAGAAGTTTGGTAAAATAATTTCATATAAGGTGAGATTGGCAGGTCAAATTATTCCTGGAATATCTGAGAAGAGACATTGAGTACAAGATTTTGTTCAAATAGAAATATTTATGGTATCTTTATGGATATTGCTCATCATAAACCACAAAACGGTGTGTCATTTGTATAGGTCTTTTTTTGACCATTTACCCAAAATTGATAAATTGAAAGTGAATTTCAGTGAATCTGACAAAATTTATCTACTGTTAGGAGCTATCAATGATGCAAATATCACTTCCGCAGTACAGGCAGCTTACATTTTCAATATAAACTCCTTGGGAGGATATTTCAGAGACAGAATTTCTGCATAAGCCGGTTTTAGTGGCCATTCTAGAGACACTGAAAACTGGTTAGAAAATGGTCGAACAAGTTTTGAGAAAATTTGTTTCGTGTGTAGATAAAGAGAACATTTGAAGAAAAATTGTTATTTTAAAGATAAACGTTGCAACAACTGTCACAAAGGACCCCGCAAACTCTTTATAGAATTTGGGTCCCGGTGGATTTTTTTGAATTTTTGGTATGATGTAGTCCATGTAATTCTCAACCAATGTTACCATTACGCCAACCCAAAAAAATTTACAGTTTTGCTGCTAGGGGGCGTTGAAATCACCCCTTGCGCAGATTAGACTATTTATTTTAGAACCCGGTAACAATAATTTCACTTGTTTAATTGTTGCTAATGTTGCACAATATTGTGCTGTTTGATAAAAAATTCTTTCCCCCTCCCCTCTTCCCCCAACTCCTATTACGAAACGCAAAAAATTACGAAACGCAAAAAAAATATTTCTCGAGTGCCTTCAAATGTATCGTCGAATGTTTAAATATGCCTAAATAAGGGAAATAACCATTTTTTGTGATTATCCCCCCACCCCCCAAATTACAAAAAACAAAAAAATTTCGGTGGATTTTCCTGAATTTTTGATATGATGCAGTTCAAGTAATTTTGAATAGAAATTAATTGAGTGACAAACCCCCAAAAATGAATAGTTTTGAAGCTAGGGGGCGTCGAAATCATACCTTGCTCAGAATAGACTATTCATTATTATAGACGGAAACAATGTCTCTACGTATTTTTGTTTTATTTTATGCCGAACAATTGTGTACATTTTTATAAATTGAAAATCTAAAACCTCCCCCTTCCCCCATCCCCTATTTCAAAACACAAAAAAAATTTATTCAGGAACCACCTCAAATTCAAATTGTGGATGTCTAATTTTTATTTATTTTCAAGATATTCGCCAAATTAATTGATATTCAAAAACATGAACTGGGCCCTACCAAGAAGTTAGCAAACTCCACCAATACTTTTCTGAAGGGAGGGAAAGGTGAAATCAAACAACTGTCCTTAATTTGAGATGATTAAAACATTTATTTTCATAAAGCATTTACAAGTAGTCGGGAATTGATTTTTTTCGTGTTTTAGAATAGGGGTAGGGGGCAAGGGGGAGGTTTTAGATTCTCAATTTATGAAAAATTATACAATTGATCAGCATAGTCTAAAGTAAAATACGTGGAGCGATTATTTCCGTCTATAATAATGAATAGTCTATTCTGAGCAAGGTATGATTTCAACGCCCTCTAGCATCAAAACTATTCATTTTTGGGGTTTGTCATCCAATTCATTTCTATTCAAAATAACTTGAACTGCATCATATCAAAAATTCAGAAAAATCCACAGAATTTTTTTCGTTTTGTGTCATTTGGGGAGTGGGGGGATAATCATAAAAAATAGCTATTTCCCTCATTTAGGGGAACCTCGGTCAAAACGGGGTACTGGGTCATAACGGGGTACCGGGGCATAACGGGGTACCGCCATTTTACGTAAATTCCATTCGAATTAACCCGCCAAATCTCAGACGCATTATTCCCACCACCAATACCCTTCACTGCAGTAGACGCAGCACGAATCGGGCGAACGTTAGTTTGACCTTGTCCGGCATAGAGTTATAAACGCCGTACGTTGTAAAATTGGATCATATATTTCCTTAAGGTACGTACATTTTTCGAAAAGTTATTGAAGTTTTGTTTATGCTATATCGTTATTGCCTTTATATAGTCTACCTTATTAATGGCATGGCTTCAAAAACACTTTTACATTGATTTTTTTCTTGTTTTATTTGAGTACGTGTATTTGGGGCAAAATGGGGTGTTGATGATGGGGTACAACGGGGTCCCGTTTTACCCCGTCCTTGGGACCCCGTTTTACCCCAAGCAATGCATTAGAATTTATTGTTTTCCTATTGGTTTCAGATGGTACGAAAGTACGCAAGAAAGACAACTCGTCAAAATTGGTGTAAAGACTCAATGAAAGAAGCAGTACAGGCGATTATTGAGGGTACCATGGGTTATAAAAAAGCAGCGCAGCAATTTAAGGTGCCTCAAACCACATTAGAACGGTATGTTGCAAAAGCAAAAAGAGATGTGGGGTCAAAGTTCAACATAACGCAATTAGGAAGCGCCAGAAATGTGTTTACCGAAGCTCAAGAGTCAGAGATTGTGAAATATGTAAAAGACATGGAATCAAGATTGTTCGGCTTTACAATGAGAGAGTTAAGAAAATTTGTTTATCAGTTGGCACTCGTAAACGGTGTTGCAAATAGGTTTAGTAAGGACACTCAGATGGCCGGTCCTGACTGGATGGAATATTTTCTTCGAAGACACCCTACCATAGCCCTAAGAAAACCAGAAGTCACATCAGGAGCTAGAGCAATGGGCTTCAATAAGGTTGCTGTGAATCAGTTCTTTGGTTTGCATACAAGTATTATCGATAAGTATCAACTAACTGCAGAAAAGATTTTCAATTGTGATGAGACAGGTATCACTGTAAATCCAAAGGGACATTCGAGGATATTAGCACTCAAAGGAAAACGCCAAGTAGGTGTTCTCACTTCTGCAGAGAGGGGGGAAACCGTGACTGCTGAAATTTGTTGCTCAGCTTCGGGCAGTTATGTTCCTCCTTGCCTTATTTTTCCCAGAAAAAGAAAACGCCCTGAATTTGAAATTGGTTTGCCACCTGGTTCTATGGTTGAAACAAGCGATTCTGGTTGGGTGACTGCAGATATTTTTTTCAGATGGTTTAAAAAATTTGTTCAATTTTCCGGGGCTTCAAAAGATAACGCCGTACTTTTAATTTGTGATGGTCGTGCCAGTCATACAAAAAATCTTGACCTTATTAATTATGCCCGAGAAAATGGAGTTACTCTGCTTTGTTTACCACCGCATTGTTCGCACAAGTTGCAACCTCTGGACGTCGGCTTTATGAAACCTCTCAGCAACTACTACGAAAATGAAGTAAGACTGTGGCTACGAAGTAATCCCGGAAAAGTCGTCACACTTTGGCAACTTTCGACTCTTTTTGGAGCTGCCTATGTTAACGCAGCAACAATGAAAAATGCTATGAGTGCTTTCAAAACAACTGGAATTTGGCCACTGAATGAAAATGTTTTTGAAGAAAGTGACTTTTTACCAGCTTCTACGACAGATATCCCTTTAGACGATGAAGGCAATGAACAGCAATCCTTAGGAGAAAATGCCCATCAGACTCCAGAAAAATCTGTGATCCACAAAAATAGAGTAGAGACAACTCCTCCTTCACGTGTGCCAATAACAAACATCAACAATGATTCTTCGCCACTACCACAATGTTCGTGGATGCCTGATGCCCCTCCAACTCGTGAAAAAATACCGAATAAGGTAGTTCTACAAGAGTCAAATATATTTCCTCTTGCATCGCCGCAAGATTTGCAGCCAATTCCTAAAGTAACTTCTGTTGCAAAACGCCCTCAGCGGAAACGAGGAAAAACAGCTATTTTAACATCCACTCCTTACAAAATGGAATTGGAAATATCTGTTCAAGAAAAAAAATAAGAAAGCTAATAGTGTGAAAAGAAAAATAGGCAGTGTAGGGAAAAATACTACGAAAAAAGCAGTTCCTAAACTAACAAAAAAAGCAACATTGAAAGACGAAAATAATGAAGATTCGTCAATAGACGAAGACGATGCGATATGTCTTTATTGCAAAGAATTTTATAGTACTTCCACCGAAGGATGGATTTCATGTTGTCGTTGTCACGAATGGGCTCATAATTCTTGCGCCGGTATTGACAGCGATGACGATGAGACTGCGTTCCGATGTGAATTTTGTTCCTAACTAAATTTGTATATATCATATATGATATAACTACGAGTTTTTGTATTAATAAATTATTTTCGTTCACCTACACATACCTCATATACTAAACCCATTTTACCCCAGATACAATTCCCATTTTGCCCCGTATACGGGGCAAAACGGGGAAAGTCCTGATTTTCAAAAAATATATAAAAAAACTACGTAAAAATTTTAAGTTGGTTATTTAGTTGATTAAAGTCTAAAGATAATATAATTAGTTAGCTAAATTCAAATGGCACAGTTGAGTTAAATCGTTTTATACAATAATCAGGCTCTTAAAGTTAGGTACCCCGTTTTGCCCTAGATTCCCCTAGGCATATTCAAACATTCCATGATTCATTTAAAGGCACTCGAGAAATATTTTTTTTGCGTTTCGTAATAGGAGTTAGGGAAAAAGGGGAGGGGTAAGATTTTTTTTTATAAAACAGCACAATATTATGCAACATTAGCAACAACGAAACAAGTGATAATATTGTTACCGGGTTCAAAAATAAATAGTCTAATCTGCGCAAATGGTGATTTCAACGCCCCCTAGCAGCAAAACTGTTAATTTTTTTGGGTTGGCGCAATGGTAACATTGGTTGAGAATAACATGGACTACATCATACCAAAAATTCAAAAAAATCCACCGGGACCCAAATTCCATAAGGAGTTTGCGGGGTCCTTCGGCCATTCCGCTAAATAATGCTACTTTGATAAAACAAATAAACCTAGTTATGACTATCACAGATACGATAATTACCGAGAAAATGTACAATTAGATTTGAAAAAGGTGATTAGAAAAGATGTCAAAGTGGTGAAGCATGGTTAGAGATACATTTTACAGGAAAATATCACTCAATAATGTAGACTTTGGGAGTGACTATTCCACTATAGAGAGGCAAATGGTTGGCAGGATGAATAAAACTATTTTTGGTTTAGATGAACCTGTCAGTTCAATATGATTTTTAGGGCAAGGCGAAACAGTTGAAGAAGCTATCTATTGCTCCATTTCTATCGATAACTTACATTATCTGGAGTGTAAATTATGTGTAACAGATCGAAATCTGGGAGTCAGTTGTTGCTTCATAGGTAGAATTTATATAGAATACTAATAAATTATTCACTTGCGCATGGGAAATACACTCGGATTTTTTTATGGGAGTGGAACAATTTTTTACTAGAGAGCAATGAGCTCTTGCAGCTTAACAAATTCCATGGCGATCCTTCGGTGAACGACTTATTAAATTCACCCCTTAGTTTAGGACATTTACAAACGTCTTCGATGAAAACTGAACTAACAAAAGAACAGCCTTTTCAACGAAGCCCTCACAGATTAGCAGAAAATGAAAGAGAATTGATGCGCAGGATGCTCGAATAATTACTCGAAGCAATAATAATACTAGAAAGTATTTCACCTTATGCAAGCCCGGCTTTCTTAGTAAACAAAAAAGATGAAACAAAAAGGTTATGTATCTTCTTCAGAAGTTTGAGTGAAGTCACTATAAAGGAGGAGTACCCCATGCTTAATAATGAGGATTTACTGAATAGATTGAAGGATTGTAAACATTTTCCTACGTTAGATTTTGCTTCAGGGACTACCAAATAACGATGCATCCTGATTCAACTGAGAAAACGGCCTTCATAACACCCGAAGTGCATTAGGAATTGCTAAGCATGCCTTTTGCTCTTACTAATGCTCCATCGGTTTTTAAAGTACCATTCATTTAATTTTTAATAAAGTTAGATTTGATAAGGTCATCATCTATCTAGATGAGATTTTGATTGTTACTGAAACAAAACTGGAGAACATAGAAATTGAAACATTAGAAATAATGTGCGAAGTAAACTTAACATTGGATTCAGCTAAGTGCAGTTTCTCACAGAAACAAATCAGTTTTATAGGTCATGAAATTGATAGAAATGGGGTACTACCGAGCGAACATAAGATGAAAGCACTTGAAAATGTTCCGGTGTCTACAAACCAACATCAGCTCCGACAATTTTTAGGGCTTGTAACTTACTTTAAGAAATCTGTACCAAATTTTGCCAACTTGTTCAGTAACTTGACAACATTTTTGAAGAGAAATCGAAATGGGACTGGGACGAGACACAAATAGAAAGTGTGAATAAACTGGAAGATATCTTGATGAGCCCATTATCTGTTTTTGATTCGTCCCGAGATACTATCGGATATTCAGATGGCTGCCGAGATGGAATTGGTGGAATTATCATGCAGATGATAGAAAACGGGGAAAAACCAATATGCCACTACAGTAGACAAACATCAGACTGAAAAAACTCTTGTCAACTGGAATTGTTAGCAATTGTTATGACTGTTCAGAAATATAGGCATAATTTGTTGAGGGAAGAATTTATCATGAGAACAGGTAATTTTTTTTGGTCATGGAATTGATAAAAATGGGGTACTACCGAGTAAACATAAGATGAAAGCACCTGAAAAATGTTCCGATGCCTACAAATCAACATCAGCTCCGACAATTTTTAGGACTTGTAACCTACTTTGAGGAATTTGTACCAAATTTTGCCAACTTGTTCAATAACTTGACAATTATAATTATACAGATTGAAACGCTGTCGAAAACACTTTTGGAAAAAAAGACATCATTCCGCTAGGTGGATCCTTATTTTACAAAAATACAATTTCAAAGTAGAACATAGACCTGGGTACCAAATGCTGCACGTTGACGCACTGAGTCGAAACCCAATTACAGAAAACACTAACAACACGACTGCTACGGAAACTGTCATGGAAATATCAGATAAAGATTGGTTACTCTCCGTATAAATACAAGATCCCAAAATTTGTAGATTAAGAGCAATCTTAGAGTCAGGAGAAGCCGAAACTGATACATTTTCAATAACTATGATCTAAGAGAATCTAGAGTATTCAGACTTTATAAACACTGGTGACAGAAAAGCAGGATTTTTATTTCCATAAACATGCGCGACCATTTCATACGTTACATATTGACCACCTAGGACCATTTGTCGATACTTCAAAAGGAAATAAATATATTGGATGTCTCAGAAGTTGCGCATTCCATTGTAGGGATCGAAAGAGAAAAATATTCTGAGACGAAAAATCCTTATCCATTTTTCAATCAGATGAATAGATAATTAATTATTAATTAATGAAAGTGACCAATCAGGAGCGCGCGAAAACAAATCAAATCCGCCGTCCACGGTTGGTCCGTCCCCGCTCTCGGTCTACTGCGTTAGAAGCCGGCAGCAGCTCTGGCGTCTCACTCTCGCGTCTCTTACTGCTTTTCCACTCACTTTTTATTCTTCTGTCGCGCGCTTCTGATTGGTCACTTTCATTGATTATTAATTAATTATCTATGAATCTGATTGAAAAATTGCTGAGGACTTTTCGTCTCAGAATATTTTTCTCTTTCGATCCCTACAATGGGGTGCGCGACTTCTGGGACACCCAGTATATTGAATATAATCGATGCGTTTTCCAAATTCAACATTGTGATATGGGTTCTAAATACAAAAAGTAAGTGGGTCGTTATACAGCTAGATAAAATAATAGCACTTACATATAATAGCATCTTAATTAATTAAGAAACCAGAAACTTTGAAAATATCTCTTGAAAATGATAACCACTCGTGTAGGCGAAACGTCGAGATCTTCTATAAACATACGTCGGCCTTACAACCTGAAGAACCACCATGTATTATTTATTTATAAGTCCATGGTAAGTGACCATGGCCGCGAAAGCCTTTCACAATTTGAAATAATAGCAATCTCTGGTACACGGAAAAGAATAATATGTGACTCAGGAAAAGCGTAATTCCAAGGAATAACTTAATTTTTGCGAGGAGAATGAGATTCGTGGCTACCAAATTTCTGTTGGAACGCCTAAAGCCAATGGTCATGTCGAAAGATTGAACAAAACTGTGTCAGAGGCATTATCTACAATGAGCTAACCCACATGGTAATGAATGGGATAGTGTACTAAACCAAGTTCAGCTAGCGGTTAATTCTACAAAACGAAAAAAAAAAAATCAAAAGTACACCTGGAAAAGTTTTGCTGGGGATTGTGATAACTACCAAAGGAGATAAGCTGACGACCCATATATGCGACTAACAACCTATAAACAAAACTCGACTCAGAGAGAGAGAGAGAGTAGCCATGAGACTAAATGAAAATGCAAAAAAAAGGAAAGATTTGACAAGAAGACCGAAGCTCCTGAATACTAAATTGGAGGCGAGATGTTGATGAAAGAGACAACCTACAAATCTGATGGTAATAGTTACAAACTGAAAGAGAAATACAAGGGTCCATTTACAGGAAACGATAGATACATGATGGAAGATAACTATCCTGATAATAATGTTGAGAGTAAGAGATGGTCCCTCAAAGAGCCACGATCATAAACATTCTCTTAAATGAATGATGATGCTCCGAAATTTTTGATACAAGTAAACGATGAAGTATAGACACGTACCGTTTTGTTTTCTCGAAGTGGATCAGCAACTGAACAACTAATCGCTGAAGTATTTAGAGATCTGCAGATCGGTGGAATTTGTCTAAAAAGAATATTATCAGGTAAAACGATTTCCAATTTCGTTGAATACGCATTTTCTCCTTCATTCTTGATGTTAGCTTCCAATTTCAAATATGGTTTTGATCCAACAATATACGGTTCACCATTGCTGAAAAAGAATAATGTTCAATGATTTGATATGCTTTTGAGGAACAAGCTGACGATGCACATGCAACTAAAATTGAGATATTGGACGCCTATCAATCAATGAGAACAAAATAGCCTTCTTCTTTTTTTGTACCACACAAGTATTTTGATTCCTAGATGCGCATTTTTCTCTATATCCCTCTCTCTCTTTGAGTAATTGGCAGTTGCTTCCAATGAGGTGCAATTGTCCACAAGATGCGCATTTCGATATCCAAATTATCTTCATCAGTAGGAAAACTAAACTGACAGTAAGTATCCAAACTAGTCGTATTTATATCAAATGAAACTAGTAAGTAAAACCAGTTGATGATATCATGAATTTAGATTTTTATGAAAGTATTGCCATCCACAAAAGCAGTTTGAATAAATCCCTTCTCAATAATGATAACGGCCATTATATTCAAAACTATTTGAGTTAATTTTGATAAAGGAATAAGTAGGTACCTATTATCGATGTGGGTGAGTGAAATCACACCTGATCTTACTGATGAAGATAACTTGGTTATCGAAATGATCATCTAGGAGTGAAAATACTTGCGTGGTTAAGGAGAAAATATTATTTGTTCTCATCTAGAACTGAAGTAGGTGTGAGATTGTAGCAGTGATTGCAATTTTTTTTCTTGAAACTGTTTGTTTGATACGCTGAAAGAAACAAATTTCACTATTAGCCGTTCTTCTTTTCATAATACCAGAAAGAATAACGATTTGAAATGACCAATTTCTAGAAGTATACGTAATGCAAAATTTTATTGCAATTTACTAGGGACAGAATGAAGTAGACGCTCTGCATAAATGCACGGTTCGTAGTACCTAGTATGGGTTTAAGAAAAACCATGTAAACATCCAAAAAAGTGCGTGAAAGAGAAATAGAGCTATTTAACTATAGCCTAAAAAGGGGGGGAAGGGGCTCCACCAGTTTTACAGCATCAGACACAAACTGGAGAAACTCCACTTATTTTGGCATGACCATACCCTGTACCGGAAATTGTGTGCTTATAACAACGGCAACAAAAACTATCACTCAGGTTGCATAATGTCATAACAGCTTGGGCAGACAATAAAAGACTCGAGTACTGGCGTAGTCTACCGGGCCTAGCCCATTCCAAAGCATTTATTGCTTGTACAAGGAAACAACAGGACTCTGACAAACTGCTAGAACTCAGTAGAGCGCATCTCAGAGTTATAGTAGGTTTGCTTACTGGCCACTGCAAACTCAAACATCACATGCATAAAATCGGACTTGCACAAGATGCAGAGTGCCGGCTATGCATGGAGGATGATGAAACGGCTAAACACATTCTGTGTACATGCCCTGCAGCGGCCAGAACCAGATTCTCAATATTTGGCGATACGACAGTAAGGCCAGAAAACCTGGTAAATTGTTCTCCCAATACATTCCCCAATTTCGTCAAGAGATTGAATATACTGGGAGAAATATAACCATAGGGTGAGCCACAATAGGCCATTGGCCGCAGTGGAGGGCTTGATACGGGCCCACTCACGTTCAAACCTATCAACCTATCAGGTTGCATAAAGAAAAGGTGATCACATGATTAACTAATCTCACATCAAAGATTAAATATCATATGCGTTGCATAAAACAGCACTAACATATGTAAGAGCCTCTATTAGTGATAACGGAAAAGATTTCATGTGAAAGCTGTGTCATTTGTAGACATTGTTCTTACAAATGATATCGATTCTCTGAGAAAAATAATAGCAAGATATGATGGAGACTTCTAAGAATGAAAAGGGGGAGTCAAAAAGAAGTAGGTGATCGTTCTCTTGCTACCAGATTGGTAATAAATTTTGTTTTCGAATGTTTGGCTCACTGCATCGAAACACTGACATGTATCAACACTGTCAAGTGCCAAATTCATATTTAAAAAATTGCAAAAAATCGAACCTGTTGGAAAGTTGTGTTCCATATTGTGGGAATGTATACCTACGATTATCCAAAACAAAAATGACATTTCACAAATTTTCGAAAAATAAAGAACTTGCGCAAAAATGGTTGCTCCATTTTAATCTTTCCACCGGCAAACTAGAATTATTTTATTGTAAAAGAATTTGTGGAGATCATTTCCAAGAAAGTGAAAGGTTGAAGAAGCGGAAGACTCCTTTTATATCAAAACTTTGTGATGTTTGTGAATTCCATTCTTATGTTATTAGGTATAATCGGACTCACGCAAAATTCTACTCATTTTTCAATGTTCTATGAGTGAAATCTAGTGGTGAGTATTTTGTTTTTCATTACGAGTTCAGAAAATAGGCTTTTTCCATGCAAGCACGGGAAAAGGATTTATGGACGATTATCGAACGATATTTTTCATTATATCTACCTGAAAACCACAGATTGTTAAGAAACATTCATTTTTAATGATGAAGGAACAAAAACATGCATTGATTATTGAAATATTTATGGTACAAAAATATCCAGAAATTGCCACAAAACAAGCGTTATTTACCCTGTTGGTATGGAAATTTTCAAACAATTTGCGATTTCTAGAGAACTGTCAACAACATATCTTTTAATTTTGACATGTAAATAGGCAGCTATGATGACACCAGCGCACGGAAAATTTTTCCGCGTGGGCGCACGGAAAAAACACTTTTTCAGTATGCTAAATAAGCATGTAAATATATTGTTTTCACGGAAAAGAAAACTGTAGGTCACAATGAGCTTATGACAAGAGGCATAAGATGTCCGGAGGACTGCTCATTGCTAATATCCTATACAATAGGAAAAGTTGGGTCGAAAATCCATCAGAAAACAACTACTTTCCTGGCTAATGCCACGACGAACATTGAATTACATCAGATGAAATTTCCGTGCATCTTATGTATATTGTTTTCAGATAGGTATAATGAAAAAGTATAGTGTAAAACTCGTGCAGAAACTGGACATTTCATACTCGTGTGACAAGATCATATACCACTCGCCTACGGCTCGTGGTTTATCATCTCGTTACACTTGTATGAAATATCCTGTGATAATATAATAAATTTGTCGAAATAATTTGGCTTTGGTCAAGTCCTTATAACACCTGCATAATGAAATGGGTTCTCATTTCTACATTCACTTCAGCCACATACTCCTACCAGATTTCTTCGTGCACTTTGAATTATCCATAAGTTGCATCTAGGAGACTTGTTTCAGATAATATCGCTACTCATATCTGATATCCAAAACTTCGACGTTTTTAGAGTATTCACTTTCGCTACTTCCCGAACTATTATGTGGCACTATCTAAGTATGGATAACTATAGGTTCACAAAACCACCACTATTATTTCGGCTTCTTCTTGTTTTGAAAACCTTTCAATTTCTGAAAATCGTTGGATCCCGTTTGTCAATCCTCTTTGTACCTCTTGTTACTGTTTTTTTCCATCATCTTGTCTTGCTGACCTTGCTGAAATGATTTCAAAAATCCCAAAATATCCCGTATTGTCGCTGTTTCGCCGTAATTGTTTTCTCTAATCATTCCATAATGTAGATAACTTTCGGTTATGTCTTCCTTTTCCTCACTTACTCTTCATTTGAAGGCCCAATCTCAATTTCGATAATGATGATTGTCTTATTAAACGAATTACTCCAGTAATAAGCAGATTACTGCATGAGAGATACTCTAGGACATCTAACTTGGTGAAAATTTTGCAACATCCACGGACTCAACATATACATCTGTAATAACCACCATCACCTTCAGGCAGAAACTCAGGTCAACTCATAGACCAACAGGGTCCATCTGTATTGTCCCAGTTATTAATTATATTATTCTTCAGATTAAAAAATAGGGTCTGCCTTATATTCAAGCCAAGGTGAGTTTGGAGACGACATATAATTCGTCGTGATGTGGTTCATGCTGGTTAATATGAGATTTTTCTGCTAATGATCACCTAATGATCCCTACAGTTCAATTATTTTATCTTTACCCGTGCGTCATAATTGAATGCATATGAGAAATTTTAGTCAAAACAAAGTCTAAATGTAAAACGACGTGGCTGATATCCCGATAAAAATTACAACGTGTAGATAATGAGATAATTGTGAATGGAGAATAGTTCCAGGCATAATCTAAAAAAGAGCTAAAATATATTGTGAATGTTTTTGGTCTTTATTTATAGAATTAGGTAAGGTTTTTTTCTCAATAGGGTTTTCACCCTCTGAATTACTGTTGTGTGAATATCCCGGTAATTCGGAATTACAGTCACATATATCAATTGTGGGGTTAGAAATTTCAAATATTATTTGTGAAAAAAACACATTGTATTGTACTTACTTTGAAATTAATGATTGTAAGAGACGTTTAGTTTTGAAAAAAACTGTTTTTATAATGTGTCTGACTGCAAAACGAAGTAAAAGTGGTGACAAACAATCCCCAATGACAGAAAATAATGACGTGATTGATGGTACTGCTCTAGTCAATACACTATTTGGCAAGTTTAGTTGAAATGTAAAAACACTGTCAGCTTTATGGCTATCTCTTTTCACTGTTTTGAGTTTCAATGGATCATCACAATACCATAATTCTTTGCTTAGAAGACAAATGTCAACGAATTTTGATTCGCTCATAGCGGTTGATAGACAGAGATGTTACATAGAGGGTGTGTTATTTCTTAGATCATAAATTGATGATGCATGGGTAAAGATAAAATAATGGTGGATTTATGCAGCAGTCATAAGTCATAAGTCTTAAGTCATAAGGAAGAATATTCGTATTGGTTGGGATAAACGGACCAACCAATCATTAACGAATATTCTTCCTTATGACTTAAGACTTATGACTGCTGCATAAATCCACCATAATTCAACTGTATATAGCGCCCTCTTTGAGTTCTCATCATCCGAAGTGAACTTCATCAAACGCTTTCCTATTGTTTTCAGACTCAAATTCCAGAACAGATCAAAGGTTCCTGTTACAATTAATTTATTTTCTCATCGCCATTAGTCCTGATCCAGATATAATAAAAGTGTTTGCTCCACTTGAGCACTCCAATCACACTCTGTCAGTAGTACAATATCGCCTTATTGTATTACAGTTCAATTGACTGAAATGGTCTTGGTCATAATTTTGTCAACGTTGCTTTGGAAGGGAGCCCGTTTCTCTTCTATAAACTCAACCTAATGTGCTGAAATAATCGTACTGAAAATGGAAAGTTCGAAGAACTTAAAACGTCACAGTTCTTCTGGACTTTTGAAAACTGCATCAACAGTATTGACTACGACGTTGTAGATTATTTTTACTCTGCAAAATACTTCAACATTTTATGGATTGACACTAAGAACACGATTGAATTTCCACAGATTTATTGTTTTCGCGACATGTTTCGATACACAGTATCTTTCTCAAGCGATTGTAAAGGCGGATTTCCACCAAACGGACTCGCTTGCGACTAGTTTCAATTTCAAAAACAGAAACAAAAAACTTGTTGCAGTTTCGAAAACAAACTCGAAACTTGAATTCCACCAAACAAACAAAAAATTAGTCTGTCGCGTGTTTTGTTTTGCAAGTGTTTTCTGTCGTTTCCACTAGACAAACAGTTTTCATCATGCCTTCTCTAGACGATGTGTTTATAATGGCGTGCGGTATTTATATAATTGAATCTTTTGAGCAAAATAAGCGAAAGCGAAGAAAACCAAGATACTGGATGAGATCATTTTTAAGAAGACGAATAGATTATGGAACGGACAAAATTATGGCAGATTTGGTACATGATGACATAGGAATAAATGGAGAGCTGAGGTCATCATTTCATAATTTTGTAAGAATGTCCAATCACGAATTTGAGAACCACCAAATCACACACCAGAACAAAATACCTAGTGAACTGTTGTCAGCGTTGTCGCCAGCCGTTTCCACAAAGCGAACTCTGTTTACAAAAACAGAGACAGAACACCGAAACCTTTTGATCTTTCCGCCCGGCGACGGGACTTTTCGTAGTTGACGAAAACACTTAACTCGCGACACGAAGTCTTCAAAATGTTTCTTATTTTGTCAACAAAAGTTTTTGTTTTGTCGAAATCGAAACAGTTGCTGTTTTGTCCGTTTAGTGGAAATCCGCCTTTATACACAAAATTATTCTACGTTGAAAATTACTTAAATACCCTTCTTGTTAATTGAGGTAATTAGGAACTACCTATAATAAAAATTAAAATTGACAATACAATGTAGGTACCTGGAAATCTCAAAACATAGCTACTACTCAATTAATTGAAAAGGTTTAACGAAGGAGAACTATTTAGGTCCAATTGATAATTTAGTTAACAATTCGAATTTTTCAATTTGATAATTTCCAAGAATTCTAAATAATTTTCAACATGAAGGATTTCGAAGTTTTCATCGAAGTCATGGTCTTCCTCCAAACTATGATTGGTATTTGTTGAATGTGTTTTATTCTTTACATAATTCATACGGTGTTCACGTACGCGGCTTTTGAATGGTAGACAATTCAACGGTATTTGAGTCATTTTCGACGTAAAATAATTTAGTGTATTACATTCGCTTGAGAAACATACTCTGTGTATCGAAAAATGTCACGAAGACAATAAATCGGCGGAAATTTAATCGTGTTTTACCTTAGTGTCATATACTATGAATTTCCATCAAGTAACGGCCACGTCAATCCAAAATTTTACGAATTTCAACAAAGTGCAAAAGTGGTGGGAATTATTGAAACAAAACAAAAATGTATCGATTGCGGGTAATACTTAGTATAAATAATTACATGATACTAACCTCAACTCAGGAATATCAATATCAAAAATCAACTTTGATCTGCAATCGTTATCTTCTCCGCAATCGAAGGTAAACGGTAGAGCGATTTCGTAATATGTTTTATTGGAACGAAAAGTATCCAAAACTGGACATCTCAAACATAATCGGTCGTTTATCTCATTCTTCGATTCCAGAATATAAGTAGTGCCTTTTGTGATAACAGGGTTGTTGAGCTTGTAAGAAAGAGAGGCTGTTATTGGAAATGCTGTCGCTGGGGAGTTGAAATTGTCAGAAGGCTGAAAAAACAAGTTTATTTACGATTCGAAAAATAATTCAGTGTACCATAATAATACTTTTGATGATTCATTCATATTATATTTCAAGAATAAATGAGTTATATCGGATGTAAATTGATTCTGTGCTACACATATAGCTTTTTGTGTTAACCAATGAAGCCGACTTCTGGTTTCCCCCGAAACGATGATGAGAATATAAAAATTGTAATGAAACAACTATAAAGAATGTAGTCATTCTTGACCATCATTGTAAGACGACAAGACCCAAATTATTTAGTTATGGCTCACAAAATAGAGCCAATTAAGGATGACTAAAAATATCACTGAATATTTATGTGAACCATCAAAAATACACACATTAACCGTCTAGTTCACAGGTATCAAAGGAAGTGAACGGGATAACTGAAAGTACTGAAGTGAACAAGAATTTTCTTGTGTGAAGAAAACAGAATTCTTTGGGAGATCGTTTAGTAACGAACAGTCGTTGCCAATCGATGATGAACCCTTTACTCCCATATACACCTACTAAGTAGGCTTATTATGGCAAGTACCTGTCAGAAAACAACTACTCCCCTGGCTAAGACCACGACGGGTAATGTCCCTGTCCAACTCAAAACATAATTCTGCTGGTTGGTCACAGAGGGCACTTGCAATTGCGTCCTCTGATGCTTGAGGAACATTGCACAAGTATCTGTTAGATTTAATTCAATACCCGTCGTGGTCTTAGCCAGGGGAGTAGTTGTTTTTTGACAGCTACTTGCCATAATAAGCCTACTTAGTAGGTGTACATATGGGAGTAAAGGGTTCATCATCGGTCGGCAACGACTGTTCGTTACTATATAAGAATCTCCTCATTGGCCACTAGATCAGACGAAGTACGTCACACTCCACTATAATTTTGGCTATTTATAATGAATTGCGTCTTCAGATTACCATAATAAATATCGGTAGGATATACTACTATTGTACTTACAACCCATATTTTGGAAAATCTCATAATTTTCTGAAAAATCTTGATGACGTTCGTCAAAGAGCTCAGGAATTCCCATCCAGATACTTGGCAACAAAGGTAAACAATAACAAACAGGCTAGCTCTCGTTTCTCGCTCAGGGACATATAAACTGACAGCAATCTTTTCAGGTATTCGTCACCCAACAATAAATAAATATGAGGAGATCGCGAACAGCCTTTGGAGAGGGTGTGTTCTTTAGAGGACGCTGTTATCCAGTACGTTAAATACCGGGTGTTTCACAGTGGATGGAACATTAGAAGTATCTGGAGAACAGAAAGACAGATCATTTAAAAAATTTGTGGGCGTGGATAATCAAACTTGCTCTATCCGTGGGCCTAACGAAATTTGGGCAAAACGCAACTTCATCGAATGTGGGTGTGACGAAATGTCTCATTAGGCCCACAATAATTTTTTTAGAGAATTGCATGTCAGCATTTGGCAACAGCGCTTGATTCGGCTATGTTCGGAAGCTGTGGGTACAACGCAATGTGGGCATAACGACATGTGGGCGAAACGAAATGTGGGTGCAACGAAATGTGGGTGTAACGGAATGTGGGCACAACGACATGCTCCCCTCTATCCGTCTAAAATACTTTCATCAATACAGTGTTGCCGCTTGTATCAGAAAGTAGTAGCTACTTTGTTATTTTAAATGGATCACCTCGTATATTGTTAAGGTTGTATTCAACTACTCAATTGATTTCAGAGATGGGTCGATAAAATGAAAATTCTATATGCAGCCTCTTCGATCAGAGTCTGGGTGGAAACTGAACTTTTATTCATCTTCTTCTTGTAGAACACAGAACATCAAAATAAAAGTGATCATTGACATATGACATTGTAGTCTTACATGTTAAGGTTAGTCTCATGTGACATATATTATATCATTTTTGGAATCCTTATAAGATTCCTCACAACTTTCCCACATATTTTCCTATTCCTATCTATGACGATTTCCGAGATAAAAATTATTATGTCCAATTTTGTGCAAAACCTGACCATTGAAAAATATAAATTTTTTTCCCAATGCAAATTTACAAAATATTGCAATTTGGGTTATAGCTGCATAAGACCATTAAGTATTCTGTCGATGAACTGGATCTCAGTTTCAGCATACAGGGAGGCTCAGAAGTGAGTTCCTTCCGGGAACTCACGAAAATGACTGAAACTCCGTTTTTTTAAATGAAACACCTTGTATATTATTACTTATTTGAAAAGCTGTAACATTTTTAATTGAGTATACTTTCCCTATACCTATCTCGTGGTTTGTTAGTTATGTTCACTTATGTTATGAATTCGTCTTCAATAAAATAAATATTGGATAGTGATTCAGCTAGTAGGCTCTATGAACTTCATTCTGACAGAGAGCTAACATGTTATTCCTTCATTGTCATCCTGTATTCAAGTTGCATGGGTGTGAAAGTACTATGGCAGAAAATAATTACTTGAATGTGGTTTTGATGGATTTAATCATCATTTATGGTCAATGTAACAAGAATATCAGTAGAATGAATTTGAGAAAATTCATTAGATTGAAGAGAAATTTTGAAATGTTTGGATCTTCTTTGAAAGTAACAAGAAACTTGCCTAGACTTGTGACAGGTAATGAAGACAACGCAATAAATGTTTCGGCATACTTCCACGGGAATCCTCAAGCTTCCATTCGTAGTGCGGTTCACGATTTAGGTGTGAAACTTTCATCAGTTCATAGGATTCTGAAGGAACACGGAGTTTCATGACTACAAATTTCATAAAGTTCAAGCTCTCAAGCCCCAAGACACTCAGCAAAGGATCGAACTATGTGAAATGTTGATGGTGCGTACACAAGTAGACGAAAATTTTCTCAAGAAGATAATATGGACTGATGAATCAAAATTTTCGAGGGAAGGTATTTTCAACAGGAGGAATCTTCATTACTAGGCAACCGAAAATCCGCATGTCACAAGAGAAATGGGATTTCAAGAAAAATTTAGTTTCAACGTTTTCTGTTTAATTATGGACAATCAACTGCGCTTTTTGATTTATGATGAAAACCTTGATTCTGGAAAATATTTGAATATCTTGAGGACAACGGTTGGGGATTTCATTGAAGAACTGACACTAGAACAATATCGTCATGTTATTGATATCAACTTGATGGAGCTCCTGCTCATTGCACTGCAGAAGTCGGGTTGGAATTGGACCGTATATTTGACGATCGATGGATTAGACGTTTGGGTCCATGGAACTGGCCCCCTAGATCCCCTGATCTTACACCTCTAGACTTTCATTTGTGGGGCACTATCAAGCAAAGAGTCTACAGAACACCGGTCAACACAAGGGAAGAATTAGAACATCGAGTGACCCTAGCGTTTCACGAATTAGATACAAATGAAATTCAAAGAGCCACAATAGATGCCGTTGATGTTCGCATGGAAAAGTGTCTGGAAACGAATGGTAAACATTTTGAAAATTTATGGAAATGATTCAGAACAGCTAAATCTTTCTAGATTTATTAATACACATGTAAGACTTTGATACTTTTAGCTTTTCATGATGATACAAACCTTTTAAAATTTCTATTCAATCTAATAAATTTTCTCGAATTCATTCGAGGTAAATCAGCATTTCTTTTCATTAAACTCTCTGTATGTTCTGCTGACATTCTTGTTACATAGACCATAAATGATGAATAAATCCATCAAAACCACATTTGAGTAATTATTTTCTGCCATAGTACTTTCACACCCATGCAACTTGAATACAGGATGACAATGAAGGAATAACAAGTTAGTTCTCTGTCAGAATGAAGTTCATAGCCTACTATCTAAATCACTATCCAATATTTATTTTATTGAAGACGAATTCATAACATAAGTGATCATAACTAACAATCTATATGAGATAGGTATAGGGAAAGTATACTCAATTGAATTGAAAAATGTTACAGCTTTTCAAATAAGTAATAATATACAAGGTGTTTTATTTAAAAAAACGGAGTTTCAGTCATTTTCATGAGTCCCCGGAAGGAACTCACTTCTGAGCCTCCCTGTTGGCTGAAACTGAGATTCAGTTCATCGACAGAATACTTAATGGTCTTATGCATCTATAATCCAAATTGCAATATTTTGTAAATTTGCGTTGGGAAAAAATTGATATTTTTCAATGGTCAGGTTTTGCACAAAAATTGGACAAAGTAATTTTTTTCTCGGAAATTGTCATAGATAGGTATAGAGAATTATGTGGGAAAGTTTTGAGGAATCTTATGAGGATTCCAAAAATTATATAATATACGAGGTGTTCCATTTGAAATAACAAAGTAGCTACTACTTTCTGATTCAAGCAGCAACACTGTATTGATGAAAATATTTTAGACGGATAGAGCAAGTTTGATTATCCACGCCCACAAATTTTCGAAATGATCTGTTTTTCTTTTCTCCAGATACTGTTCCATCCACTGTGAAACACCCGGTATATACATTTCCTTTCAGAATGTTATCTCAGATGAATGAAAATACAGAGTGAGTCAATCTGAACACCTCAGACTCTCGCGGCCAAATGGTATCTATTTTCGGTAAACGGTCATGGGAAGTATATGAAGGGTACACGGGAAAAACAAGCTAAGTCAAACTTTCTGGTTTTAAGTTATTGCTATTTTAAGGTTAGTATCCTGGATAACTAGACTTCTATAATGATATCTCATACATATTTTATTTACTTTTATTAATATATCTCATAACTATTGAATATTGAAATTTGAAGTCTTTTGAACAGCGGATTTTCCAAAAAAGTATTGACTTAGCCTGTTTTTCACCAGTTTTGGAACTATATATTTTTAACGAACGTCTATTTCAATATAAGGTACAAAATAATGTAACACCTAATTTAATAATAATAAAAATATTAACATAAATAATATTCCCAAGCCTCCAGCTTTTTTGTCTTCGATCTGAAAGAACAATAAAATCTTTTAAATGTTCTTATTGAGAAATAAAGTTGTTACATTAAATAAAACTTAATGGAAACAATAGGCACCTCAGGTGTGTGGCAGAGAAGAAAAATATTGTTGAACACTTGGACCACAAAATCGTTTAAGTCATTGAAGGTCTAAAAATTTTGCGGCAGGTATTTTTAGTAATCCTAAAAAAATACATTATGTATAAAAATCATTTTCTTGATTCATTGTAATTTACCTTCATAACTAGAATTAGGAAGTACAAACTCATTTTCCTTTAACGTAGTTGCTCTTTTCAAAATCTTATCTTTCACAACTCCGCTCACCCATTGACCATTATAAAACTCCCTATACTTAACCACACGTGGATGTTCCTTGGTTAACTCCAACTCTCTAATTGGAAGAATTGGAAAAGGACATTTTTTTTTTGTAATATTTACTCAAATGATTCGTCCACTGCCGAAAAATATACTGGTTTGTCTCAGTAATTTGAATCACTTCAAATGGAGATGGTTTGGCTCTTGCGCATTTTATTAATTCGCATAAATCTTCTGGTGTTTCAAACCTAGCCTTATGATTTAAAATGCCCATATTCTTGTCGTTTTCCATGTAAGAGTGACCTCTTATCGGAAAGGTCACTTTTACAGAATCCAAGCGTTTTTGTTCATGTACAACGTAATGCAGGAACCGGAAAAATGTGTAGTTCTTATTTTGACCGCTACAGTAATCACAGAATATGTCCAACGTTCGAACTTGAGGATCCAGATGATTGTAGAGAAAGTCGTGCAATAAAGAAACTACATCGTCGCTTCCTTTTTTTCCAATATTTTCTGGATAAACGTAGAAAAAACTTGCTCCTGTAGATAAGACGTGTATGTTAAATAGATACATAGACAGCTGCCTTTTATAGTAAACATCGTTTGTCGTTATATTCGGCAGAGGCAAGTTTTTTCCGTAATCGATACAAATCGACTTCCTTTTTAGGTCCTGAGAACTAGCGACTTTAGATTTTCTTATTCTATTATAAAACTCTTGTGCTTTTGTTTTGTGCACTTTATTATCAGTGATAATCTTTATTAAGTCAACTTCCATTGCCGTCCTAGTAGTCTCATTCTGTTCACTAGCTATATTTTTTTCAAAACATTTTACGTTAGCTAGGAATGTGTCGCAAGTACTACAAGTGTCGGTTCTAGGATATCCAAAGGAGATGTTAAAGCAACTTGTAAAGATTTTTCTGTATGATTCATACGAAACGATGCCTTCCGGATGAAGTTCTTTAAACATTACAAACATCTTGTTAAGGTTTAACTCTTCTGGTAAGTATGTTTTAGCGGTGTCTCTGGTACTATAATGACTTGTACGACCTTTAAATGACCTAATATGATTTTTAATATTTTGTGTTGTTTCAGTGCTTAATTTTTTTGGGCGGTTTTTATGAGTCCCTCTTTTGTCTTTAGGAGCGGAACCACGCTCTTTCAGAGATTTTACCAGATATTCAATTTTCATTTTGGTAATTCCATGTAAAGCCATAAATTCTTTGCGACATACAACAGTTTCATTAATACCTCTGTTTTCAAGAGAATATCTCACCTTATAATTAACAGCGCAATCTCTAAGAGAAGCCTCGTTCTCTGGTTTTCTTGGACGCCTTTTTTGCACAGGTATAAATAACACTCATTAGACCGCATAAATACAAATTTTGTTCATCTCTCGAAGGTAAATTATTAAAGTCACTTAAAAGTTTCAGTTTAGCCTCTGCGGGTATTTTTGATGAACAGTTCAAGCGTTTGCAACAGCATTCCTCACCCAATTCATGGCTTTGCAAACGCATTCGCTTACTTGCGTCACTTAGTCTTCCCCGTATTGGTCTTTTTTTTTTGTAGTATTTTTCACACCGACACTATTACTATCCATTATTACGATGTATTATTAGTATGTATTATTTATTGAACTGTTGTCCGAACATGAAACGACTACAAATAAATCTAACCTTATAATAAAAACAAAACACCAAAACAGCTGAATCATCACAAGCGATATGACTTGATCTGTTTTTCCCCTGAACCGGGAGGACTTAACCTGTTCTGGTGTATGCGTATATTAAAATAATTCATTCTAGGAAACTTAGCTTGTTTTTCCCTCGATTATGTATGTGGCTTGAAAACTACGTAGTTTTACTACTGGATGGCGCTATTATCTCAGTTTCGTCAAAAATTGACTTAGCCTGTTTTTCCCGTGTACCCTTCATATGTATGTCGATTTGATCTGCATTTTGAAAATAAAGATTTTTATACAAGGTATTTGAAAAGAGCGTTACATATCAAAGTTATATTTTTTTAAATGGAACACCCTGTATTTTCTTGCATTTTTTAATTCATTGAGAAAAAATAAGCTGACTTTGCTGTAGTATCCCTATACCTAACTCTCTCCGTTTGTGAGACATTCAACTTTTTCTCAAAATGTAGCGTTGTTAGAGAAATTCAATATCATTAGAATTAGCTTCGGCAGGTCTACAGAATTTTGACCGGTCAATCTTTCAGTCAGATACTGTGGCTTGAGTTAACGATCAATAGTGTACAGTGTGTTTTAAATTATCAGAAACACTTACCGCATACTTGAACGCCATATTCATTATTATTTCAAATGGAACACCACGTGACAAGATTCACTTTTTCATTTCCTTTTGAACCATATAATATTTCCCTATACCTAAATGTAGTACTTCAGGAGCTATCGAAGCCTTTTCGAAATCCTATGAATTTTTTGAATTAACATTATTCCATCTAGTAGTCTGATGTCGTATACTTGAGTAATACCCTGTTCAGTTGTTGGCTCCTGTCAAATAGCGTAAAATTTTGTCATAAGTTTGTGTTGAATTCGTCTTCCTCTCGTGTTTTCAGATTTGAGGATAAAATCATTATTTTTGAAATGCAGTTCAGATCGTCACACATATACTTCCCATGACCGTTTACTGAAAAAAGATACCATTTGGCCGCGAGAGTCCGAGGTGATCAGATTGACTCACCCTGTATAATATACAGGGTGTTTGAATTTATTTTAGTAGACAAATGAGTTGAGACTAAAAATGAACGTAGCAACTTTATCATGCAAGTCAGACAGGGAGGGCTCGGTGTTTCTTTTACGGAGAAGACGAATTCTTTGTTAGTCACAACGCTATAAGAATAACTTGTTGGAATTAAACCCTATACATATATGATATATAAGACACAGAACTGATTCCATATATTGAGGTTAACACCTGAACAGCCACTGAATATTCTGGATCATATTCAGAATATCTTTATGGTCGATGCTGTTATGAAATATCGTCAATCATTCTGCCCCCAGAAGAAACGCTTTCGTGGTTTTTCTGTTTTTTCAGACATTGTTGGATATGAGATGAATTTTTGGCGTTTAACGGACACGAGTCGTCGGAGAAACTTAAAAAATCTTCATCCCTTTGTCGCCACTTCCTAGAAATTGATGGACAGAGAATTGAGACTCCCTGCAGACGAAGGGAATTCTCTGAAATAACGCTTTCTGTCTTTCTGTTCTGAAGCATTCTTCGAACATTAGGTAGGTTTAGATGTTGAGTGAACTGGAAGATAAATGAAAAGTAGAAAAATTCAATGATTATAATGATTATAATTCCATAAAAGAATGAAATCCCTCTGTTTTTATAGACCACCTACAGACATGTTATTACAATTGTTTCAACAATTTTGTATGTAATTGAAACATTTGAAAGTTGTTTCTATGCTTAGTTGCTATGAGAATGGTGAAACAAAATAAAATCAGACATCGTGGTTTCAGAGAAATGAGGTACTGTTACACCAGGGACCCAATTTTTGAAATCGTAGGAATTGATTCTCTCATGAAATATTTCTCTAGATTAAATTCCAACGTGAAACAATGAAACGAGAGAATTGCTATTTTTGAACACCGTAGGAAGTCATTTCATAGGAGTTTAGTTTTGGGACGTATGTCTTGTATGCGATCATAGAAGAATTTTGTTTGACCAATTAAAAAATAGGATTCTTGGTGACACGCATTTGAATTTGCCGTTTGCAGATTTGATTTTTGCTAGGTTTTTAATAACTTCCTGGAAATAGACGTCAACAGAAGATTCATAAGCAGCGCTCTAAAAAATGCATTAGAACTGCAGAAAATGATGTAAAACTAAGAATTGGTAAATTTAAGAAAAACTTTACTCATAATATCGCAAAAGAAAGGTGGGAGAGTATTGCCATTATATTAAATGCCATGGCTGGGGAACACAAAACTGGGGTTTGCTGAAAAAGGTATATGTTGGTGGAATCATACATAAGAGATAGGTAACGTGAAGCAACATTTTCCTATCGTAGAGTTGGCAAGATCTGATGAGTCATGCAAATAAAAAGAATAGGGACGCAAAAATTTATAACAAAGTGAACCAGCGGAGAGTCACCAAAAACAGTCAGTGATAATGAATGGGTGAGGAATTAAAAAAACACAGCAGTATATAATTTCATCTGCCTGGGATATCCAAGGCTATTGAAAGTTTAGTTTATTTTTTCATTGCGAAAACTCGACAGGGAGGTTAATGCAGCTTATCATCGATTTCTAACAATAACTTCTGAAAAGTGTCCTTCTCAAACTGTCATTCATTTGAATTGAGGAACGAATTTTTGTCTCGCAAAAAATTGTGTAATGCTTTAGCCATTGCAGCCTCCAAATTGTTCAAAACCATGCCTTGTACAATATCCATACCTATACATACCTGAATAATAATAATTTCATCAATACATAGAAAAAATCTTCGAGTTTTTTTAACCTGAATACCAAATTCCTAGGAGTATTTTCGGAATCTCCTGCATTGGGTACTAGGAATTTCATCTGTCACTATCGAGAGAAATATTCCTCTAATGGTATTTCAAAAATACGTATTGCTTGAAATTGAGAGAAAATTACGTCATATTTCTCTAGAGAACCAATTCCTACAATTCAAAAATTGGGTCACAGAAGTCTAGAATGAACCATGCAAAAACTTCAAGTCCAATATGTTGATTCTCAAGATGCTTACATAGTTCATGAAATTGAAAGATAATTTGCAAAATTTCTCACATTCAAAGAAACTGCCACACTGCTACATATATGCTTCATCCTAGGAATTGTGAGCTTTTCCATAACCGTAGTGTCATTGGTCCCTTTGATTTTTGCTCTTCCCAGCACCTTGTCGACAGTAATGTTATAGCTTATTTCTGAAAATGGACAACGAATATAAAAATTATTTCTGTTGCTGACTTGGTATACAAATATCCGATGAATGATACGTATCAGATTTTTTTGTAATCGTAAGGTACCATTGCAATTCCTATTGTGAGAGACAATTTATGTTAACCCAATTACATCGCCGATGGAAAGTTGCTCTCGGCTTGAAACAGAAAGTTGATGAGAAACAGTTTTGGCAATGAACCTCCTCATATCGTACCACACATTTAGAAGGCAGATAGGGATGTGTGTGAACCATAGAGAAATTCAATAAATCGGAAACAGCTAAAAATATCCATTGGGATGTACATACAAAAATATTCCAATACCAATCCTACTTCCTATGGTCGGAAAATATATGTGTTGATATCTAATACGTACACTTATAGACCTTGAAATCACCAAATGCCACGTGCACTTAGTAACCTTGGGATAGGACATTGAACCTATCTCAGACCTCTCCAACTTGTCTATACATGTTTGTAACCGAAAACGTGACTTGATCCAATCCGAGAAAATGACCAATTGTCAGGCACCAACGACCTCGAAAGAGTTTCTTGAACCCACCTCGGATTTCTTCAACTTGTCTTTGCCTTTGAAATCGTAATCAAGACGTCATCAAATTCCAGGAATTGACCGATTGCCACGTGCACTGGTAAACTTGAAATAGGTCATAGGTATAGATCATAGGTATAGGAAATAGGAAATAGGTAACAGGCAACGTGAGGTAAACTAATTCCAGGATTGTCAGGAGCACTTGATCACCTTGAAAGAGGCGTCTTTATGACCGACAATGTGACGTCATCGATTAAGCAAATGACCAATAGCCACATGAACTTTCTGCTGATTCAGTGTTCCTTTGTTCTCTCAAGTCTTTTTTGCTGATTCAGTACTTCTTCTCCTTCTCCGAGGTTCTAGCATTAGTTAGTTACTCACAATGTCGTAATTTCTTTGGACAAAAAGGTATAGCGCCACTATCAAAAGGTTATGGTAATATTTATTAATCATTATTCCTTGATCTGTATTTGAGTGCAATCGACACAAACGATGTTGAACAATTTCTTTAAACAAAACCTTAAACATGTGTTTTAATTTTGAGCATAATTTGCCAACTGCTGTGAACTAAACTTGCATGTGTTCTGCATTGTATCACATCAAACGTTTCAAATATTCAATTTTTGTGAATGATTTTCTGATCTCAAATCAATGAACTAACAAGTATTTAGTTTCTCTTCGGGTATTGTGAAAATGTTTTTGATCATTTCTTTCAAAATATAATTTGTCCAATGGGCGCACCTCAGTATGGAGTTGAAAAGAAAATTTTCTCACCCACAGTTTCATTCTCAAACATTGAGTACCGGAAGCAGACTTTCAACAGAAATGACTTCGAGTCCTGCTTTAGTGTAGCGGGAGAAGAGACGAAACCATATTCAATAATTACTACCGGACGACTTCTCAAGAGAACCGCATTTCCAGATATATGAGCACCTACGGCTACATCTGAAAAAAATTAATAAGACATTATGAATTAATACTACGAATTAATTTACGAATTAACAAACATCCACCATCATTGGTATCAGAACAACCGCTACACGGTTTGATCATATCAACAGAAAAACTGAAATCCCATCAAGTGTCAACATATCTTTTATGAAACAGAGGCGGCGGATTTTTTTTTCATGGTACAACAATAAATATTGATTATTACTAATCCTATAAGATGGCATGGATTTTTATAAAAATTGCAAGGGTTGTGCGAAGCAGAAGTTGTTTCTATGCGGGAAATAAATCATATCAATGGGATTGAAAATGCAGTAATATGGCGGCAGACGTAGGACAACATAAAAATGTTTTTCAAAAATTTTATAAATCACGTAGTCCTTCTTGAAATTTCTTTTCTTGATTAATTCCATTAGTATTTTCTTCATGTTCTTCTGGGGTATTTCTTTCATGAACTTGATTATGTCGGCTTTTTTCGTCTTTCTGTTGGGGATTTTTTGATCTTCACGGGAATGATAACGATGACCGAATGTGATGGTATATTCGGTAAGAGCTGTTGCTCTGTCTATGTTTCAAACAATGCGGTGGTCATGTCCTCATGATAATCAGCTTGCCTAATATTTTTTGCAGAGAACAACAACGCATTAGCAATCGTTTTTCATTTCCGGTATGACGAATTATAACTCTATTTCCTCTAGAACATGGAGCTTTCAAAGTAAACTTGTTGCTTTTATCTACCCAACCGTATTGGACGTCATCATGGGTATCAAACCACGTCTCGTCAAGATATATTATGTCTCCATTCTAATTTAGATATTCTTTTATTTTTCTTAAGTAATCTTGTCGATGGACAACGATTCATGCTACCTCCATTATAATCATGCGTTTATCAATTTGTTTGTATTTGAAACAGCAATCGAGTAAAATGTTTCGCAAAGAAAGTAGCGAATTAAAAACATAATCTAGATATTCAAGTAATTTATTATTTCTAATGTCGGCACTTTATTTTCCCGATAAAACTTATGAACACAGCGTAGCTGCACCACACTGTCTAGTAAATAGATCATCTAGCAAATAGAAACTGATTGGAATTCGTCGACGACAGCTCAAAGAAGTTCGAAGCAGTTTGGCCTCTGACCAATTAGAATTTGACAGCGGACAATCAAAGGCTTTCTTTTGGCAATACGCCCGCCCCTTTTATGTGACAGAATACCACGTGGACTGCCAATCGAGTTTAGATGAGGAGCCTTATATAATAACGTGTTCATCATAAATTTGCATATTGATATAATAATTGGTATGATCGCTTGGTTGTGTGCTGTCTCGATTGAGTTCGTAAATACTATACAGTGAATGTACACGCTCGAAGGTGGATTTATGTATTCTATAGGGAAACATTTCTGAGTATCGTTTTCGATGTCCTGAACAGTATCAGATTCGTACGCCTTTCCCACCATTCTGCTGTAATTTACAATTTTATTGTAAACGGAAAGCAATCTCCCAAGTCAGGAAATGATAGATGAATCCATCCATATTTCCTAATTTTTGATGCCGATTACTTTTTGCTGATGTTCACTTCTTGCGCCGTAAATATTTACTCATGCATGGAGTTCTGGCTCAGATGTGTTTTTATGATTAAAATTAGTTTTCAATATGAGTAGTTTTTCCAGCATTCTGCAACGTCTTTTGTGTGTTCTGCTACAAAGGCGAACAGTGGGTGTACATATCAAAGACACATGGAAATTTGTCTCTTTTGTGCCGACAGCTGAATTATAGTAATTGTTTAAGATCTCGAAACCGAAAGTAAAAGTTGTGAGAATACCAATAGACGTTCCGAGGGTAAGCTAAGTGACACTGCATTTTATTAGTTAGTTATTTTTCCCCGGAAATTCAGCCGGAATTCGCAATTACGTTTTATCTATGTACCAGAATCTTGCCGTAAATTACTGTTTCCAAAAAGGTCTAGTCGATACCACATCATAAAATTATCCACGAATGTGATTTCACAGGAGTGGATATTGTCTCGTTTGGTATCAGTCACAAGAAACCGTTTTTTGAAGTTCCTTCACCTCGAAAAAGTATGGCCGTCCAGATTATCGGAACTAGCAGAACTCAGTGAGCCTATTTATTGGAGGAGGATTATCTGATTTCTGTCCTTCGGACATTCGATATCGCGTACTCATACTCCTGTATCTCTTCCAAAGACGTACAACGGTATCTAACCCTGAAGGACGAATTCACGGCCAGACAAGACAGATTTCGCTTATGACTAGTACGTGGATCGCGATAATTGAATTACGCATTCCGAAGGAAGCCGCTGATACGTTTTCTGGAATTTATTTGTGATCCACATTTGAACAAAAATAGACGGTGAGCAAGAAGTTCTAGTTCCCTGAAAGCTGTTTTGCACAGTGATTCGGTAGTGACTAGTCGTTGAGACTGATGTACGGCGTCTGTAATAGTTTCAAAGCACGATCATCAACCAGGGAAACCGATTCACCCTAAACGCTCGTTAAATCGAGTCCGTAAAGACAGTGAGATATCAGTGACCGTTAGCATAATATACTGAATTCATCACCCTGCACTGGTGCGATTGCTTGCCTGTAAGTCTGACAAGGTGAACTATCATTAGTGTACCCAGTGCTCATTGCTGTTGGGAATAAATCATTGTATCATACATTAATTCCTTTACTGTCATTCAGGGTATAGGGGAAAGTGGGGTAACTTTTTCATTTCATAGTTATAGCTGGGATTCCGAAAGTGGTGAGGGCAATTAAAACCTGCCGCTTACTATCATCCGGAACGTGGTCGTTATAATTAACTGACCTCTGGAAAACCGTTTCTTCACTGTAGCTATCCTATGCCTCCCATTAGTGTCATCTGGGAGAAAGAGGGGCATATCACTGTAATCTTACTGGCG
The DNA here is from genome assembly GCA_944452925.2 of Chrysolina oricalcia. Taxonomy (NCBI): domain Eukaryota; kingdom Metazoa; phylum Arthropoda; class Insecta; order Coleoptera; family Chrysomelidae; genus Chrysolina; species Chrysolina oricalcia. The sequence continues at coordinate 42,119,318 of OX101818.2, read as the reverse complement.
CCCGAGGATAGTATTGGGTGTATTGAGTGTAGTACTCGTAACGTATGTCTTTTAATATTGAGAAGAAATCTCATCAATTAAAATTCAGAATATGAAACCGTGAATATTCGCAATCGTTATCTACATCTGGAGTGGGTTGTAACTGTATGAACTAGGAATGGTTATCCATGTAGAATAATGTGAAAGGGCATACGCAAGGCAAATCTGAATATTACTCATTTTGATATTACTATATTGCTGGTTTTTAATGAGTGTTGGAATTCTATATTTCTTTGCATTAATGAACCCTGTCCATTTTGAAATAACTGATATCCATTACTTCTGCAATTGATTATTCTGTCAGTAGTAGGTATTTTGAATACCGTTTTCACTGAAAAATTAATCTTGTAGTTTTTATGTTTTATTAATGTTTTATTTTAGCAATAGATTCAGCCAAATCTCATAACACCTGGTATGTCTGTACCATTATCGAAAGTAGGTATATAACATTCACCTTCATCTTCCATTTAGTTACGGGAACGAAATGTTAATGCATGTTGTTATTTTTGAAGGTGATTTCTATATGTGGAGTTCATATACAATATCCCTAAGACTAATTAGGACAAATTGTAGAATATATTATATTATTTTCCATTATTAATATTATAAAATTCGTCTTTCTCTATAAACAATGATAAAATGGTTTTCAGATGTTGAATTCACATGGAAATACAAGGGCGTGAAACGGAACATTTCACGTTTCTTTGAAACGTTCTTGTAAATTTGCTTGTTTGGGAGATTTCCACTATTCATTGATAATTATTATAAAACATTGTCGAATTCACTTTAAGGGCGCCCATCGTCCATTGTATAACGCTTTCCACCTGGTGGCTAATAGCACAAACGTTGTTTACGGCGGTCACCATGTTAACGGAACTTTATTTACAGAGCATGACCGTTATAGGTTTTGGCTCCTGTCCGATAGAGGGAGCGGGTATGCCCATTTCTTGGATTTCGTATCTAAATTTAAACTGGGTTTTTTTCTGTTTGTAAAGATAAAAGATAAGGAAATAAAATGCTGGCAAAAAACTCATCTTTTATTAAAAAGGCACGACTAGATTATTTTCGTGCAAGTATTCATTTGGGAATGAGAAATACTCTACGGCCTCGCTGATTTGTGGAAGCTATTTCTAAGAGCCAAAACGGCCTTTAGCTCGTCTCATTAATTTGATCGCGCAGCCTGGTCTAACGTAAGCCCTTTAAACTTACAAGATTACTTTGTGAAATTTACATAGTCGTTTTTAGATTACTTACACAGATCCAATTATCCAACAACTTCTTTTCTTATTTGGTCAGACCCCACCTTTTCATAATTGTTTCAGGCGTATTCAAGGGAAGGGAAGTGTGGTTAATTGCCCCTCATAATGATCATCCAAAGGAAAAATCAGTTACCCTTAAAATGAGCTGAATAATTATGTGAGAAACTTCACTCAAAAAACAAACAAATTCCTTAATCAAGAAGTGCTTGTGGAACTAGGTATTAACTAGTTCTTACAGCATGCCGCTTCTTGACGTTCTATTTGAGACAGTCAAGAGAAATGACCACAGGTTTAGCTGTTATTTGTCACTCACGAATGTGAAATTTTGCACCGTTTTGTTATTTGAATGGAAAGACAAACCACACCTCAACAGATTTTTTTTAGTTTGAATGGTAGAATGGGGTGCGCCATCTATCTGAGGATCACGCAACTGGTTTTCTTCACAGCCGATTCTCGGAGAAAACTGCAAGTTTCGATCCGATTACGTAGAACGAGCACCGCTAGATGGACATGCGATGTAGTATCAGATCAAAAAGACTAAACCACAGAACTCCTACTTATATCGTCATAAGATATAAGTACGAGTTCTGTGGACTAAACTAACAAGGAGGGTTTAATACGTTCTAGCCAATCAGAATCTTGTAGCATCATCGCGTCATAGTGACGTACTTGGATATGAGTACAGAGTCGAACCAAGCAACAAAACTGTCAGAAGTAACTCTCATATATAGTCGAAGTAAACGATATTGTGCACACTTAAAGCTGGCGGCACTATCAAAGGAAAAAAAAAGGTCGTAAAAATGAACCGGCTGAGAATTAGTCAACGTGGACTGTCGAATTGGCGTTTCGTATTGGATAGCTTGTTCTAACCAGGTCTTATGATTGGCTGAAGAGACATAAAATTAATATTGAAGTATTGTCACGGTGACCAATAGAAATCGCGGAAGGTTATCGCCGTCGTGTCATCGATGTTTAGTTCAGGAACTGATCACATTGGAGTGCTGAAATTTGAGATTGTTGCTGTTTTATTTTGTAGGTCCCCAGTTACAATTACCTACTTCAAAATTTTTGTTTATTGTCTGTTTGAAATGTGGCGTCCTTGGACAAGTCCTGTGATTGAAAATAATGAGTGTAATAATAACGCTGACGTTTTCCAGTGCAGTGATTCCGATAGCGATTGTGAACAATGCGAAAAAGAGATACCACCAGTGAATAAGATTCGAATGCATTTGAATACTGAAACACAGGAAGTATGTTTCAATGTATATAAAGAATCTGAACCATAAGCTTGGTTTCGAGGGAAACAAATTATTACAAGCAACATCTGATTTAACCGAAATTCCTTTTTCAACTGTACGTAAAATAGTCAAAAATAAACCTTATGAACGCAAGAAACGATGTGATAAAGGATTATCAAAAGCATTAGATGTTCATCTGATAAAAGCATTGAAAAAAACAATATACGACAGTTATGAAAGCAATGAGATACGTACCATTGAAGTTATAAGAAAGAAATTGAATACTGCCGGCCATAACGTGAACTGCTGTGATAAAACTTTTCAGAATTGGATAAAGAAAATGGGATTTAAATTCAAAACAATAAATAAACGTCAAGCAGTTATGGAAAGCAGAAGAATAGTAGATTTACGTAATAGTTACTTGGAACAAATAACTAAATATAGACAAGAACATAGGCAAATTATCTATTTGGACGAAACCTGGTATGACACACACGACACAATTAGGAAAGGATGGTTCAAGAATGTGTACGCCTAAAATGCCTGCAAACAAAGGATCGCGACTAATCATTGTGCATTGCGGAGGAAGTGAAGGATGGGTTCCGAATGCTTTGAAATTATGTGGAAAAAACTTGAGGACTGCAATGTTGACTATATTAAAAACATGGAAGCTAATATTTTCAAGGAATGGTTTGAAAACACATTGATCTAAAATTTGGATACAAATAGTGTGATAGTTCTTGATAATGCTTCATATCATTCGCGACAACTCATCAAAGTGCCGAATAAAAACTCAAGGAAAGATGAAATACAAAGTTTTTTAATGGACAATAATTTGTATTTTGAAGACTGCTACACGAAAAAACAACTACTTGAAGTTTTACAGACAAAGAACTTTGAAAAAGTATACGCCCTTGAGTGTATTGCTGAAAAGCATGGACACACTATATTGAGACTTCCCCCTTATTTTTGTGTTTTCAATCCCATAGAGTTAATTTGGGGAAAATAGAAACAAAGCATAAGGCGAAAAAATACTTTTCCAAAATTCGATAGGAAGGTAATTGAGCTTATTAAAGAAGAAGTAACTAATATTACCAAAGAAGACTGGCAAAAAAGGATTGACAAAGTAATTCAAGTTGAAAAGGACTACATGAAGATTGGACACTTCCATATTAATGGTGGAAATAAATTTATTATAGATTTAAATCATGACAGTGATAGTGAAGAAGAAAATATGGAAGAAGGAGTATTAGAACCGTTCGAAGAAAATTAGTTAAGTGTTTTTAAAGTGAATAATCTGTAAATATGTGAGTTAGAAGAATTTATAGTTATTTTATGCGTTTTAGGATGTTGCTATAATTGATATTTGAGAATTATTCTTTTTGAAATATTTAGTGTTTTTTCAATATAGGTAACCCGTTTATTTTAATTCCTACCGTTCCACCCACATATCTGGATGAATTTTCCACTTCACACTTCTTTTCAGGTGAGAAAAGTGCTCTCACATACCATATCGCTATTGTGATTCTTACATATTCAGAAATATTTTTTTAATTACGAAATTCATTAGCTCCCGTACTATATTCTTAAAGGGGAACTGTCTGAAGGTAGGTTGCACTATATCGTTTACTTGGACTATACCAAGAGCTAGTCCGTCACTGTCTATAGAGAACGGCGGCCATGACACGTCCAACTACGTCACATTTCGTTACAAATGTCCTTTCATCTCTTTCTACTAGTGTCCCCATTGTCTTATGTCTTACTGATGCAAATATTCCTTTCTTCTGAAAGTGAAGTAGGTACCTATTGTGCAGTGAAAACCTGCAAGAATACCGACAAAAGTCATAAATTATATTGTATTCTCAGAGGTGAGTTCAAGATCATTTTGTTTATGAATTGTTAATTAGTAGATTGAAGAATACATTTTTCCCATTTTCCTCACTAAAGACAAATACAGATTATATTTTCATTCAAACTTTTTTTTCAGGATTGAAACAGGAAACCTTGAGAAAGAAATGGCTATCAATAGTATCAATATTGAATAACTTAGTGTGAAGTTGTGACAGAAATCAGGACTGCAACTAAATTAAAAAATAACTTGAGAAATGTATACTCAACAGATGATTTCAATTCCTGTATAATATAACAATGTTTCACCTTTGACTGTTTTTGCTTTGATATGACTTATTTACTCATTTCACAAATTATTCTCATCATTCCTTTTCTAATAATGGTATTATTTCTTCATCAATTTTTATTTCATATATATTAATTCATGTAAAAATGTAATCCCTCTCTAAACAGAAATGTTTCTTGGGATCAATAAATAAAGTGTGTGGTAAGTATAACAATTTTCGTGTTCACTAGGACTGACAAATTTTTTCTGAATTGTTCAGATTATCAACCCATTCTATCAATTTTCAGATTCATTTTGAAACGAAAGACACAAAAATGGTCTTTGAAAAAAGTGGCCAATTCTAATATGCACATAGAATGGAAAAGTTGTAAATTGCAAAAATGGAACCTTTTCTTTCGAACAAGCTCAAAAATTCTTCATTGACGTTTGTCTTGAGAAAATTGGATAGACAATAATAATTTTAGTATATTGGTTATCTCTTTAGGACAGCTGTTTCATAGAAGTGATTGACTATATTTTCTTGTTTCAACCATACCAAATGGAGCTCATAATTCACTATCTCAAGAAACTTTTTATTTATGATAGGAATACAAAAAAAATAATTCATTAGGTATATAAAGGAATTTTTATAATCATACAAATGAGAATGTACAAAAATGTAAGATTGTAAATAGGTGAGTCAGAAATACAGTATTTCAATCATGTCAATATTTTTTGGATGTTTTGTAATACCTATATGTCTGATAGGTATTCATTTTTGCCTTGAGTTTTTTGCTAAAGCTTGATTTCATCTGAGAGGCATTCAGCAAATATATTTGATACGTGTTATTTTCACTAGAGTCCCTGTATGCAATTTGACATTAGATCGTATATTAGAGTCGGGACACTCTTTGACAGGACATCGAAATAACGCGTTTTAGGTTATATCTCAAAAATTATGGTAAAACCAAGATGTGGTAAAACCAAATATTTTTTAAATGGCGAATTCTATTAGTCAAACAAGAACAGAAGATATATCTATACAACGGTCGAACGAGAGTATTGACAGTACAAAATATATATCCTTCTCTGTCAACAGTGGCGTTTCGTAAAAAGGGTGAGAAAAATCTTATTGATGAGTTCGACGTGAGATGATTTCGATCGTAGGATTAGTGGAATCGCATATAACTTATGGCATAGTAGCTTGGGGAGCAGTCGGAAAAACCATACTCAATAATTTGATGATAGTACAGAAAAAACTCATAAAAATTTTATTTATTATTTATTTTTATAAATCAAATCGATACTCTTCAGACCTTCTTTACTCCGAAACTGGTATCTTGGATCCAAGACAGCTATTTTTCCTGAATTTGAATGTCGAACAGCATAAAACTAAATCCACTCTGATAATTAATGAACACCAATATAATACAAGACAGAAACATAACACTTATTTGCCTCCACCAGCCTTGAAATCTATTGGGCAGAAGAATTTTGAGTTTTTAGGTCCGAAACTGTACGGTAGACTTCCTCAATACATCTCAAAAACTAATAATTTCAACCAGTTCAAAAATAAATTGAAAGAATACATCAAAACGATTTCGCGGGATGACATACATCTACAAATCGAATGCCCCTTCATGATATAGTACTTCAGTTAAAGTAAAATGTTTCCTTAATGATTATGTTTGATATATTCTTTTCTGAGGTATATTGATTATTCTGTGACTGTGTGGGTGTGTTTGAATGTTTGCATATAAGTGAAAATGAAACTTGTGATATCTTCATGCATTTGTTTGCTCTTTAATTTCAACATTAACTACTAGTGATTTTACTAATGATTATTTACCTGAAATATTATACTTCTTATCTAGATAAAGTCCATATACTATTTATATTTACTACCCTGCATCCCTCCTACCTATACAAGAATTAAATTTCTTACAGGTATTCGCGTTTTATTGTACATGTTTTAGGTTAGTTTATATATTTACGTTGTTACGATTTTCTTTGTGCAATAAATCTTTTATTATTATTATTGAAGAATATTGAAACCAATAATTTTTCAATTTCAAACTAGTAATGATAGAGATATTCCAACGACGATGATCATATCATTTATTTATCCTACCCCACAGTTTTGGGAAGACATCATTTATGAATGGACGTATTACTATAGCAACCTTAGCCGAATTCATTTTCATATTCACAATAGGCGTTATTTTTTCATTACGCAGAATTTTAGAATTTTATCGAGAGCTTTCGTAGAAAATAAATGAGGCACTCCTACCTGCATTTTGTCTGATTTGCAGTATCAAACGGACGACCATTATCTGTATGCAATTACAAATCAAATTTGTTTGAAATTTCATTTATTTTCCTTGTAACCCCAAATTTTTGAAAAAGCAAATTCTATTTTTATTCAAAATTACTGGATGATATCACTTTTTGCTGACTCCTTTAGGGTGTGATTAAATGTTCAACAAATGATTGATCAATAGATTATTCAAATTAAGTGAATATTGAACCAAATAGGACATGAGTTGACAGATGGGAGGGTGCCAGAGGCTGCAAAAGATAGAACCGAAGAGGAAGATAAACCATAAATTGATATCTAGCTTGTGTGGGAAGGCAAAATAAAAATGCAGAAATGATAACAAATAACTCTATTTCCTTTAAAAAAAAATAGAATAGGCTGAAGGCCGAAAATGATAAGCTGAATGCTATAAAATTAAGTAGCTGAAGACTATAAAAATTGAACATTTTCTTTTGACATTAACAATATTGAATCCAATGGATGAACACATGTTTATAATTTATAATAAATGTTTTGCCAAAGATTCTCCCTTCATTTTCTCCCATGTGAAATGGTATGATATGGGTTGTTTCCATCCACTTGAAACTCCACCTAACAGGACAGCCAAAACATGAGTAGCTATTGCTGTCCCTTTTTCTAACATTTCCCTTCCCATATTAGTGCAAGTACCTACACAGTTGGTACTGTTCTCCAGGTTCTATAATAATGAAGTATTTCATGTAATAGCCTGGACTGGAGAAAATTGAATGTGACTTATTTTACGAATCAACGTTTTTATACTAAGTAACGCATAGTTCAGTTTTAATGAGGTTTCGTAGCCAGAAGTACCACATGCGAATCTAATAACTAATGCTAGCTCCACAGTCTCAGGTCGCCATATTTTTCCATTACGGATTCAATTCTTATTTGGGAGTTGATCTGAATTCAAGTCAAATTTTCCGTAAAAATTCAACTTTGTTTGCGAAATTTCATTTCTGATTTGAACTCTTTCTACTATTTGTTCCCAAAAAAAACATTTGAAAGATTTTTTTTCTTTTATGAAAACTTCATACTGGACCGATTTCAACTCTAACCTGTCGTTTTCTTTTAAAACATTGGAAAATATATCTTTCTCCATGCACAGGAAATTTGGAAATGATTTAGTACCAAGTGATTCAGTCTCTTCAATCGTTCTTGAAACAGAAATAGCATCAGTTTTCAACTCCTTTGCGACATCCCACTCAAAATCTTCTTTATTGAAGTGAACCTGCCTATGAAAAATATTATTTTTAATATAAAGTTTTTCTCGATTGGAGGAAACTCTTCTGTCCAAAAGTTTAACCAATTCAATAGATATTATCTTTACCTATCATTTCAATTCACCTGACAAATTCTCGATTTTGATGTTATGTTCCACGCGGCTCTCTTGAGCGCCGACTTCCATGTTTGTAATAGAACTGGATCATCAGGAAAATGATATAAATCATTGGAATTGTTCTTACAATTCTGTAACGAATACATCACGGTATGAATTATATTATGTATATCGTTTCGGAAGCTTCAGTTGACAAATATTCGAATTTGAAAGATACCGTCATAGTTACTCGGGTTAAGTGTTCCTCAAATCATATTTTCACATATTCCCACCCTGACGATACGCCCTTGTGCGCATTCGGCCTCACAAGGTAGACATAATCTAAAACGCGTTTTTTTGATGTCCTGTCAAAGAGTGTCCCGACTCTAACATACGATCTAATGTCAAATTGCATACAGGGACTCTAATTTCCACGAATGCTAGGCACTTATGTAAGATTCAAATACGATACCTATTCGATATTATTTGGTTTTTGAGTTATTATCAGTACCTCAAATTGATACCCAATTTTTAAAATGTGTATTGATCAAACAATGGTAGATATATACTGACTAAGAAGTAGTTGGGAGAACAGTAATCTCTAATTTTGAATAATGAACCCGTTAATGGAGAAGTTTCAGTGTTTTTATAAAGGGTTTGTAACTCTGTGGATATATTCAATCAATTCTTGGCAACTTTTACACATCATTCTGAAAACAACACTAGGTTCTGCCCTTCTAAAAGAAACTCTTGTCTGCAGCAGACATGGTCGACGGTTGAATCTCCATTTTCCATAATGGCTGGTGTTCGGGCCACAGAATATCGGGGCCGTGTCCGAAAGTCGACGCTTTTTTGAAATTCGAGTCAATTGTACACCTGACAATTTCAGTTCCAGCGACTCGCCAGTTTCGCCGCTCGCTACATAAGAACTATAATGCACAGTCGGGCTCTAAAACTGTGGTACATCGCTAGCGTTTCTCCAAAATGTGACTTATCGCGTAGTTGTCACTTTTTTGAAGCTCGTCTGTGCCTTATAATCCTTGTGTAGCGAACGGCGAAACTCTGGCGAGTCGCTGGAGATTGACTATGCATACGGCTGTTAGTGTTGTGTGTTGTGTTCGAAAACCTTACTCTCTTACCCGGAGTCTACTCTCACCTTTCCAAAACTTACTCTGACGAATTATTTTCCAAACGTTCCAAAACCTGTCGGGTTTACCCCAGAGCTTTCTCAACCGTACCTCACCAAAAATGAGGGTAGAAGAATCCTCTGACAGTTATTCTGTGTCATTTATGTGTTAAACTGTAGGGTGAAATCGTTTCAAACTTCAATAAGAAAGTCGAAAGTACGTTATAACAAATTTCAAATTGATTTTTCAGTCTACTTTAGTCTAATAAAATGGATTTCTCTACATTATACAAGATTGGTAATAGAATTCTGTTGAGTGAAATGGAATCTTTGTATTGTAGTTACATTACATTGTAGTTACATAATTATCAAAGTAGTCAAAGTACCCTTTAGGTAAATCAGTATTATAACTCTGAATCCAATAACTATTTAGTGTATTTAGATATGTTTTCTTCAGAAATTGTTGAGTTGGAAAGCACCGAGAAATCTTGTGTGGGAGACAATGCGGTTTAGGTCGTTCGAAAAGAACCAGAAATAGTGTTTTGGAATGATGCAGCTATAATAAGTTGCCTGATATATTCATATAAAGAACAATGAAGATTTGATGATAAAAAAGCTAGAAATGTTTAAAGGTTCAGTCGCTGTCGTACGTCTTAAAATCGAACACCGTTCCAAAACCCTGCTTACTCTTTGCCGAGCTAATTACCTTGACATTACTCGTACTTCTTACTCCACGGTAAGTTTTGGACCATAGCCCATAATTTACTTATTTAACATTCTGACTTACAAAAGAAACATAACCCAACTTTGTATCAAAATTATCGGTTCCCTCTCTCTTATAACCCTTGCTTCCTAATGGCGCTTTTGTGGGTTATTTGGAACATTGGAACTATAGAGATTGGAACTATTAGACTCCACCCATTGGACATACCCGTAAGAAGGCCAAAGCCTCCTAGGATTATGTGACCCTAGTATCAGAGATGCCACTTTTATGCCATCCTTTATAATATCTTAATCATATTATTTATTCTACAAAATGGACGCTTCAAACATTTCTGCATTTGTTAGCTGATATTATAATTTATCGGAGTGGTTTTGCTACAGGTCCAAACAATTCTGATGAAAAAAGATTTTCCTCCGCATATTGGCTGAATAATGAGTGAGTGAATTAGCAGTGAACGTTCCACAGTTCTTTTTAAAATCTGTTTCACCTATGAATGTACCTTTTTCCATAAGGGGACTGTTGTAGATCACTTCTACTATTCTGATTCAAACCTAAAAGAATATTTCATAGGCTACATCCACATCCGCTGCATACAGGGACCGACTGGTGGGTTAATTTTTCGAAAACCTGGTAATTTGACTGCTGACTGCCCCTTTAACTGATAATGATGAAGATCATTCGATATTTCAACCGGACAGTGCTTCTCTACATTATACGTTGATTGTTCCTCAGGTTTTCTACGCAACTGGATTGGGAAGAGAGGCAGCATTAGGTGGTCTCCATGGTCACCAGATTTGCCCTGCCTCCACCGATTTTTGATCAAGAGGATATCAAGAGGATATTGTAGAGTTTTTAATCAGCTTCAGTTAGGAAAGCGCCCTGTGAGGCAGTAACAAAAGTAGATTAGCAACAGTCAAATAAGTTTGATAACATGTCATATCCCTATCTGAATGAATCTCGCTTTATTTATTAAATACTGTTGAATAAGAGAGTCCGACTTTTATTCAAGTACACAACAGTTAATTTGGAGACGAGCGTCGAAAAGAATCCAAATTCGTAAGTGCGAAAATTGGTTTACTGTCTTTTAACCGGTTGGCGGGCCATTTTTGGATTGAAGAAGTTGTCAGTGTCCGATTGTCTCGAAAATTAGCAAAATGTCGCTAATTGGTTCGATTTAACAGTTCAGTTCAAAGGAGACAGAAATTTCCTCGTATATGGAGAGATTGGAACAATTGTTCTTATGCAATGGAGTGAAGGATGATAAAAAGGTTCCGCTTCTCTTGCTAGCACCTGATTTACCTAGCACCAAGTCATATGATGCTCTGAAAAAGTCCCTCATCGAGCATTATAGTCCAAAAAGGTTAGTGATAGCAGAACGATACAAATTTTACAATGCTGTACAGGAACAAAATGAAGATATAAAAACCTTTGTCACGAAATTGAAAAACTACTCACAGTATTGCAGTTTTGGTCAGTTTTTGTCAGAGTGTTTGAGAGATAGACTAGTTTGTGGAGTCCGATCAAATGCCATCAAAAGAAAGTTATTGTCAGAAGACAACTTAACATTCGAAAGAGCCTACGATACTGCTCTTTCAATGGAATTAGCAGAGGGTCAAGTGAAGCCTATGGGTACTGAAACTAATATATCCACTGTCACAGAAAGCTTGGATAAGTTGTCAGTCAACAAGAAATTCTTCAAAAAACCGTCAAGTAGTCAAAGTCCTAATCAGAAAAAGGAATTTAAGCCCTGTTTCCGTTGTACCGTCAGAAAGCATGATCCTGAGAGGTGTCCTGCGAAAGGTTAGGAATGCTTTCGGTGTAGTAAAATTGGCCATACCAGTCGTGTCTGCAAAAGTAACTCAAATTTCCACAGCGTCGATGAAGAAAACCAGCCAGATGAAGATGACGATACCCAGATCTTAGGATTTTTGTCTTCGCTGGAACAGGGTTAGGTAACCCAGAGAAAGTGTCATTGAACGTCGAAGGTAAAAACATTACTTTTGATATCGATAGTGGTGCATGTCGATCAGTGATGCACATCGATGATTTCAAACAGTTTTTCTCAGATTTACAATTGTATTCTGTTAAGTATGATTTGAGACTTCTCACAGGTCAAGGTGTCACAATTTTTGGAGAAACTGATGTTTTTGTAAAACATAAGGATGAAATTGTGAATTTGCCTTTGGTTATTTTGAAAAGTAGCCACAGATTTGTGCCATTATTAGGTACAAACTGGCTAAATGTTTTGAATCCTTACTGGAGAAAAAAAAAATTTTAGTGAGTCGAATCTAAAAGTCAGGTCTTGTCAAAAACCAAGTAATTCTTGTCAGTCAGTGTCTGAATGTCAAATTTCGAAGATGAATACTAGTCCATCGAAAGAAGGCATTTCATCAGAAAGTCGAACTGAGAGTCGAGAAGTGTCAAATTTAGTGTCAAAAATTAAAACTGATTTCAACAAGGTTTTCAGGGACCAACCTGAGTCTTGTATAAAAAATTTACAAATTGAATTAAAGCTAAAAGAAGGTGCACAACCCATTTTTCATAGAGCATATGACATGCTATATGCACTCAAAGAAAAAGTTGAGATGGAGTTGTCAAAGATGGTTAAGTCTGGTATTTTGAAGAAAGTTAATTTTAGTAATTGGGCTAGTCCCATAGTTGTAGTCCCTAAAAAAAATACAAATGACATCAGAATTTGTGTTGATTTTAAAAAAACTCTGAATCAAGTTCTGGATACTGACCATTGTGTGTTGCCATTACCCAAAGATATTTTTGCATGTCTCAGTTGTCATAAATATTTTACGGTGATTGATTTGAAAGGTGCTTATCAGCAATTGAAAGCTAGTGACGAAGTACAAAAAATGTTGGTTATTAATACTCATTTAGGTCTTTTTGCTTACACTAGGTTGACTTATGGTGTTAGTTCGGCGCCAGGAATATTTCAAACCGTAATGGATAATATTTTGGCAGGTCTCAATAATACAAAATATTATCTCGATGATATTTTAGTTTTTGGGTTATCTTTGAAAGAATGTTACGAAAATGTTATACAGGTGTTTAAAAGGTCAGACAATTTTAATGTTAAAGTAAATGAGAAAAAAATGTAAGTTTTTCCAAAATAATGTCGAATTTTTGGGCCATATTATCGATATTAATGGTATACACCCAACAAGAGAAAAAATTGAAGCAATCAAGTCCTCGCCTGCACCAAAATCATTGACAGAATTAAGGTCTTATTTGGGTTTGTTAAATTATTATGGGAAATTCATACCGATGTTGTCTACAAAATTAAAGCTATTTATACGATTTATGTAAATCTAAAGTGAATTTTTCTAAAAGTTGGTCTGATGAATGTGAAAAAATATTTCAGTCAAGTAAAGATTGGCTGACATCAGATAGTGTTTTAACGCTTTATAATCCTAAACTTCCAATTTATGTCACTTGTGATTCAAGTAGCTATGGACTTGGCTGTGTTCTGAGTAATATAGAAGATAGACTGGAGAAACCAGTAGTATTTGCATCTAGTACTTTGTCTACCACGGAACAAAAACAAAGTAATTTGGAGCGAGAAGCCTTAGCTATTATTTATGCATTGAAAAAGTTTCATAAATATTTATATGGACGAAAATTTATTCTTGTAACAGACCATCAGCCCTTGCAATTTATTTTTGGCAAAAATAAAGGCATTCCAACGATGGCAGCCGCAAGGATTACTAGATGGGCCATTACACTTTCAGGTTTTCAGTATGACATCCAATATAAAAAGGGTACATCCATAAGTAACGCAGATGGTTTATCGCGTCTTCCATGTAAAGAGAAAACAGAAATTTCCGATTTCTTATATTCTTTTAACTTAGTAAATCAAATTCCTCTAAATGCTTGTGATATTGCCAGTGAAGTTAATAAAAATGTATTGCTCATTAAAGTCAAAGATTTTACTATATCCGGATGGCCTGAATGTATAAACGATGAAAAACTGAAACCATACTTTAAACATACAAATGAGTTGTCAGTAGAGCAAAATTGTATTTTGCTAGGAAACAGAGTAGTAATCCCAGAATCTTTAAAAAAAGATGTTTAGAATTTATTCCATAATGGAATTGTTCGCAGTAAAATGCTCATGCGTTCGTATTGCTGGTGGCCTAACATGAATGCAGATATCGAAAAATTCATTTAATTATGCGACATTTGCCAACAATGTCAAAATTCAAATAGCACTTTATTGCCTTGGCCATCTGCACCTCATAACTTCTATAGAGTTCATATAGATTTTTTCTCCAAATATAAATTTGTATTTTTAATATTAGTGGATCAAAAATCTAAATGGCTTGAAGTCAAGCTTATGAAACACGGCACAAATGCGTTAGAAACCATTTCGAAATTGAAAGGTATATTCTCTGTTTTCGGTTTACCTGTTGAGCTGGTTTCTGATAACGGTCCTCCCTTTAATTCAAATGAATTAATATCGTTTTGTCAAGCAAACGGAATTAGACCAGTTAAAACGCCTCCTTACCATCCGCAAAGTAATGGGACAGCGGAACGTAGTGTTCACCATCAAAAAGGGTTTAGAAAAAGCACTATTTTCTCAAAGAGGGGAAAGTATTCCAGAAAAAGTTGTCATCAGTAAGTTACATAACTTTTTATTCGCATATCGGAACACACCCTCGACTGTAACAGGAACGTCGCCCTCGGAGAGCATTTTGAAAATCAAGCCTCGAACAAGATTTGACTTTTTGAAGCCTTCTTGCCATAATAAAAGTAAAAATGGTATGTCTGATAAAAAAAAACCTTTATAGAGTCAATGAACAAGTTTTTGTTAAAAATAAGCAGACTAAATTATGGCAAAAAGGGTTAGTTTTGAAGGTTTTGAGTTTCTGTACTTATTTGGTAAAAGTTGAGGACACTATTAAATTTGTTCATTCTGATGATATACGTATTGGGGTTAATGATTCAAGTGATAATATGTATTTGAAAAAAAATGTTAAAGACACTATAGTCCCAATTTCGAGTTTCAGTGATAATTTCCGTAATATGCCCTTACCCGATTATGTTCCAAAAAATAATGTTGAACCAATCAATGTGAGGGAAGTCGGAATTGACTATGATAGTTGTCAAGAAAGTGACACTTTGGTTGATGGAATTTTCTACCACGCGATCTGGTAGAATTATAAAACCTCCATCTAGGTTAAATCTATAATAACATGGGAAAAAATGTAGAGTTTTTAATCAGCTTTAGTTAGGAAAGCGCCCTGTGAGGCAGTAACAAAAGGAGATTAGGTAACAGTCAAATAATTTTGATAACATGTCATGTCCCTGTCTGAATGAATTTCGTATTATTCGTTAAATACTGTTGAATAAGAGAGTCCGACTTTTATTCAAGTACACAACAGATATCTTTAACATTTCATTGATTGAGTAGAAAGTAGAAAGTAATTAAACATAATTCAAGCTTTAACATTTGATTTCTTCCCTATGCCAACCAAATATTTTGCGTTGAATTGTACTCTCTCTCAGTGGTTTTCTCTGGCGTTGTATACAAGTGTAAATAAAAAGGTGAAAAAAATCGGGCTTGGGAGATTATTAAGCAGGTACCTACTATTTATGATTTTCAATAGAAATGGAATAGAAAATCATCGTTACTTGCTTAAAGATATTTACTCACCTTTGAATTTATTCCTGTCAATATCAATAGCTCTAGATATACTGATTCCAAAACCTCTTAAAGTGGGCATAATATCTTTTCCATTAATTTTTTGAGAGTAAATATTTCTCAATCCGTACTTATATCCCTTGTAGATATACACTGCTCCGCTTTCTTCATTTTCGTATGGTGCTCCAATTGCAACGTCTGGAAATGAAAAGTATATTTGAAAAAACTCATTCCGGGTGACCACAAGGTGAGGTACGCCACCCCCTAATGCTCTTATAGTTTTGAAGAAATAGGTTTCGCATTTGGTATGTACCTACAGTGTGCCCAAGAATGGGAAAAAAGTTGCGCAATTAAAGGGTCAATAAATAGATATTGAGAAATCCCAAAAATGTTGTTTACTTCCGGAGATATTCGAAAATAAACCACAATTTGGCGATTTGGTTTTAATTTTTTTCTGAAGTTATTTGAGTAGTTTTAAAAAAACGAAGGCACTTTCTTATTGCCACTTTTTTTACCCCTACAAAATGGCGTTCCCAAAATCCCCGTACAACGTTTCGTTTGGAAGAAACCATCATCAACTTTGTTTATATGGCACGAAAAAATGTACACCCTGTAGGACATAGCATTTTTTATTGCCAATGCAACGACGTACAACACAATATGTTTTCCTATATTCTCATTCAGAAAAAATGCTTATGAATAGTTTTTCAACATTTAACTAACAGAAACTAAAATAATAAGAACTAAGAAGGCGATAATTATTGTTAGAGATTGTAAATAGTAAGTGTTATAGCATATTGTTGTTGTTTGTTGTTGTTATTTCCGTCAACCGATTGCACCCCTACGCGCAACCCTCGGAAGTCTTTGAGAGACTTGTGTGAGCTAGGGAAGACGCAGCCCTTACCTTTTAACGTGTGATGCCATGCACGAGACCGATGACCATGCAAGGCTTTGAACCCTCGACCCTTCGCTCCAAAGGCGAACGTTCTACCAGCACGGCCACCACGGCCCATGTTCCCATGTTCAAACAGATTACCTCCAGTTTGCAGACATAAGTATGCCCGTCTCACTGTGGAATCTATAACACTAGTCAACATTTCAAATGCTGATCGTACTGAGCGTTTTCAAAATTTCTTTGAATAACTCATTTTTAATATGGCCCTACGAAAAAGAGTCAAAAGGTGTTAGGTCAGCTGACCTTGCTGTCCAGAGTGTATCGCCATGAGTGATACACCCACAGGTATTGGCAATATGAGCTGGTTCACTTCCAGGTCTTGTCGTAACAGATGAAGGTATCGTTGAACAGTTAAAGACGTCTGGTAGATGAATGGACCTATAACCTTTGTGCCAAAAATTCCACACCAAATATTAAATCCGAGTCGATGTTGGTATCTAGATGATCTCTTTACACGTGGATTTTGTTGTGAACAATAGTGTGTTAAAATAAATTGAGCTTTTAATTTAGGTAGTCCAGTCTGGTCTTCAATTTCTCTAGTTGAACTCTCTGGGGTTTCAATTACTGATTGTAAAACTAGGTATTATTTTTCTTCGGCAGACGATTTTTGTCGGGATAGCACAGGTTTTTTAAATGAACCATAATCTTTTGAATTATGTACTAATCCTAAAAATTGACTTGCCAGGTTGTTTTCGCTCCGGGTATTTGTTCAGAAACATGTGTTTGGCTTCTACATAATTTCTTTGACATGAAATGTACAAATGTAGCAGGACAGCATATCTAACTTTTCTGCGTTTGTAAAATTACTTCCCTCCATTTTGATGTAGAAGAAACGAAGGTAATAACAACAATAACAACAACAATGAAATACTCATGCAAGACGAAAATAATTGATGGAAACTGACAGCTGTGTATGTTGCCATGGATTGTTTCTAAGCCGCCCTTGTTCAAAAATTGTAATGAGCATTTTTACTGGATGAAAACATAGAAAAACATATTGTGCTGTACGTCGTTGCATTGGCAATAAAAAATGCTACGTCCTACAAGGGTGTACATTTATTTCGTGCCATATGAAAAAACAAAGTTGATGATGGTTTCTTTCAAATGAAACGTTGTACGGAAATTTTGTGAACGTCATCTTGTAGAGGTAAAAAATGAACAATGAGATAATGTCTTTTTCTGAAACTTTTCAAATAACTTCAGAAAAAAAAAATCAAAACCAAATCGCCAAATTTCGATTTTTTCCGAATATCTCCGGAAGTAAACAACATTCTCAGGATTTCTCAACATCTATTCATTGACCCCTCAATTGCGCAACTTTTTGCCCATTTGACCTACAGTGTAACTCTTACGGTTACCGAGATTTCCATACTGTTCATCCTCATCTTGGGCACACTGTATATCGCTATAGTACTTGAATATGGCACAACTGAGAATTTACTACTCCGGTTTGACCAAAAGTGACCTCAAACTTTTTCTTGCAAATGACACTCGTTTATTTCCATCAACATCAAGATCATGAAATATCTTGAACACCCAGGAATTGTGAATGATTGAAAATATGGTGTGCGTCATCAGAGATCAACTGGTGACCTGCTTGATTACGACTCACATATATGGCGGCTGTCTAAAGAAAAATATGGCAAAACTCTGACCGGCATTAGATATCTTCAAGGCGTTCGATCGTGATTGGCACCAGATAATCTTCGCAAACTTTAATTCATAACTTGCCAACCAGTTTTGTTTCTTGCTATCCATTTGTCCCTCAGACATATCTTTCCACGTGGTGGTTGATGAAGTTTAATTCCACATTCTACCTAAATATGCTCGTGTTCCGCACGGGATCCATTCCAGCACCAACACCGTTTCTTCTTCGCAACAATAATGTTTTGGAAGCTACCTTACGTCTAGTACACAGCTTTGCGGATAATAGTACCCTTCATACCACTCTCTTTTCCAAAGCTCTGGTATCAACCTATGACATCAGAATAGAACGGAACGTGAACGATTTAAATACGGACTTGGCAAAAACTCCAGAAGTAGGATTCCTTAACATTGTTGCAAACAAAACGAAAGCATGTCTCACAATAGCAAGCGTATTCATAACAATGAAGTCCATTTCCATTTCAGTGCTAGGTACTACCGTCAGCAAAACTGATGTGAGGTCCCTTTCCAGAAGTGCCTCTCGAAAACAAGGTTTTCTGTTTCGTGCCAAGACGCTATTTCACTTCCGGTCAACAGATGATTTTAAAGGCTCAGATCCGACCTCTCATGGAATTATGTTCCCATATATGGAGTGCAACACCTAAACACATACTGAACATTTCGATGCATCGCTTACAAACTCGCTCATTGCGGAACATCGCACAAAGGCTGGTGATCTGTTTTAAAGACCTTTCATGAACGATGTTTTTTCTGGAATATTATCAATCGTTCCACCGTTAGCGGTCCCATCAAGATTGACCCGGCGAACTCAATCCTTACATACATTTATTGTCACTTTGGTGCCGAACACCTCTTTCCCAGAGCTCGTTCTTCCAACGAACTGAAAAGCTTTGGAACTCACTGTGTTCAAGAAGAACACCAATTCCTACCTACTTTCTCTCACGATGTTCTCTTTCATGACCACCAGAATATAAAACAAGTGAGGGCTCGTAAGTTTAAGAGCTCGGAAGTTGAAGGGTTCTAAAGTTGAAGGGCTCTGAAGTTGAAGGGCTCTGAAGTTGAAGGGCTCTGAAGTTGAAGGGCTCGGAAGTTGAAAGGCCTAGGAGATGTGGGAATTTGAATCCTACGACTTAACTAGGAGACTCTGATTCGCGTTTCGTGCGACCACTTCGCGAAAAGCTGGAAGTTCAAGGGTCTAGAAGTTGAAGGGATTGTTTGATTACTACGACTCCGATACGTTTAAAACTATAATTGTTAAAAAAAATTGTTGTTTCCGTCAACCTGCTGGATCCTCACTCGAAACTCTCAAAAGTCTTCGAGAGACTTGTGCTAGCTAGAGAAGACGCATCCTTCGCGTTTTAACGTGACCATGCTGGGGAATCGAGCCCTCAACCCCACACCAATAATATGAATACCACGAATTCAGTGTGTTTAAAACTATAATTGGACACCAATGATATGAATGCACGACTTTAAAGAAGAGGAGAGAGAAGTACGGGAGAGCTATGCTTTGGGCAGATATAAGTACAACAGTTTTTCAAGCTGAAGTGTTCGCCATCCTATCCGTAGCTAGAGGCAAGAGGTGGAAGAAGGGTCCGAACAGAAAATTTATATCTGTTCGGATAGTCAGGCAGCGCTCAGAGCCATCTGCCATCCTAAACCAAGCTCAGCTTGTATAGGAATGCGGAGATGCGCTCGAGAAGCTAGCTGAAATGAAGGAAGTTCAGCTGGTATGGGTCTCGGGTCACAGAGGGGTGCGCGGAAACGAGGTGGCAGACGGACTTGCCAGATCCGGATCTGCAACGCCGTTCTGTGGGCCGGAGCCTGTACTAGGCATCGCAAGAAGCCAAACCTCTTCAGCCCTCGACGAGTGAGTAGAAGAAAAGCTGAATAAACTTTGGAGGGATA
The DNA here is from genome assembly GCA_944452925.2 of Chrysolina oricalcia. Taxonomy (NCBI): domain Eukaryota; kingdom Metazoa; phylum Arthropoda; class Insecta; order Coleoptera; family Chrysomelidae; genus Chrysolina; species Chrysolina oricalcia. The sequence continues at coordinate 42,098,988 of OX101818.2, read as the reverse complement.
ACACTGGCTGTAGGCAGTCGAAAGACTTCGTGGCCGGTCCAATAAGTCAGGGACGACATGGCTCTTGGGCAGAAACCGCCGAGCACTACGCCTCCTAATAGGAATACTTACAGGACATAAGAAATTAGACAGACACCTATCACTTATAGGTATAGAGACAGCCCCACTTGCCGCAAAGCGAAGAAACTTCATCTCACTTCCTCGGCGAGTGTAAGGCATACGGGAAGCTAAGATTTGGAACATTCGAAGTTGAGAAACTCCAACAAGAGGAACTAATCGACTTGGAGTGGTCGGACATACTGACCTTCATTAGGAGGTCACAAATATTCGAAATGGAAAACTAGGAGGATGAATGTAGATTAGTGGAGAACAGGGGATGGCAAAAAGGGTTCATGAGGACCTACTTGCCTGGCTGCGGTTGCGGCCTTCCCAAAGAACTACTACCACTACTAGATAGATGAATTATTTTAGTGATAAAGCCATCAGGAAACAATTTTTTTTCCAACCTCGATCTCTAGTTTCATAAAAGGCCATTTGCGGGATTATATGAAATTTTGTCTCATTTTCCAAATCTGTTCAAAATATCGTTCTCGACCTCTTCTATCGATTCTACACACTCCCCAAAACACAAGATAAGAATGAAAAAAAAAAATTCGGTATTACAAAATTACCACCAAATTAACCGAACCTAACTTGACAAAAAACACCAAAATTTGAATAATTTTTTTCCCACAAATAGTATATTAAAGTTTAAGTCGATAAAGAGGTCTTCCAAACACGCGCGATTTTTCTAAATAGAGCAAGTGTTTGAAAGACCAGTTATTAACGAATACATTACGTGATTTTTGAAATCATAAATAATCGCAAAAATCTAATGATGCTTATAAAAAAGAATATAACAAGTTCATCAAATGGATGGAAAAGGTAACCAGATATAAATGAACGAGTTGTGCCGTCTTGAATTTGTTAGTAATATTTTATTTGACGTTACAAGGTTCCCCTGTCTTATCAATCATCATAAAATTGCCATTCAGACTTCACGATTCTCGAGTTGTTAATGTTGCCATGGTAACTTTGAAAAAGGCGCGTTTTTAAAAGTTCGATTTAAACAGGCCGAGGCGTGCTTGAAATAGGTAAAATGGGGCACCAATAAAAAAATACATTTTTATACAAACTTCAAAAAATGACAAGGTTCGCGCATTGAAATACTCACTTCGCACACTGCATGTAAACTGTATGGGATTTTTACATTTCAACCTTTATGTTCGTCAATCAAGCAAAAATCCAAGAAATCAACAAATGCCATTTTATTTCTATAGTTACAGCAATTACTTGATTTGGAAAAACAGTTTAAGCCAGTTCAATACTATTTTTCATATTGAGCTAAGAATATTAATTAATTTAGAACAATATTTTTGACGTTTGTAGAAAAAAATTGTTTGTATTTCGTACACTAGATAAAAAAATAACTATTTTTTCAAGAAAGATCTGAAAAAAAATTATTTGAACTGTCCATCCACTTTTTTTCGATATCAAGTTTTTGATATGTTTGGAAAAAATTGTCAAAATGTAAAACATGACAAAAAACGAATGTCCTTCACAACATCATACTTTCCATCCATAAGTTGTTCTCCTTGTAATATATAATTATGAAATATTATTTTGTGATTCGGTGGCATTTATGAAATGTGGAATGTGGAAAATGTTTGAATCAGTATATTACCAATCTCGTAACGTACTTACCTCCAAATCCATCATTATCTATGTCTCCTAAAAACATTACAGCTGACCCAAATTGTCCATTCAAATGGTTTTCTTCCAAAATAGTGGATTTTTTCATGTTACCCTACAAAAAAGTATATCTGTATGAAAAAATTTATCACTACCAAAGCTGTGAAATTAGAACTCTGATTGATTGATACCATGCCATCATTAACAGTAGAGACAAAAAAAACCAGTGGGTATTTTTCCCAAAATTTCTCATAATGAGAAAAATTCTTGCTCCGTCAATTGTCGTGACTAAGGAGGCTTTGTGTCCAAGAAGACATATTGTGCTTTTCTAGTTGGTCTAGATGGTCTAGATTGTAAAATGATATGTGTCAAATTTTTTTATTCAAGAATATGTCATGTCTTCTTAATATGATAATTTGCTTCTCAATCACGCATTATACAGTGTGTCCAAGATAAGGATGGGAGAGCATTAGGATCTCAGAAACGGTTGGAGTCACATTGTTGGTTGAATTAGAGAGAAGTTGCACAATCCGAAGGCTTTTTATATGGAGTTTGTAGAAGTGGGGTTTCTTTTTAGGATTTCGAGATATTTTGAATAAAGTAAAATTTTCTATATTTGTTTTTATTCATTTGTCGTTATTCTGAAAGATATCAAAATATAAAGCATACATTTTGAATTCCAATTTCTGAGCTCAACAAGATGACGTCTACTGATTTTTACTACGACGTTTCGTTTCCAAGGAACCTTCATCAACTTTTTTTTTTTAATACATTTTTCATTCTGAAATAGGTCATACGTATATCATTTGAATACGTTTTTAGCTTATTTCAGACATTATTTAAAATTATTCAGGAAAAACATCCGATTACGGACCTGTTTGAGTACAAAAAATGTTCGAACAATTGACCATTATTTTCTGAACACAGGTAACATCGTCTTCCTGTGGAACCCAAAACATTGTTGAGTACATCTGATGTAATGGTTTGAATTGCTTCTAAAACCAGTTGACGTAATTCTTCTTTCTTTCGAAAATTACGTTGATACACATAGTTTTTGATGTACCCCAAAGATAAAAGTCAGGAGGTGTCAGATCTAGCGATCGTGGAGGTCAGGCAACTGCTGAATGCGCACCTATCCAATCGTTCGAAATTATTTGCAACAAGCTAGCTCCAGAAGATCCTTATACAAAGAACTTCGAAGACATAGTGGAAAAACTCGAACAATTCTACTCTCCAGCTCCATTAGAAATCGCAGAAAATTTTCGCTTTCATCAAAGGAATCAAAGAGAAAACGAAAGTCTCCAAGAATTTGTCGCTGCTTTACAGAAACTTTCAATTTATTGTAATTTTGGTACGTACCTGAAAACAGCATTAAGAAATCAGTTCGTTTTTGGAATTTCAAGTAAAAGAATTCAATCTCGATTACTGGAAACTACAGATCTAGATTTTGACAAAGTTGTCAAAATTGCCATCAGTATGGAACTGTCAGAAAAGGATGCGCATCAGCTACAGAGTGTTCGAAATACGGGTGGATTTTCAACCATCAACTACATGGGTGCTAAGCCGAAGTCGAAGAATAGATACAGTACATTGGCAGGGAATCAGTCTACACATTCAAATGATAAAAAATACATATAAATTTATTAATTCAAATTTTAAATGTTATAGATCTGGTGGTGGCCATTTAGCTACGAACTGCAAGATGGATAAAAATATTCAATGCAGAGGATGTGGAGTTCGGGGACATTTGCAAAAGGTTTGTCTACGGAAAAAGGCCCAAACAACTAATCACGTTGAAGAAGTTCAGGTAGAGGAGATTCTACAGATGGAACATCAGGATTATAGGAATACATTTTTTGCTTCTTTAGAGATCAATGGAAAACCGATCAAGATCGAGGTTGACAGTGGTGCATCTGTTACCTTGATGGGTAAGAACTATTATATGTTCTTATTTCCTTTGTCGTCCATCAACAGTACTGATTTGAAATTGATTAGTTATTGCAAAACTTCTCTTCCACTTCTTGGTTTCGTAACAGTTAATGTGAAATACAAAAATATTACAAAAGATTTAAATTTCTACTTAGCTAATAATGATAGAGAACCACTTCTAGGAAGAGAATGGATACATCAATTACATTTGCAACTTGGGGAATTAAATGTCATTTCTTTAAGCATACATGAGAAATTAGATGCTATTAAAAATAAATATTAGAGTATTTTTGAATCTCGGTTATCAAAAATATCAGGAATTCAAGCCAAATTTTATCTAAAACCTAATGCTAAACCTGAATTTTTAAAAGCTCGAACCTTACCATTCCATTAGTTGATAAACAGTTGGAAGATTTTGAAAAACTTAGTTCATCAGAATGGGCAACACCAGTTGTACCGATTCTAAAAAGTAATAATACAGTACGTTTATGCGGGGATTTCAGTGTTACAGTGAATCCCCAACTCATAGTCGATGATCATCCTTTACCCTCAACCGATGAACTTTTCTCACCTATGGCTGGAGGTCAAACTTTTTCAAAAATAGATCTACGTCAGGCATATTTACAAATGGAAATGGTTCCTGATCATAGACACTTACACATACACATACACATACACATAAAGGCTTATTTCGCTGTAACCGACTTCTGTATGGTATTGCATCTGCGCCAGCAATCTGGCAACGCGAAATTGAAAATATTCTACAAGATAGACAAGGTGTTTCAATTTTCTTAGATGATATTAAAATTACAGAGCCTACAGAAGAAATACACTTAGAGAGACTTGAAAATGTGTTTAAAAGACTACAACAGTACAATATTACAGTAAATATTGAAAAAAGTGAGTTTCTTAAAGAACATATTCATTATTGCGGCTATGTTATCGATAAACATGGTATTCATAAATCTCAAAATAAACTTGATGTTATAAATAACATGCCAAGACCTACAAATATTGGCGAATTGAGAGCTTTCATAGGCATGAATAATTATTACGGAAGATTTATAAAAAAACTTGAGTTCGATACTTTATCCTTCGAATAGGCTTTTATGTAAAAACGTCTCGTTCAGTTGGTCAAATGAATGTGAGGGCGCTTTTCTTAAAGATGTTTTTCAAAGTGACGATTTTTTGGTACATTTTGATACAAAACTATCATTACTAGTAGCCGCAGATGCAAGTTCATACGGTGTTGGAGCAGTTTTATCACATTTATATCCAGATGGTACAGAGAGAGTAATACAGTACGCTTCACAAACACTTTCAGAAACTCAAAGAAAATACTCTCAAATTGACAAAGAAGCTTATGCTATAATTTTTGCAGTGAAGAAATTTCATCAATATTTATTTGGAAATAAATTTACACTTATTTCAGATAGCAGACCTTTAGTTAAAATTTTCTCAGCGTCAAGTAGATTACCAGTATACAGTGCAATGCGAATGCAACATTATGCATTATTTTTGAAAGGATTCAACTTTGATATACGATACAAAAACACAAAACTGCATGCAAATTCAGATTGCCTTTCTAGATTACCTATCAAACAAGAAGGTGGATTCGATTTAAAAGATGTAGTTGACATTTTTGAAATACAAGTTATTGAAAGTTTACCAGTGAAATTATAGCAGAAGCTACTAAAAATGATACGAATTTGAACGAACTTTTGATTAGTTTACAAACCGGTAAAAAGCTAAGAAATAGAAAGACATTACAAATACCATTATCAGAGTTCAGTTTACAGCAAGGTGTAATTATGCGAGTTCATAGAGTCTTGATTCCAAAATCATTACAATACAAACTTTTATCGGAACTTCACACTGAACATTTTGGTGTGGTTAAAATGAAAGGTTTGGCTAGAGGTTACTGTTGGTGGCAGGGAATTGATTCAGATATCGAACAATTAGTTGTAATGAGGTAAGAAACAATCTGCCAAAAGTAGAACCCCATATTTGGGAACCTGCAAGTGAACCATTTCAGAGGGTTCATGCAGATTTTGCATCCTTTATGGAATACATTTTTTTTATTTTAGTAGATTCATTTACAAAGTGGCCTGAGGTCCATATCGTCAAAAATATAACCGCTTTCACTACTGTTAAGAAGTGTCGAGAAATTTTTGCATTATTTGGATTACCGAGATACTTTGTATCAGATAATGCGCCGACATTTACTTCACAAGAATTTGAAATTTTTTTGAAAGTTAATGGTATAATTTCCAAGTTCATAGCACCGTACAAATGGCCAAGCGGAACTTTGAAAAAGTCATTGAAGTCTATAAAGAGCAACAGCCCTAGTTTTGACATACATGTAGCTTTACAAAAAGTATTACTACAATATCGTATAATGCCGCATTCAGCAACAAACGAGTCACCATCCAAACTTCTCTTTGGTAGGCAAATTAAAAGCAGGTTAGATCTAATTTGACCAATTAACGTAGGTAATTATACAACCAAGGTTAATTCTGCATTGAAATGCAGATAATTACAGAGGGGAGAAAGGGTAGAATGTCGAAATTATATTGGTACACAAAAATGGGTTCTCCAAATCGCCCTGAAGTAAATTTTGATACTGCTCGAAAGTAAGTGATCCATGGTAAAAAAATGGCCCAATTATCATTAATCCCAAAATTCATACAACTAGATCGGTGCAGTTTCCACTGAGAAAATCCGGGAAAACCTCGTAAAAGAGACCATTTTTTCAAAAAATTATAGTTTTCGAAAGTAAGTGATCCATGGTAAAAAAAATGGCCCAATTATCATTGATCCCAAAATTCATACAACTAGATCGGTGCAGTTTCCACTGAGAAAATCCGGGAAAACCTGGCAAAAGAGACCATTTTTTCAAAAATTTATAATTTTCATAAATCTGAAGCTGGACAAACAATATTGCGGAAACTGATAGATAGTAATATGTGGTTCAACTGTACGCAAGATGTTTTCTGTTCGATGTGTAGTTTTTGCACAATCGCGTTATAATCAATTGAAGGGCACATCTTGCAAGATGCGCCAATTTAAGGGAAATCGTCGTATTTAAATTCTGTAAACGGCATCTGGAAGTAGAGATCAATATCTACAATTTATATATTTTGGATTTTCACATGAGAAGTGAGAAATGTGTTGAAAATGTCACTGAAAGTTGATCAAAACGCTTCAAAGTGCGTCCGATGTCACCCGAAGTCGAACTGAAGTTAATACGAGTTGAGTTCGCTGCACTTTGAATCATTTAAAGGAACTTCTAGTGTAATTTTCAACACATTTTTCACCTCTCAAGTGAAAATCCAGAATAAACAAATTGTAGATTTTGATCTCTACTTCCATATGCCGTTTATAGAATTTGAATGAGATGATTTCCCTTAAATCGGCGCATTTAGAAAGATTTGCCTTTGAATTGTTTATAATGCGATTGTGCAAAAACTACTTACATATCGGGCATAAACCATCTTGCGCGCAGGTGAACCACATGTTATTTTCTATCAGTTTTTGTAATATTGTTTGTCTAGCTTCAGATTTATAAAAACAAGGAATTTTTGAAAAATGGTGTCTTTTTCGAGGTTTTTCCGGATTTTCTCAGTGAAAAATGCACCGATCTGGGCGTATAAAAACCGTTTTGTAGGTTTTATAAAACTCTATAAAAGTTCTATCGACTGTAAAATGATTCCTTGAATAATCTTTGAGATATTTCCAAAAAAACAAAAAAAATTTAATTTTTTTCACTATTTCTTGTTTAAAAAAATCCACAAAGAGATTTTGCTGGGGCGAAAACCGGGGTATTCATTTACGAACTATCTTATAAAAAGAAGTATAAGCCGATTGTGTCTTTTATTTTGTGTGAAAAGAGTCTCTTATTTTTATCTACAGCTTGGCCTAATACGCTAAACTATCATTAAAATACGTGATTTCTTCATACAATCAACAATAATTAACTAGTTTCTGACAAATTCTATACGTGTTTATGCATGTACTTAAGAAAAAAAATCATTATTATTGTTATGTTCCACGGGATAACGCTAATTTTGCTTCTTAATTGATCATTATATTTATAACTATCAAAACCATGAAGGGCATACGTTATAAAATCATTACACATTTTGGTAAGCGGTTGTAGAAAAAATACTTTTAGACCAAGCTATTTTCCCCCACAAAATAAAAGACGCAAATGGCCTTTACTGATTTTTATAAGATAGTTTTCACCACAGCTAAATTATTTTGTGGAATTTTTTAAACAAGAAATGGTGAAAAAAATTACAACTTTTTTGGTTTTTTGGAAATATCTCAAAGATGATTCAAGGAATCGTTTTACAGTCGATGGAAATTTTGTAGAAATTTATGAAACCCACGAAATGGATCTTCATACTACCGGATCGGTGCATTTTCCACTGGGAAAATCCTGAAAAACCTCGAAAAAGAGACCATTTTTCAATTATTTTTTATTTTATAAATCCGAAACTGGATAAACAATATCGCGGTAGCTGATAGATAATAATATGTGGTTCAACTGTGCGCAAGATGTTTTCTGTCCGATGTGTAGTTTTTGCACAATCGCGTAATAAACAATTTAAGGGTACATCGTGCATGATGCGCCGATTTAAGGGAAACCGTCGTATTCAAATTCTGTAAACTGGAAGTAGAGAGCAATATCTACAATTCTTATATTTTGAATTTTCTCCTGAGAGGTGAGAAATGTGTTGAAAATGGAACTCAAAGTTGATCACAACGCTTCAAAGTGCATCCGAAGTCATCCGAAGTCACCCGAAGTCGAACTGAAGTTAATAAGAGCGACTTTGAAGCATTTAGAGTAACTTCCAGTGACATTTTCAAATCCAAAATATAAAAATTGTAGATATTGATCTCTACTTTCATATGCCGTTTACTGAATTTGAATTCCCTTAAATCGGCGCATTTAGAAAGATTGTCCCTTAAATTGTTTTTTTCTACAACTATAAAAAAAGTGCACTTTTTGTGTAGTTTTGAGTTTGAGTATATGAATGTTTTGATATCAAATTACGATTTCAGTATTACACGGAAAAGCGTTAAAAAAGTACACTTTTTTAACGGTTGTCTAGGCAACAACACTGACAAACTGATTCGAATAACAACGAAATCCTGAATGTGTCAATGTGACAGTACTAATTTCAAATCAGTAAATTGCATCTCTCACAATCTTTCGAAATTACGAATCAAGAACCTACGAAAATGGAAAGCGATGATGAGTTAAACACCACACCAGAGGAGATCGTAGATAGTGCTACCAGAAAAATCGAAGAAGACGTATTTGAAAGAATATGAGTCTTTCCTAACATGGCGTCAAAAAAAAGGGATTGGAAGCTTTACAGAGAGAGTATTGCTCGCCTATTTCTGAAGTCCACGATATTAATACATAATAATATTGACATAAGCAAATATGCGAAATTGATTGCATATTTGAAAGAATTTCCATTGGCAATAATGCAATTAATTGTGTTTTCAACATCAATTTTTCGAAATGAACCCTGGGACGGAAAAATTGATTCTGTCTTTTTGTATTTCTGTGGTTTATTTTTTTGTGTTGTTAATTTGAAATAAATTGAATGAGGATGAAAAGCAGGTGATAAATAGTATAAAAACATTTGTTGGTTTTCTTTTTTGACAGTTGTAGAAAAAATATTGTATGAAACTCGTGAGTAAAGTGATTTTTTACTCGTAGGAATTGCCGCACTCCGCCTTCGGTTCGTGCTTCAACATTTCCTACTCTTAAAAAAAAGTATCACTTTACTCACTTGATACATAAATAACTAATAACGCGATTGCGCGAAAACTACATATCGAACAGAAACCATCTTGAGCACTGTTGAACTACATGTTATCATCTATCAGTTTCCGCAATATTGTTTGTCCACCTCCAGATTTATAAAAATTATGAATTTTTGAAAAATGTTCTCTTTTTCGAGGTTTTCCCGGATTTTCTCAGTGAAAATGAACCAATCTGGGCGCATAAAAACGATTTTGTAGGTTTTATAAATTCCTACAAAATTTCTTCTGACTGTAAAACGATTCCATGAATGATCTTTGAGATATTTGCGAAAAACCAAAAAAGTTGTATTTTTTTTCACTATTTCTAGTTTAAAAAATTCCACAAATCGATTTTGCTGGGGCGAAAATAGGAGTTTTCATTTACGAACTATCTCATAAAAAGTAGTATAGGCCGTTTGCGTCGTTTATTTTGTGTGAAAAGAGCTTCTTATTCTTCTCTACAGCTTGGCCTATTTGTTTAATTCACGTGTGATTGATTTCTCACATTTTCTAAAAGTTTATTTCCCGAAGGAGAAATCACAGGTCGTAGAAAAGATTTCAGAAATAATGGCAATTCTGAAAAGTCTTTCAATGTGATGGCAATGGAGAATTCAACAAATGAGTTTTCAACCTAATGAAAACGAATGATGTTACGTTCAAAATTGTCAACCAATGCATATTGGATTCTCAGAACGTTAAAATAAAATAATTGTTAGGGTCACTGAATCCTAGAAGGCTCTGGCCTTCTTACGGGTATGGCCAATGGGTGAAGTCTAAATAGCTCCAATGTTCCAAAAACACCACGAAAATTAGGTCCGATGTTTGAACTAGTGACACATGTCAAAAGTCAATTTTTATGTCATTGCCGTCATTGGAAATGTTTTCAAAAATAGTTTTAGCAGATTCACAGTAAAGAAAGCAGATTGTCCCAAGTCCCAAAATCTTCTGATGAGCCCAGCTGTCACTGATCCAACTTAGGAATATGTTGGTTACTTTTTTTACTGATACAAATATTCCTTTCTTCTGAAAGTGAAGTAGGTACCTATTGTGCAGTGAAAACCTGCAAGAATACCGAGAATAGTCATTAATTATATTGTATTCTCAGAGGTGAGTTCAAGATCATTTTGTTTATAAATTGTTAATTAGTAGATTTGAAGAATACCTACATTTTTCCCATTTTCCTCACTAAAGACAAATACAGATTATATTTTCATTCAAACTTTTTTTTCAGGATTGAAACAGGAAACCGTGAGAAAGAAATGGCTATCAATAGTATCAATATTGAATAACTTAGTGTAAAATTGTGACAGAATTCAGGACTACATCTAAATTAAAAATTGAACTTAAGAAATGTATTCTTAACAGACGATTTCAATTCCTATATAACAATATTTCACCTTTGACTGTTTTTGCTTTGATATGAGTTATTTACTCATTTCACAAATTATTCTCATCATTCCTTTTCTAATAATTGTTTGATTCCTTCATCAATTTTTATTTCATACGTATTGCTGTTAAACAATTTATGTAAAAATGTAATCCCTCTCTAAACAGAAATGTTTCTTGTGATCAATAAATAAAGTATGTGCAGTGTAAGTATAACAATTTTCGTGTTCACTAGGACTGATAAATTTTTTCTGAATTGTTCAGATTATCAACCCATTCTATCAATTTTCAGATTCATTTTGGAACGAAAGACACAAAAATGGTATTTGAAAAAAGTGGCCAATTCTAATATGCACATAGAATGGAAAAGTTGTAAATTGCAAAAATGGAACCTTTTCTTTCGAACAAGCTCAAAAATTCTTCATTGACGTTTATCTTGAGAAAATTGGTTAGACCATAAAAATGTTAGTATATTGGTAATCTCTTTAGAACAGCTGTTTCATTGAAGTGAATGGATATATTTTCTTGTTTCAACCATACCATTATGGAGGTCATAATTCACTATCTCAAGAAACTTCTTATTTATGATAGGAATACAAAAAAAAAAGAATTCATTAGGTATATAAAGGAATTTTTTAAATTATACTAATGAGAATGTACAAAAATGTAAGATTGTAAATGGGTCAGAAATGCAGTATTTTAATCATGTCAATATTATTTGGTTTTGTAATACCTATATGTCTGATAGGTATTAATTTTTGCCTTATGTTTTTTGCTAAAGCTTGATTTCATCTGAGAGGCATTCAGCAAATATATTTGACACGTGTTATGTTTACGAATGCTAGGCACTTCTGAAAGATTCAAATTCCTTCGGAATCGTGTTCAGGATCCCCAAATTACTACTAATACACTTGTATCCAGAAAAATTCTAATTTGTTTCACTTCTCATGGAAACGCCTCTGTATCTTTCGTAATATTCCACTTAAAACCATGAAACGTTCAAAATCGATAGATACACTAGGAGTGAACTCACTGCTCGAAAGGAGTCATCCTACGGGATATACACTGCACGCCAGCAGCGATGGAAAAATGGGTAGTTTAATCGCTGCTGGCGTGCAGTGTATTTCACGTAGGGTAATTCATTTTATGCAGTGAATTCATTTCTAGTGTATCTATAGATCCTGGAAATTTCACGGTTCTATGTCAAAAATTTCGGAAGTCACGAGGGTTGTTTCCATGAGAAGTGAAACACACTGTATGTTTTGAACCAACCCGGACCGAATAGTATCGAAGGAAAAACTCTATCTAATCTGTTCAGTGAGACAAAACCCCATATAATCTGTTCAATGAGACTGAAATTTACCTAAACAATATTCATATTTTTGGATCCAAATGCTGTATACGTTTTCCCAAATACAAACGTCAGCAGTGGATGCCAAAAGGCAATGTGATATATGTGTAGAATATTCATAAAATATTTATGGTTCTTGGATATGGAATAAATCCAAAAATTAGATTATTCGAAGGTTGTTTGAACCAGAAAGTAATGGAAAAACGTTATCTGCAATTCCATATATGAAACAAAATTTATCTTAGGTGGGAATAATCTAAGCCTGAGCCTTCTTTCTCATCGATCGGATGTTTTGGAAGAGGAAGAAAGACTAAAAATTCTCCAGAACTTATTCACCATTATTCGAGGAATCGTGCAGAAATCAGACCACCAGATCCTCTTCTTGAAGCAATGCTCATCGGAAGATCCAAAAAGTTACGACGTTGCAATTTCGTCAGCTTATTCACTGTTAAGCCGTGATGGAAGAATAAATGATGACTGAAGAAGAATTCAACTTGGTATTTAGTTGAACTGACAATGTGACATCGAAAAAGACATATTTGATCAACCTACATTACATCAACAAGTCCAAGATCACGTGCTGAGTCATCTTTTCTTACTACCCATTATGGTGACCTTGACCTTTTCGAAAGATTACTATGCATGTGTGTATCTCGTTTTCTAAGCAGGATCCACTACAAGTTTTTCGGCATTCATGTGACCTGATCTTGAATGATATCCTATCAGTACATCCTCAATATGCAACCTCAATAACTCCAAACTCAAAAGAATGCTTTGTGTAACTATCTCACATTATCAGGAAAAAAACCTATTTTTAAGCTTCGCTAAGATTAAACAATGGCACTGAAACTTCAGACTGGTGCCTATAATTTTTGTAAAAAAGAAAAAGTAACAGCCGAGAGATGTTGTTGAGGTTACGACTGGAATAAAAATAATTAACACGAAAACACTCAAAATGGGGATGCAGTTTAGGGGTTGAAAACGGTTTTTGCGGCAAAACGTGATCTTCTAGCGAAAAAGTTGTAGATAAAAAAATCAAAAACTTTTGAATTCAACACTTTTCGACATAACCTCAAACCTTAACTGTCAAAATGACGAAAAACCAATTTTTTTATTTTTTTCTCGCATATAAATGATTTATTTCAGATGAAAACTTGTAGAAGTTTTTTTTTGTGTCGAATAAGCATGATTCATTCGCAATTCAGAAGATGACTAGTTTTTGAGTTAGGTACATTTTTCGAAAAAAATACCCTTATCTTCCACGAATTATTGTTCTGGTGTTTTTTTTGTATATCGAGGTGCGTTGAGTGATCATTTTGATTGTTGAAATGTTTACTTTCAAATGGTCTACGAATTTGGTGGTTTATTCATCGTTAAACCGCTTAACTGAGAAAAACCGACAAGTCTCTGTCAATCAAGATTTTCTCAATATTTTCAATGATTTTCAATAGTTGTAAAAAACAATAAAAATGTTATTTTTGAAATAATTTTGTAGTGTAATTATGTTTTCCAATATTTTATTTTAGGTAAATTAATATGAACTACTTTTTGTAATAAAAATAATGAAGAATGTCGAAAATAATTGAAAATATTGAAAAAATCATGACTCAGAGAGACGTTTTTCTCAATTTTGAGCTGTTTAAAGATCAATAAACCATCTAGTTACATAGAACATTTTAAAGTAGACATTTCAACAATTGAAATGGTCACTTATAGACCTTCGAAATGCAAAAAAATATAACTAAATCATTTATCCGCGAGAAAAAAACTGAAAAATCGTGTTTTTGCCATTTTGACGGTTAATTTGAGGTTATGTCAAAAAGTGTTTTCCAAAGAAGTTTTTGATTTTTCTATTATCTACAACTTTTTTATTTAACATATTTCGCTAGGAGGTTACTTTTTGCCGCAAATCACATAAAAACGTTTTCAACCCCTAAACTGCATCCCCATTTCACCATTTTGAGTGTTTTTGTATTTAAATATTTTTTTCCCTGAAGTTGGAACCTCAACAACATTCTCCACCTTGTCCTTGTCTGTTACTTTTGTCTACAACTATTGAAAATCATTGAAAATATTGATAAAATCAGAGAGACTTGTCTTCGGTTTTTCTCAATTTTAAGCGGATTAACGATCAATAAACTACTAAGTTACATATACCATTTGAAAGAAGATATTTCACCAACTGGAATGATCACTTATAGACCTTTGAAATACAAAAAAACACCAGAACAATTGTTCTTGGAAGATAAGGGGATTTTTCTCGAAAAATATACATAATTCAAAAACTAATCATCTTCTGATTTGCGTTAAAATCATACTCATTTGACACCAAAAAATACTCATTTCAACAAATTTTCATGTGAATCAAATCATTTACTCAAGAGAAAAAATTTAAATACTGAAAAATCGGGTTTTCGCTATTTTGACGGATGATTTGAGGTTATTTTGAAAAGTGTTAGATACAAAAGTTTTTGATTACTTTGTTTACAACTTTTTCATTTAACATTTTTTGCTAAGAGGTCACGTTTCACCGCAAATCCCAAAAAAACATTTTCAACTCCTAAACTGCATCCCCATTTCACCATTTTGAGAGTTTTCGTGATTAATTTTTTTCCTTAAAGTAAACCTCAACAACAATCTCCACCTGGTCCTTGCCTGTTACTTTTTTTCTTATTTTAAGCGTTTAGAATTCGTTTTGGCACCAGCCTAAATAGACAGAATCCAATTTTACTTTTACTTTACTTGTTAACATTACAAAGTATAGTATATCATCGTACTCACCTTGCTACCTAAATAAACGTATACTTTTCCTTCATTAAAAGATTTTCCTTTATGAAATGGTGCTCCAACAATAAGGTCGTCGAGAGTGTCGTCATTTATTCTACCCGAACTAAGACTAGCCCCAAAATACTCTCCAAATTCATGTCCACCTAGTGTTTCGTGAACATTTATTGGTAAGTTTTTCACAAATTCAAATAAGATGACCTGAAAAGAAAGAAATTTTTATTTATAATATTTGGAAGTATGGGTGAGAACTGAACATTACAATGAATATATCATCAAGTCTGAAAGTAGTGCCCCGATATTAGGTTGTGATCAACCGACCCAGCAAGGTGCCACTTCTGTTTTATAATGTGATCTATTTGTTTTTTTGAAATAGTATCATCAACTTCGATGAAATTCCAATTCTGTTTGAATGACATTTTCTTTATCTCCGGCTTATTTGCTAATAGCACTCAAATAGGAAAAATAATACGAGTAAACTGATAGAAATGTTGATCTATCTGCAAATTATAGGTATATCACAGCACAGTACTATTTTTAAGGACCGCTTTACCATGAGACATAGTCAGGCATAGTATAACCCCTTTATTTCAAATGAACTCTCTCAAAAAATGGCTCTGGAGTAAAAGATCTACACAGTTCTCAAGGATGCGACAAATACGCAGATGATGTCTTACTCGTAACGGAAGCATCCTACATCATTTAGACGCCGGAGAGACATATACTTGACAAGAGGTAATTCCATTTGAAAACTTTCTCCGCGTAGTATCAGCATAACTGGTCTTCAGAACTGTCTGGAAAGAACAAAGATGCTCAAGTATTATGCTTGCCTTTCTGATCCTACTAAACTCCTTCTGAATCGTGAAATGGTCTCAAGAGGAGCTGTGACAACTCCCGAAATTATCCATCTTCTATAGTATAGTATAGCATCTTCATTGGAATCGGAAAAAATTCTCCAGCTAGTCAAAACCCAGAATTATGGGCTGAAAGAGTTTATTGCCCATATTACTTTCGGCTATGTTACGATCCACTTTGCCACCTCCCAGTCAGCCCTGTTCGCCCTTAGTTGATGGTTGATAGGGTTTTCATTGTTGGGATTTGTGACAATGGTATATCCTGGAAAGTGGGTATGAGCAGAAGTTCAATTGTTCCTTTCCCGGTATTTGTGTGGCCTATAGTGAGGTTTTTGAGAGTCTCCACTGGGTTTATGGGGTTTTTGGAGAGTCTTGTACTTTCTGAGGTTTCTTCTATGTCCTCCGTGCTTTCTTTTGCTCCCTTCTGATTGTTCTGTTGTATTCTTGTAGTATTTTGGAATATTCCTTCCACTCACCAGTTTTTTCGCTCTATTGAAAATTAGTTCATAATAACTAAAACAAGACTAACATAGTCAGCCCGAAGTTTCATGAAACAAACGCCATCAGCAGTCGATAAAAGGGCGCACCGCGCTTAATTCATACAGCGTGTGTCCTACCTATGGTTCCTAATTGCAGAGGGTGCTTTGTTAGGTAATTTCAAGAAGAAAAGTTCCTATGAACATATGTCCGGAGTTTCTGCGTTTCTGAGAAACGGCGATGAAATTAAAAAAAAAAAAAACGGTAATTATAAAATATCATGAATATCCCATAACCGATTTGTTTGAAACTTGGTATATTCATCTGATCTGATAAGGCGCTCATGTAGCCCTAACTATATCATCATTATTAGTGCCAGTAGCGTCTTAGTTGGCACCACAGCCAACATTGTTGTAATAAAAAGCACGCCACTGACTTTTTTTCCTAGACTTTAATTTTTTCAAATTAAGCAAATGAAAATGAAATTTTTTAGACCCACGTATTTTCTCCATATCTAGCTACGTTTCCGAGAAAAAACAAAAAACATAAAATAAAAACCAAAAATAAAAATATTAACAAATGCGATATCACAGTAAATAAGCAAAATGTCCACCTTCTGGAAAAAACACGACCGCATTCGATTTGCCATTGATTGTCTAAAAAATTCCTGGAGTAGTCCTTATTACATTGCAATTGTCAATTATTCGATTCATTCCCATCTAGTACAGGAGTTTTATAAACAAGAGCCTTCGGATGACCTCATAAATAGAAATCTAGAGAACTTATATGAGAACTGCGAGCTGGCAAGAACACTAAAAAGAGCTGTAGCTCCGTCGTGCATAAACCACATGTTGCCTCTTACAAGTAAGGGTACTTCTGCTGAAAATGATTTTTTCTAATAGCGTGGGGATTTTCGTCGGCCCAAAAATGGATATTGTGAAAGTTCATAATAGCCTTTATAGGAGGTTTCTTTTTAAAACTCTCCAAATGGTTTTAGTCTGACTTCAAGCTGATGTGCAATCGTCCTGGTACTATTTGAAGGATCTTCTTCTATCGCATCAAGTATAGCATCTTCTAGTTCAGGCGTTGTTACCGTTCCTGGTCTTCCACCACCTGCATTTTGATTGAAAGTCCCAGTTTCACATAATCTTGCATGTAGCGTTCTAAATGTTTTAGCACAAGGAATTCCTCTGTTAGTATATCAGTCTTGGTAAATTCTCCGTGCTTCTCCCAGATTTCCATTTGCTAATCCATAAATAAGGTGCTTATCAGCGATTTCATTGTAAGTAAAATTATTCATGATGGAATCGCTGCTAAATGACAACTATGAATTCTACTGCTATGACAATAATGTTGTCACTAAGAACTGAAGCGCAGAGCTGAATCGTAGAGCTGAATCGTAGAGCTGAATCGTAGAACTGAAGTGCGAAGTGCAGAACTAGAGCGTATAGTAAGACTGAATGATTGATGGATAGATATTTGAACGAGGTCTGAACTATGTTTTGCTAACTCTTATAGTAGCCTGATGACAAAGCGACGTTACCTGCATTCAATGGCCATTATTAATTATCATGTGCCTATCATAGATTAGGCTATTAAATTATAACGATGGTCATCAAATAACAACCAATAATCCAAAACAAAAATTTACTTTTTCAATTTGAATTGAAATATAAGTAGGAAAAACCGATCTTGGCCTCAAATAGCATTCAATTATATAAATGTTTAATGGAATTCCTTTACAAGACGAATATTAAGCTATAGTAGGTCTTTGAATTGGTATCCATGTGTAGACCTTTCCTTGTGTGACATATTCCTATCAATCCGTGGTCTATTTGTTGTGTCTTAGAAGAAGTCGTCTCGAAGGACCCCTGGACGTGAAGCGTGTGTACTTGTCTAAGCTCTTATTTCTTGTTGCTTTTGTAGGAACTTATTTAATTGGAAATACTCCTATCATCTATACCACATAGGAACTCTACTTGTGCCTG
Source organism: Chrysolina oricalcia (assembly GCA_944452925.2). Taxonomy (NCBI): domain Eukaryota; kingdom Metazoa; phylum Arthropoda; class Insecta; order Coleoptera; family Chrysomelidae; genus Chrysolina; species Chrysolina oricalcia. The sequence goes on along the minus strand of OX101818.2, from coordinate 42,080,665 downwards.
GCCGAATGACGAAATATCAAAGCCATAAAAAAATGTCAGCTGGTCTCCAATGCAGGTTTTCAGGATTTGCAATAGAGTTGTTTTTTTTCTCAAAAACGAAGCTAGATATAAAGAGTCAAAAATTTTGTATTTTCAGTTGCTCAATATAACAAAATGAAAATTTACGAAAAAACAGTCAGTGGCGTACTTTTTTTACAATATTTATGGCTGTTGTGCCCACTGACACGCCACTGGTCCTGATAATTTCAATCTAGTTAGGGCTAAATGGGCTAAATGGGCTAAATCGGTTAGAGGATATTCACGATATTTTATAATTACCGTTTTTTTCTTTAAATTTCAATGCCCTGCATCTTAAGTGGAGCAACTCCGAATGTTACGAACCGATGTTAGGAAACACACTGTATGAATTAAGCGCGCGGTTAACACTTTTATTGACTGCTGACAACGTTTGTTCCACTAAACTTCGGGCTGACTATGTTAGTCTTGTTTTAGTTACTATGAACTACTTGCACGAAAATTTTAAGATTTTATCACTTTCACCTACCAAATTTTTTGACGGGTTGAGCGGGGTACTGACGCGTACTGTTCCAATATTCTGCAGACTGACTATGCCTGCATAGTTTTTTAGTTGTCTCACTATCCATAGACTAATTTTCAGATTTTATAAAACAGGTGCGACATACATGTTTTCTTTACAAGTTTGGAACCACCCCCTCGCCAGTTATCCCAAAAACTGGCTGACTGACGGCAGGCTATTGATATTCATGACCTAATATTAAAATATCAGCCTTTATAAAACTGTTGCATGTTTGGTCCCTCAGCTCTTGGACTATAGTCACTGTGTGTATTCGGCTTGACATTCCTAAAATGTTACAGATTATCCCCAAGCTCCAGTCGATATCTCAGCCAGTTGGTTTTCCTCGGGTCCCGACACATTGAGACCGGTTCACTGGTGTTGCCATTCAGAAATTTCAGATATGATTCCAAGTTAGGGTTTCATTCGCTATCTCCAAGGCATTTGATCGCGTTTGGCACCGGGGTCTCCTCGCTAAGCTTCCATCTGCCCCCCTAGTTCCTTTCTTTCGGCTAGACCACTCTTCGTGGTGATTGATGGAGTTTCATCCGATCAGGGATCCATTCTAGCACCAACACGATGTCTTCTTTACAGCAATTATTGGAGGCTACCTCTTGCCAAGTACACAGCTTTGCGGATGACAGTACCCTTCACACCACCTTCTTTGAAAAGCTCCGATCTCAGCACGTGAAACCAGAAAAGATAGAGGAATACGAAATTAGCAACAATTTACAACAACTTGGTGTAATTTAATGCGAACAAAACACAAGCATAATATCTTTTCTCTAGAAAGGCTGGCACAGTGGCCTGCATAATTGTAGCAGGAGTATCTTTACCAACGAAGTCCTCCATTTTGATGTTCGGTATTGTAACAGTGTGCACTGTTTTATGTATAACGTCGTGCCCTGTATAAGATGGTCCTATATTAGTATTAGAATAGTCTTGTTTAAATTTCTGACTTTATTCAAGACATCACTTCTCCGGGTTAAAGTTTATCGTGAAAATTCATAAAGGGGTGTGAAACGGCGCGTTAGACTAAAGCTGAAGATAAGCCACGATCTAAAAATAGCACAGAGGGTAGGTTATGAAGAATGCTCTCGGTTTTTCGGAAGAACAAGCTTTTGGAGCTGGACAGTCGGTGTTGAAGTGCTAGTGACAAGAGTTGGTTCGATTTCGAACTCCCAATAATGGGGCCGATGTGGGTGTTAATTTTCAGGGGTAAGTGGGTGTTTGGTTATTCAACTTAAATAAGTAGTTGAATATATGTTTGGGGTATTCTATTCGTTCAATAATAAAAACAATAATAAAGAAATTTGCTTTCTAATTTTGGGGCGTGAAAGGAATGATACTTCAATAATCTGCAATAATAATAATAATTGAAATAGTGTCGTTGTGTACCTGGTGGATAAAAATAACTGGAGTTTTATGTTGGTGAGTTTTGCCAGCTTATAAAAGCATATGTATTTAACAATAGAGCAAACTTTTATATAATTTTTTTGAGAGGGTGACTATCCCAGTTATCGATTTTTTTTTTCATTTTTGATTACTAAGGGAGTTATGAATTGTTCCGATACTAAATGTACATTTTATTCTTTAGGATTGGTTTGTTTATTTGAAGGGTTTAATTATTTCATACTGTCTGTTTATATTTGATTTTTTTTTATTTATCGTATAATTACTTCCCACCAGTTTGCTTAGTAAATAAAGCTGGTTCGTGGAACTTTGTTGACCTCTTCAACCTCTTCAACTCCTTATGTAGAGTCCACGCATTTGTGAAGCCGTGGCCGTACCTTCAGCATCCAGCAGTATTATCATTTTTTTAAAAGCTATTCACTGTCTAAAATCCGTATGGTCTTAGCGGATTCAAATCTCAATTCGGACCTGGTGGCAGCATGCTACCATTTTATAAAAATATTTGCTAGTGTGGGCGACTTAGGAGTGGTTGGTTGCTTTGGTGAAGTTTGGAACCGAACCAAAGAAATCGTCGTCTACCACACTAGCGATTTATTACAGTATCATCATCACCAATACCTTTTCATGTTGAAAGTGCCTCTCAGAAAGTTGGTTTCCTGTTTCAGCACCTCAACTATTTATGATTTATAAGGCACAGATCCGACCTGTCTGGGAATTCTGTTCGCTTATATGGAGTGAGGTCCCTGAACACACACTGAAACTTTTAGATTCTATGCAAAAAAGAGCTTTTCGATTAGTCGGAGATGCTTCGAAAGAATTTGAAAATTTGTGTCCCCTGCTTCACCCGGTTGCACGTGCTTCGAACTAGAAATGATGAAGGTTTTACCTTTAACCGTGCCGTCCAGAGCATGTTGGGTTACTAAACTTTCATGAACACACATAAGTTAAATGAAATAATCCACTTGGGTGTTTTCTAAATTAGGGAACTCTGGGGTTTCGCCCAAAAAACTGTACCTTCCATTCATTTAAAGTATGAATTTGAATAAACAGTAATATCATTATCTCGCTTAGTGAAACTGTCATTATAAACCCAAATCAACATTCTCTCTGGATATTTATGTTATACTGACCTTTCCCATGTAAGAACTACCCCTGGGGCTGCTTGAAACATATAACAATTTGTTTTCCTCGTGAAAATATCCAGACGATACTGAATATCCTGCGAATATAAAAAAAATCATTAAATGTATTACTGAACGATATATTGTACAGAGTTTTGTGAAATGATATGGAATATCGGTCAGACCATAAGTTAAGGTGCATTTAGTCAACATAAACGTAACTTTAGCACAAGCACTGACATAAATATAACCTTGACAATAATTTCGTATGAGACCTAATATTATACGAGTTTTAGATTTAGGCATACATTTAAGAATGATAGGTACATTTTATGACATGAAACTTTAGGTACACGTGAATTATGGACAATATTTTTATAGTAAAAGTAAGATTCTTATAAAGTTGGGATTTTCAAAGTGACATGTTTTTAGCATAAACTTAATATTGTTGTATAAATGGTGCCATTTGATTTGAGCAGATTCAACTTTCGTTTTTAACATGTATTTAAGCACAATTTTAAAATGATGTTGACTAAATGCACCTTTATATTACTATTTCTATGTTGTCAAATTTGACAATTGAAAAATTTTATTCATATGATTTTGAAATCATATCAAAAATTAGCGGTGTAAATGGTTTTTATATAATTCAGTATTATTAATTGCTAAGATTACAAAAACTAATGTGAAATAAATAAAGCACGTCACCTAATAATTCAAATGCCGGGTTCAATCTAGCATTAGGAACTTCTACATCTCTTAAAGGTTCTATAGTTGCCTCTTTACTTCGTCTGCGTCTACTTGGCTGAGGCTTGTAGTACTCTTCATCACGGACTCTCAGAGGAGTACCTGCCCAGTTGTATACTCCAGGAGCTCCTAGAATCAGCTCATTGAGTTCCTAAAAAGCAATTCGTGATTACTTTAATGTCTTATGGAAAATGTCTTATTCAGTCTAGGTAAAAAAAATCTCCTTATTTTTCCTCCATTGAAGAAACAGTTGTATAACGCAACTTGTGTTTATTCTTTTCCCAGAGAAAGAAATCGTATGGAGAAATATATGTATTTCTTAAAGAGAAAGTAGTTTTATTATTTATATAACATGTAAATTGACGTTTCTGTGAATTTCCTGTTACTTCCAATCATCCTAAAGCAATGAAAATTGACAACAAAGTCTTGTTAAATTGATGCAAAATATAAGGAATAGTTCTAAGAAAAGAACGCTATTTGCAATGTTTTAAACCATGTCGGGTCGAAGCATAAAATTATATTTGATATACTTACTCTAGAATGCTAATCCCGCCAATTTTCTCGGCGAAAAGCATGCTGCGTATGTGACCCGTTTACGATTGTGCGCATGCTCGTCATCAGTGTAGTTTGGGTAGATCGTTGCCAAGTTTGAAAAATATTTGGTGTTCCAATTCAGAGTTTTTTGTCACGAGGCAATAAAACCCATGTCATTTGAAAGAGAGACATTTTTCAGCGTATTAGGGACCTTTTTAAACCGAAATAACCTTTGAGAGATAGATTCCTCCGAATTTTAGGCGCGAAAGAAACTTATTTAATACGATAATGTACTCTATCTAACCATGCAACAGTGCTTTTTCATCAACAGGAAGACTTGTCACCAAGATCTGTCACTCTTGACAGAGATCAGAGACGGTTTTTAAAATTTCAGATTTTATCTTGTCTTTTTGTTTAGTATTTGTTGTCGTTGGTCCTTTCATAATTCGTGAATTTGCATTAATCTTGTTCCTTTAAAATATTTTCTAATAAAACCGTTTCTTCCTACAGATAATAAATGAACTGTTTAGTATTGTAGAGGGGAAGTAAAGGAAAAATACCTGAAATGAATTATTTTTGGTAGATAATGACCCATGTAATGCTTTGTTCAAAATAGCAACATATAATAGCTCATTATTGTTATAGTTTGACACAAAAGGCATGATTCTGGTTAGTGTCTTTAGGAAGAGATCCCAACGCAGAACATTTGAGTGAGAAAATGAAGATTTGTGTAAAAAAGGCAATAGAATCATTTGAAACCTAATGCCGTACCAACATACTGTGTCTGTGTAAGCATATATGGCGAGTGATAGGTACAACGTTTTGCAAACAAATTTTAAGTGTTATAGCCACACCGCTTATATTGAGTTCTGACTATTCTTGAATTAGTTCTTGATTCCTACAAAAAGTACTAAACTTAATATTAAAAAATTAATGTCAATATGGAAGTGTTTTTTTTTTGATAATAAGAAAAATGATTCTGGTCTCACTTTTTCATTGTTTAGTAGTGATATGGACAAATCTGAGACGTTACCAAGGCAACGAGATTATTATTATGACAACTTTTGAAAGTGAAACAAGCTTTCACTAATACTGTTATTTGCTGTAAATATTTTAAAACCAGTACAATTTCATAAAATTAGAAGTTGTATTATTCAACAAAACCACAAACACCCAATTCATGGTCCTTCGAAGCTGAATTTGATTGAATTTCTACCCGACATTGTGAACAATCACCAAGCCATTGCAGCGATAACAGTTTGAAAATCTCTGGAACCAGTCATCGCCAGTTGCAGATCAAAGGTATCAAGGTCAGTCCTTTCCTTTCCATAATATACCTACCCGCTTCCTGAATAAACCAAATACCTACCTAACCTTCCTTTCGCGAGTTCAGAGTTGTTTGAACTTGTGCGTTATTATTTGATTTCTATATTAAAAAAATACCAGACTCCTGTCACATTCATTTCACGGTTTTATGTCATAAATATAACACCTACTTACTTGATATTTCTGTCGTCCATAATAACGAATAGAAATTTCGTTCTTATCTAAACTGCTGCATTTTGCTATTGTTTTTCACATTTCTATTAACCAAACAAACTTAACACCCATATCATTCACTAATTGTTCATATATTATAAAATGCAACAAAACGATGACAAAAAGATGCTTGTTTCTCGTAGAGCTAGTATAAAATCTTCAGTAACTAGATTAAAAAAATATTTAAAGAAAATCTCCGACTCTACATTAACTGAAGAAATAACTATTGAACTTGACACCCGCTTGAATGCTATTACATCACTTCTGTCTGAATATCATATAGTACAAACCGAAATTGAAAACCTAGAACCTAGAACCTAACGATGTCGATGGACACGAAATTGAACGGATCAACTTTGAGGATAAGTATTTTTCTCTCGTAGCACTAGCAAAAACGAAGTTAGCCGAATCGGCTGCGCAGAAACAAACTGCCCCGCAGCAACCAATTGACTCGCATAAACCAACTGCCGCGCCACTCATATCACAACCGTCAACGTCAACCAGTGGCGTATCAAGTTCTAACCCGCTGATAAATGTAAAGTTACCTGACATTAAATTACCTGAATTCAATGGTAGCTATGACAAATGGACGCAATTTCATGAAACTTTCGATTCTCTTATTAACAAAAATGCAATGCTTACCAATGTACAAAGATTCTTCTACCTACAGGGTGCTCTCACAGGCGAAGCAGCTCAAATAATTTTCTCATTAAATGCTACTGATGAGAATTATAAGATTGCTTGGTACCTACTCAGGGAGCGCTATCAAAACAAAAAGGCCATTGTTCACTCGCATATAAAAGTTATTTTTGAGTTATCAAATATCGCTAAAGAATCACATATATTTCTTAGGAAATTTCTAGATGATTTTCAGAAACATTTCAGATCGTTAAAATGCCTAGGTGAGAATGTTGATGAATGGAATACTATTCCAATCTTCCTCCTTAACTCTAAATTAGATTCCTCAACCAGAAAAGAATGGGAAGTTTCTAGCAAATCTAAGGACTCTCCAAAAATTGATAATTATGTAAAATTTTTAACCCAACGTTGTCAGCTTTTGGAATCACTACACACTAATACTAATTTTTCCAATCGAAATATTCAATCCAATAGGAAATTTAATGACAGTCGTTCGTACTCTCATATATCAACTAGCAACCCTCTTTGTCCATTATGTGATCAAACTCATTTTATCTATTCTTGTAAGGCGTTCCTAGACATTCCCATAGAAAAAATACTTGCTGAAATCAAGCGTTTTAGGCTCTGCTCTAACTGTTTAAGACCCAGTCATTCAAATCTCGACTGTAGATCCCAGTATTCTTGTCGCTTTTGTCAAAAGAGACATCATAGTTTGCTGCACTTGAATCAAAATGTTAGCAATACAAATAAAAATTAAAACTATATCCAAGTTACCTGTAAAAAATCACAAGATATTGATTCTAATCACGAATCAAAACCTGATACATCTATCTCGCATTCATCTAATGCTACCGAAAATTTGTGTACCCATGCTATGGCATCCCAAATCAGTACTCATTCCTATACAATCCTCTCCACTGCAATAATTAATGTTTTTGACAGAAACGACAAACCTATAAGATGCAGAGCATTGCTGGACAGCGGTTCGCAGTCCAATTTTATTACTAAAAAACTTTCCAATACATTGGGGTTAAATTGTACCTCTATCAATATGCCGATTTCCGGAATAAGTCAAAATCTTATCAACATTTCTAAACGCACCTCAATCAAGGCCCAATCTTTACGTACTAATTACAAGTTTGAATTGCCTTTTCTAATAATTGACAAAATTACAGGCTTACCGCCCCAACAAAGAATATCCCTAACCAATATAAAAATTCCAGAAAATATCTTGCTTGCTGACCCAAACTTTTATATTCTCTCTGACATTGACATGCTCCTAGGTGCAGGCATATTCTTTGAACTTCTGTCAAATGATCAAATCAAATTGGGCAAGAACCTACCAATACTGCATAAAAATAAACTTTATTTTGGACCATTACCCATTCTTCCCTCTTCTTCATTGAATTCTTGCTTTTTATCCACAAATGATTCAATGCAAAACCAGATGCAGAAATTTTGGCAAATCGAAGAAAACTATGCAAGCCAAAAAATTCTCACTAAGGAAGAAGCTGAGTGCGAATCTCACTTCTCTGAAACCTTCGTTAGAGATATCACCGGTAGATTTACAGTAAGTTTACCTTTGAAGGAAAATTACCGTAAGTTAGGTGACTCCCAAGAAACGGCCATTTTCCGATTTCACGCCATTGAAAGAAAGCTCAATAAAAATGATCAGCTCAAAACACAATATTCTGATTTCTTGTCACAATATCAAAGTCTCGGCCATATGACTAAAATTAATCCTGACAACCCAAACGAATATCCCATTTATTATTTACCGCATCACTCCGTAGAAAAACCTGCTCGGAAATAAATGGTCCAAGTAAAACGTTTCCCTGACTTTTTTTCGATTGTTGTAAGAAAATTAATACCTATATTAAAAAAAATTACGTTTTGTCTCTAAAAAAATAAGTATTCTGAACGCGTGAACTTTTAGCTATAATATTGTTTATATACAGCAAGTGCTTTGAACATTAGATAATTCACTTTGTATAATGTCAGGTCAACATTTTACTAGCGCTGGAAAAGTGTATATTCATATTTATCTACTTTGTGTTTCTGAAAAGTATATCATAACAACAGAGACTCGTGTTACAGGCATAATACAACAGTTTATTTGCAATAGAGCTAGGTATTCCTACGATAATGAAACTGTTCACCTACTTGTTGATATGCGACCAGTTCGGGATCAATCGGTAGTAACCGTTGCACTGATCATCAACGTTTTCGCAAAACTGGCATCATTCCAATTGCAGCATTTGAGTAAGTAGTTGTATGTGGACGTGTTACTTCGTTTGCCGGAATTATACTATTATTACTGTTGTGAGTTGTGTGAATAGTGTTAGTTTGATTTATGTATTTTACTTGTTGGTATGTAGAATGTGGATTTTGACTTAACATTTCTTGAGTATTGACATTTTATGTATAATAGAATCAGGAGAATTTTCCAAAAGACTGAACAACTGTTTTATCCAATAAAAATATTAAAAGTTTATATTTTTTTAATTTCATTTCTTCATTATCTTTTATTTCCAATTTTCAGTACGTTCTAATTCTACATCATGTTATGCATAACTTGGGTTTGTTATGATCATAATAAGGAAAGACATTAGTATTAGCATTCAAACTGATGAATACAAACAGATTCAACAAAGTTCCGAAATTTTTAATTAAGAAACAGGCTGTACTGGGTGATCCAGTAAGGGTATGGCCAGAGGCGATGATTTGTTCAAGAGAACCGTCAAAATGTTTTATACTTCTTTCCACATGAACTTATAGTTCACGAAAAAATGTTGTCATGGAACTGCAATCTCTTTCTCCAGTTTTTCTTGAGTAGTGTATTTTGCTAGCCAGTATATGTCATGCAAGTACGTTTTTTCATAGTTTAAACTGAATCATTGCTACTTTGTTGCAACCGAAACTTTCATATCATTTCAAATTCAAGAATGAAACGAATGTGTTGAAAATAAGGCTTTATAAAAAACAAATGATCCTTCTTTGAAGAACTAATAACTCTAAACTGAGGGCAAGTGGATATTTCAATTGAGTCCGTTGTATCCTGATACCAAAGATGGAATGAAAGCTATTAAAGGTAAGACAATAATAAACTACTCACAAGTGAGTCATTTGATAAGGCCAAGTAAACTAAAATTACTGTAATAATCTAAAAATGTTGCTGCAGTAGAATACTGTATAGTAGCTAATATATTTTTTAGTAGATTTAAGTATATGAGTTATTTGAGAGTAAATCATTCTTCATCAATGGTAAATTTACTTATCACTAGTAGTTATCAAACTGAGCACCTACTGCAAATAAAACGTAGATTGAGGCTTATAAAATAAAAAGTTTGCTTCTAGTAAAGAGTTTAATATCGTTAGGTTACATTGCGTTCCTGAAATTACATCAATAACAGCAAGTGATCAAATTCAGGAATCTAATTTTTCTAATGGCTAATAAAGCGTGTACTTGTCCCATATAGTATGCAAATTTTCACTTGGTGGTATGCAAATTTTACTTGCTACTATTAATTTTTTTTCCGTGTGATAGCACTACTACCAAACTGCGAGTAGTCTTTGATGGCTCCGCTAAGACCAATTCAGGCCTCTCGTTAAATGATGTCCTTAAAATTGGACCAACTATCCAAAACGATCTCTTTACAATTATATTACGTTTTAGACAACATAACGTCGTTTTAACTAGTTACATTTCTATGATGTATCGTCAGGTCAACATTCATCCTATGCAACGTAGTCTTCACCGTATCGTATGGCGGGACCATCCCAGTCAAGAACTTTCACATTTTGAACTGAACACAGTCACTTATGGAACTGCTTCTGCAAGTTTTCTTTCCACCCGATGTCTAAAACAGATTGCACTAGAAAATCGACTCACCTTTCCTGTCGAATCCAACATTATCTCTAATGACTTCTACGTCGATGATGTCCTAACAGGCACAGACACTGTGAAAAACTTGATTTCGATAAGAAAAAACTTAGTCAATATTCTCGAAGCAGCAGGATTTCAATTGCGAAAATTTAATTCCAATGAACCTACTGTCTTGGCTGATCTTCGCAGTACTAATTCCATCAAAAATCTTATAAATGAGTCCCAAAGTACAAAGACGTTAGGAATTTCTTGGGATTCCGCATCAGACTGTTTCATTTATGATTCACAAATGTCCCTAAATTCCTCAAATCCTGTTACTAAGAGAACCATTCTTTCAACAATTTCTCAAATCTTTGACCCTCTAGGCCTCCTCGGTCCCATAATCATCCAAGCGAAAATTCTCCTGCAGCATTTGTGGTTAGCTAACCTCAATTGGGATGACCCCATTCCCACGAATCTTTACAAATCTTGGACGAATTTTTGCAATCAGCTCTTGAGTATCAAGATTTTGAAAATCCCTCGACATGTTATACTAAAAAATCCCATAAGTTTACAAATACACGGATTTTGCGACAGCTCCATTCATGCGTATGGGTCGTGTGTTTATGTGAGATCTACAAATAGTAATGCCGATACTCAAGTCAGACTCCTGTGCGCAAAATCTCGCGTTGCCCCTCTTAAGGCCATCTCTCTTCCCAGATTGGAATTGTCAGGTGCCCTGCTCTTATCAAAAATCATAAAAAAGGTAGTTAAGTCCTTAAACCTAAACTTTGAGACAATTTACTACTGGACTGACTCAACCATAGTCCTAGCATGGCTCAGTGCTGAACCAAGGACATGGACAACCTTCGTGTGTAATAGAATTTCAGAAATTCAAAATCTCTCTGACATACACAACTGGAATCATATATCTTCAAAAATCAATCCTGCTGATTAATATCCAGAGGAATTAATCCCACTGATCTAGAAAATTTTTCCTTGTGGTGGCATGGACCATATTTTTTGTCTGAACCTGAAAGCAACTGGCCTCAAAATCGTCACATTTCGAATTACTCACGATCACCCTCAGATCTTGAAGAATTTAATAAAAAAGGTACTTGTTTGATAGCGTCAGATCAGAATAATATCTTTGAAAGATTTTCTAGTTATTCTAAATTAATACGCGTTATGGCTTACTGTAAAAGGTTTGCTAAAGGACGCAGATTTAAACAAATGTTCAAGATAACCTCTATAAATATAACCCCCTCTGAGTGGTATCATTCAGAAAAATGTTTAGTCAAACTTATTCAAGCTCAGTGCTTTGCCGATGATTTCAAGAGTTTAGCCTCAACAAATTCAGTCAGATTCAATAGTTGTCTGAAATCCCTAAACCCCTATCTTGATATCGATGGCATAATTCGAGTAGGAGGTAGGTTGGAACATGCAAACATTAGTCTTAATGCCAAACATCCTATCCTGATTCCTAAAAAACATCCTTTTACGGTTCTGTTGATACGGCATTTTCATGAACTTAATTTTCATTCTGGTTGCCAAGCAACACTCTCTTTCATCCGAAGAAGGTTTTGGCCATTGAATGGTCGCGAAGCAGTACGAAATGTACTCCGACAGTGTATATCCTGTTTCAGAGCCGATCCACCAATATTATCTAACCAAATGGGTAACCTTCCTGCACCTCGTGTAACCCCTTCACGTATTTTTTCTAATAGCGGTCTTGACTATGCTGGACCCTTTCTTCTAAAGGATGGAAAGTATAGAAACCGAAAAATTTCAAAATGTTATGTATGCATATTCGTGTGTCTATCTACAAAGGCGGTTCACATCGAACTTGCAAGCGAATTAACCACAGAAGCTTTTGTGGCAGCGTTCAAGCGTTTTGTGTCTAGGCGAGGTATGTGTATAAATTTCTACTCAGATAATGGATCCAATTTCATTGGAGCCCACAACGAATTCAAAGAAATCTATAACATTCTCTCCAGTAAACAGATGCAAAATTATTTCAACAATAGCCAAATGCAATGGCATTTCATACCGGCTCGTTCTTCCCATTTTGGTGGATTATGGGAAGCCGCTGTGAAATCCCTAAAATTTCACCTAAAACGCATTTTGTCTACCGATCCTTACACTTTCGAAGAATTCATAACGATGTTGACTCAGGTTGAGGCTTCTCTGAACTCGCGACCTCTCGTTCCCCTATCCTCTGACCCCAATGACCTTGAGGCGATCACTCCAGGTCACTTCATCATCGGACAGCCCTTAAACGCCGCTCCTCAACTCAACTTCGAGGATACGCCAGTTAACCACCTAACCAGGTTTCAGCATTTGCAAAAGTTAACACAGATTTTCTAGACAAGATGGAAGAATGATTACCTCCACCATCTCCATCAATGAAATAAATGGCGATTCAAGAAGGAGACCCAGGAGCTAAATGGAAGTCTAGTACTCCTTCGTGATGAAAAAACCTTACCTCAGCAATGGATTCTAGGAAGAATCACTTCAGTACATCCTGGAACAGACAATATTGTGCGCGTAGTGAGCGTGCTTACCAAGACCGGGATCGTAAAGAGATCTATCACCAAAATCAGCGTTTTGCCAGTAAATTGACTGATTGTTTAATAGATTTATTTTTTGTTCTGTTCATCTCTTTAATAGTTTTATCATTTGCTTCAATGCTATTTATTTATTTATTTTTTGAAAGTGGATACTTTCAAGGCCGCCGGTATGTTTAGTAGTGATATGGACAAATCTGAGACGTTACCAAGGCAACGAGATTATTATTATGACAACTTTTGAAAGTGAAACTTCAAGCTTTCACTAATACTGTTATTTGCTGTAAATATTTTAAAACCAGTACAAACAATTTCATAAAATTAGAAGTTGTATTATTCAACAAAACCACAAACACCCAATTCATTCATAAACCCCCATTATGGAAATTGCACTAAGGTAACACAACCAGGAATAATCATGGAAATAGTATCATTTCAATTTAAATTGAATGCAGTTACATATTTTGTTCTATAAAGAGATAAACCTTGAGCTTCTCATAATATGAACGCACCCAATTTTATAAATAAAAATTTTAGTTTAAATTATTCATAATATTAGCTGAAATCAATTCTGATGGTTTCTTGTCCTTTCAATTTGTTTTCCAATCTAGTGCCTGCTTCAAAGTCGCACCGACTACTTGGGGTGGTTCCATAGTTTTTTGTTGAGTTTATCTACAGCTAAAAGTGATTGCGATACCAAAAATCAATGAGTCGCTCCAGAGCGATAAATAATAATAATAAAAGTACTCTACTTTCTGATGGCCTTTGCTGAACATTTGGAATCGTAAATATGTGGAAAGATGTATTCCCCGAGATTCAGAATCAACAACGTTTGTTAATCTTCACCAGTACCATAATATTTTACTAAAACCGGGCCTGTTATAAAAAACACTAATGACGCGCATGCGCATTGCGGACTATTCCGAAATTTTACAACACTTTTGACATATGAGATTAGCATTATAGAATATGTATATAATATATATTTCTAACTCACAAACCCATTAAAAGTTCTAAACCATAAACCCTGGTAGAGTTGACATCTTTGGAACCCCTAGAAGAAATGTGTGTTTTCTGTGGAATTTCTATTTTGGTGTTGTTCTCCGTGGTGAATGAGTATTCATGAATTTTCGATGACTTTTGACATGAAAAATGATATCCTTCGGTGCGCCAAATTTGAATCAGCTTATAGTAAGTACTCACAATAGGCTACGTGTCAGCACGAATGTTTTTTGGGAGGAGGAAGCTCAGGGGCCATTTTCTTAGAAGATGAGTTTGAATAAATTTTAACCAAAATGTTTTTCTGGGACGTTTGATCAATGAAATAAATCTCTCTTGAGATCTAACGGCCATTCCTCGTGGGCACAAAATTTCGATGAAGTCATTTTGAGAAAACATGTGCTTGCTGTTTTTACTTGGGAAAACCGATTGGGTGGACTCGTAAAATTGTTTGGAGTATTTCGAAGGGCCATGGATCATTAATAAGTCTTAATGGAATTTTTATCGATTAGAAAATAATACTATTTTGGTGGATCACATTCATCCCTAGTTTGCCTTCCGTACCTAGGATTGTTTTTTTGGTTGTTTATGGAACTACCACAATTGAAGTTCACGTTTTCTTCAAGAGAGCATTTCATTTTTTTCGTCGATAAAATTTAAGAATGCCGAGCTGCGTATAGGTATGGCACCCTAAGGAATGTTTCCATGAATTACATTTCAAGCCCTGGATTACAACAAGGTTAGATTGTACCATGTTTAAATTAGACGTATTCAAAGTCAAGATTACTTACGAATAGTATAATAATATATCGCATCCTTAAAGTTACAAACACTAAATTTTTTTTAATGAATGTACTTTTTTAATAAGTAATTGTTATATTCCACGACTCCAATATTGGTAATTAATTTATGGATCTATAACGTGGTTCTCTATAGTACCACAGTGTGGTTTTAAACATAATTAGATATTTTCCTTCTAAATTTATTTCTCCTAAAAGTAAAAAAAAGGAAACTGCTGTTTCTTCCTCGATTTAAACTTTTGTTAATTTTCAAATGATTATATTTTGTATAAGGGTTAATGTATGTGCTACCAAGAGGGTATTAAAATAATGGAGTTCACTTTGTGTTTGAATATTTACAGTTACAGATCTTCTTCGTTTTCTTAAGATCAAAATTGATTGGCGCTCCCTGGGATTACTTGACAAATCGGTGCCTAACTCATGATCATTGGTCCCAGATGATAAGCTGCCGGTGTCTATGAAGCAAACTTCAGGGTTGGAATAGCAATCCTTGAAAATTCTCAAGTTTGTGGTTAAGCCTAATGATCATCAGATATTTTAGGTCGTAAATTGGAATTTCCTCCTAATGGGCGCAAGCGTGAAGATTTTTCAGATTTGTTTGCTAACTTTGCTAACTTGGCGCTGACAAAATGTTGAAACTTACACCAAAGGGAAGAGATTTTGGATATCTGTTCCTTATTTCCTGTTACCACCGATAATATTGCAAAGGTATACAGTGTGTCTCACTTCTCATGGAATCACCCCCGTATCTTGTATAATATGTGACGTGGAGGCAAGTTGAGCAAGACATCTAGTGCGGCTATTGGGGTTGTTCTGCCGGCCCCGGTGGCACTCAAACATGCTTATCTTTGCAATTCTCCGAGCCGTCGAACCACTTCTACCTGATTGGTCTTTGGGGCCAGGGGTCCACCGTGGCCCTCGGCGTTGGGCGAAGAGTGCCCGCGGTGATTCCAAACACCGTTGGTTGAAAGCCGTTGGTCCTCGTCCAGTCAACATGGTAGCGGCTGGAAAATCACGAACAATCACCCATCTAACGTAGACTGGATGGATCCAGTCTGACATGGGTATGCAGTATGGGTGATTGGCGATAAGGACTATCGTCATATCAAATCTCATACCACCGACCCGTACGTTATCACAGGTCACAGGTCTGATAACACTGGCTGATACAAGGCTCTATATGTAATAATTTTCGGTTGTAGTTCCCAATTTTTTGCGCACATTATCTTGCTCTGAATGAAGACTTTACTGTTTTCTATAACTTTTAGTAGGTGTTGATTCCATTTTAATTTAAGGTCGAAGATTACTCCTCTTGTGCAAATTTAATTTCTATCCCGTTCACTGCAGGTGACCTAAGTCCTTTCAGTACTTTTTTTCGTGTGAATGTTATTTTGGTTTAATGAGAGTTCACTGTCAGCTCCTTATCTTTGCACCTGTCGATTATATCTAGGGCTGTCTGTGTAAGCTCCGAGACTGTCCTTGCGAATTTGCCTACTGCAATATTCGCAAGCTAGCCTTTCAGTTAATTCGTCCATTAGGATGGCCCAAAGTGGGGGCGATAGCACCCCTCCCTTCATACTAACACAGGGAGGGTGGCCAATTCGAGAAAAGTACAATATCTCGCATGTCATAAAGAATAAGGAAAATATTTGAAACGAAAATGATACAGCTCACTTTGGTGTCGCCCATAACAAAAATATTTGAAGGCATTTAGTATAAAAAAATTAAAATTTTTCAAACTCCATACATTTTCCCATCATTGAACTGAGCTACAAATTTTATTTGGGGCATTTTTGTCCAACTTGAAAATTGCAAGAATAACACTGTTATCTCGGAGAGGTCATGGAAAAAGCCATCAACATTGAGAACATCTACAATGCTGGGGATATGTGAATGAGCTACAATAAGGTTTCGGTAATCAAATGACCTGCTTGCTTGTGTCTCACATATAAGGCGGCTGTCTATTACTGAATATGGTGGAACTATTTCCTTGGCATGATAATCTTGAATGCGTTTTATCGAGTTTGGTACCAGAAAGTCATCACCAAGCTTCCATCTCATAGCTTGTCCTATCAGTTGTATTCCTTGTTATCTAGCATTCTCTCAGACAGATCTTTCCACGTTGTCGTTGATGGTGTTTCATTTGACACTCCACTCTATCTATAAATGTTGTTTTCCATCAACACTGTTTCTTCTTCACATAAATGATTTGTTGGGGGCTACCTCATATCCAGTGTTCAGCTTTGAGGATGTTAGTTTATCTTCATACAGCTTTCTCTTCCAATGCTCCTATATCTTTCTTGTCAACTGATTATGATTCATAGGGCACAGATCCGACCTGTCCGAGAATACTGTTGGAGTACAGCCCATTAACCCACACTGAAACTTTTAGATCCTGTGCAAAAAAAGAAGCTTTTTGTCTAGTCGGTGATGCTTCGCTTACAAGCTCGCTCACTTCTCTGGAACATCGCAAGAAAGTTGTCGATTTGACTATGTTTCATAGATATTTTCATACTCGGTGCTATTTCTCCATCGAGACTGACCGTCCATATCGACTCATGATCACATTACGAAACGAATTCGAGTATTTGCTGTTTATAATTATTTTCCGCTTTCATGCTGACTTCAAAATATCCATCATCATTTAAAAAAAGGAGGATTGTTTTTACATATTTTGAGAGAATTTCCAGGTGGCGTTTTTCCTTGTTTGCAAGTTATAATGTAATAATATGTGTATGTTGTGTGTATGTTGTGCCTTGAAGTGAAGTTTTTTGAAGTGCTATTCCATTATATTGATCAAATAATTCGAGAAGGAGAGGAGTCAAATATGATTATTATACCAATACGCAAAACTCACCATGGGAAAATGTGCTGAAAATCCTGCTTGTCCTTGACCATAATAATAAAAATAGCTCGTTCGGATTTTGATAATACCTTGACCTGAAGCAAAATGAATACATATGTTATTATTTTATTTAGGCTAGGGCCGAAGCCATTGAAAATGATAAAAAGTGAAAAAAGATTAGAACAGGATGATCCCATTGGAAAAGTAATATATAACAAAAATAAAAGGAGAAATAATTTACTAGCGATTTGAGGCCGGGAAGTGGAAGGGGGTGAGATTTTTAAGGGCGGAAAACGGTTCATCACGATTTCTGGCCAAACTACGAGTTCTATCAAAAAAGGTAAAGGTCAAAGTTGTAGGTAATAAAAAACTTCTGTTTTCACACTTTTTTCACATTACCTCAAAATTTATGCGAAAAATACAAATAACCGACTTTTTGGTGTTTTATTTTATCTCCCACAATGTTTTTTTACGAAATTTTGTAAAAATCCACTTTTTCATATCCCAAACACACTGAAATGTTTTGGATTGAAAATATGTTTTGTTTTCCCTCATTTTGATTTATTATCTGAAAAGCAACCTAATTTTCAATCTTAAATTCTCAAGTTAAAATATCTGCTTTTTGAAAAAACATTACCATTGCAAATTTTCTCAAAAAATGGAAAAAAAACGAAAAAACTCGAATCAACTTTTTTTTAATCAATAGGTAAAATTGTTTGCACTTTAATTACTCGAAAAACATAAGTTTCTATATAACATTGATGAATAAAGAAATTGCAAATCGAAATATACCACTATAATTTAACAACCGCAAATAAGTTAATACTTTATAAGATATCTACAATATTTTGAGAAAGTTGTAATACAATTTAAAAATTATATGCTTGGGTGCCTATTCATTGCTATTTCGAGATAACTTGTATATCTGAATGGCCTACGGAAAATCAGAATGTAAAACAAAATTGTCAAATTCGAGTTTTTTCGTTTTCTTAGGAAATTTGCTATAGTAATGTATATTTTTTTTATACTCTCAAAAAGTAGAGATCTTTACAAACCAGAAGCATACCAATTTTTTCAAACAGTAGATATTTTGACGTGAGAATTATCGAATGAAAATTGTGGTGCTTTTTCGATATTAAATCAAAATTAGGAGAAACAATAAATAATTTCATTTAAAAAAATTACAGTTTGTTTGGGTCATGAAAAGGTAGGTTTTCTCCAAATTTCGTTGAATTTTTTTTTGTGGAAGATAAAAATAAAAAACCAAAAATTAGTTTTTTTTATTTTTCGCATAAATTTTGAAGTTATGTGAACAAAGTGCAGATACAAAAGTTGTGAATCTTTTTATTACCTAGAACTTCGCCAATCAACTTTTTCGATAGTTCTCGTAAATTTGTCGGGAATCGTGATAAACCGTTTTCCACCCTTAAAATCTCACTTCCCGACCTCAAATCGCCCGTAAATAATTTTACCTTTTATTTTTTTTATATTCTCTTACTTTTCCAATTGATATTATCCTGATAAATTGTGAAAGGCTTTCGCGGCCATCGTCTCTTACATGGTGGTTCTTCAAGTTGTAAGGCCGACGTATGTTTATAGAAGATCTCGACGTTTCGCCAACACGAGTGGTTAGCATTTTCAAGAGATATTTTCAAGTTTCTGATTTCTTAAACCGCTGTCAAATGCTTGACATCTGTTATGCGTTGTCTCAATAAATACCTATTACCCAAGACTCTTCCGGGAAGCCATTGAAATTCAGAAACACCACAATAACTCCAACAGAACCGAAGAAGGACTACAATTGAACAAGGTTTGGCTTCCAGTTCTCAAAAATTCTCAATTAGCTCCCTACCCACAAAATAACGGTACGAACGATTCTATGATATCAGCTAACGCTATGGACCAATCAGATGTAAGAACGTCAAATCACAGGTATTTATTGAGACAACGTATAACAAATGTCAAGCATTTGATAGCGAATTAAGAAATCAGAAACTTGAAAATATCTCTTGAAAATGATAAACACTCGTTTTGGCGAAACGTCGAGATCTTCTATAAACATACGTCGGCCTTACAACCCGAAGAACCACCATGTAAGTGACATTATCCTGTACTAAATTTTTTTATTCTTAAAAATGATCGACTTTGGCGTAATTGTGATTCACTCAAAATCAGCATGTTATCAGCTGTAAAGTAAATATTATTTAACGATCAGTCGTTACCGACCGATGATGAACCCTTCACTCCAATATACACCTACTACGTAGGCTTATTATGGCAAGTTCCTGTCAGAAAACCCCCTGGCTAAAACCACAACGGGTATTGAATTAAATGTAACAGATACTTGTGCAACGTTCCTCGAAGCATCAGAGGACGCAGTTGCAAGTGCCCTCCATGACCAACTAGCAGAATTATGTTTTGATTTGGACAGGGTAACCACCTGCAGACTAGTTTCGAGGTTGTTGCTTCTCATCAGTGCTAGAGTAGCTCAACACAGACAGCACTGAAGCCATCTGTTCCCCGTCCAAATCATTACACACTCCGCTGGTTTGGATACCCTGTCCAAATCAAAACATAATTCTGCTAGTTGGTCATAGAGGGCACTTGCAACTACGTCCTCTAATGCATTGAGTAACGTTGCACAAGTATCTGTACGATTTAATTCAATATCCGTCGTGGTCTTAGCCAGGGGAGTAGTTGTTTTCTGACAGTTACTTCCCATAATAAGCCTACGTAGTAGGTGTATATGGGAGTAAAGGGTCCATCACCGGTCGGTAACGACTGTTCGTTACTAAACGATCTCCCAAAGAACTCTGTTTTCTTCGATTAAATCTCTTAACCCGGAGATTCGGAGTGTTCTCCCTCTGCTCGCTAGGTGGAGCGGCCTAGAAACCGCTTCACCGCGTGAGCCAGAGTTGACCAAACCAGCGGATTGTCATGAACTGCCAGAAATACTACTATTTTGAAGTTTTGGAAAAATACTCGGAGAGTATATCTGGAGGCGAGAGCTCTAATAGGCTCCACCTACCAGCACTTTTGCGATACCATTGGCCGACTTAAATGTTCGGCAATGGTATAAATAAAGGCTCAAATGGCTGTTTTAGGCAGTCATCCAGGAGCCGCCCGAGGGCTCGGACAATTCCCAGGAGAGAAGCCCTCACTTCTGGATGGCTCAGTAGTGTTAAGTGTAAATAGTATTTCTGGTTTTAGTGATCTTCGGCCTGGCATGCGAATTAATGGAACATCGTTGGTTGGCAACACCAACAAATCCAAAAAGAATTCGTATGTCAGACACGTTCCTGCTGGTTTTCCAAATAAATGAAGAGCTCCGGAGTTGCTGAGATATTTGCGACGATGCTGTACTTCGGATAGGCGGTCTGAGCTAGCCGGAAGAGGCAATGCGTCCTAACTTCCTACTATCCGAGTGCACGCATTTGTTGACAGGATATGGGAGTAAAGGGTTCATCATCTGTCGGTAACGAGTGTTCGTTACCAAACGATCTCCCAAAGAACTCTGTTTTCTTCGAATAAATATTATTTGACAAACAAAATTGTTTAGAATCAAGAAACGACCAGTGAAGTTAGAGAGTTATTTTTTAAAGCCATAAAGGTTTAGGCTTGCAGCCTGATACTTATACACTATGAATAAAATAAAACATTTTTCCATTTTTGACGAATAACCTTATAATTTGCGACTGGTCATTAAACCGTCTCCATAATTGAAGATGGCGTAATAACTGGTCACTATTACCATCTTCATAACTGACTTCAACCATGTTTATATCCTGATTTTTTTTCTATACTCTATACGGCTATTATTCTCAATATAGGGTGTTTATTAAGTACTTGTTCAAACTTTGAAGGGTAAATCTTTGACTGATTTTAAGATAAAAAGTTCAAATTAACATGTGTCAGCAAATAACTTTTGAAAAAAAGAGTTTTTTGCACAAAATTTGGTAGACGGGTGTTTTTGAGGTGAGAAATCCAAGTTTGGTATTAATTTTTATATAGCACTTAGAGGGCGCTGCAAACGCACTCATTTTTATTTTTATTTTTCCTAACTGTTTTGACAGTGAACTTTTGGTATTTTTTATATCCAAATCTTATTCTCACAACTTTTCTGAGCACATAAAATATAGTTGCTCCACAACGCTGGGAGCAACCATTTTTGAGAAATTTGCAAATTTCTGCATCGATGCAGGTTATGAGGTCACTTGGGCGCCATATGAAGTTGCTCAGAACTTTACAAAACTGAGTGTGTGAATAATCTCGCATAAATAAACAAGGTTTTTTCTAGAAAGATGTATTGAAAAATAATTCATTCTGAAGATACAAAATGATGAAAAACCGATATTTTTTTAAATTTCAACACCCTCTATTTTGAGAACGAATGATTTTTCTTCGCATCTTGATGGAAAAACATATTCATATTGGCGAGATCTATCAGATACTCAGTTTTTGTAAGAGTTCTGAGCAACTTCGTCTGGCGCCTAAATACCTACCCTGCATCGATAAAGAGATTTGCAAATTTCAAAAACGCTTGTCCCTAGCGATTTTGAACAAATTTACATTTTTTGTTCAGAAAAGGTATAGAAATAAGATTCAGATATAAAAAATTCCAAAAATTTACAATAAAAAAAGTTAGGGCAAATTGAAATGAATAATTAAAGCGTACGCAGGGCCCTCTAAGTGCTACATAAAGAATTTCCGTTTACTGAATTTTGTGCGACAGAATCAGTTTTTGCAAAAGTTACTCAAAATAATTGAAAATAAAATTTCAAAGTCAACACCCTGTATCTCCGAAACTAAACATTTGCGGACACATATTCATTTGAACTTTCTATCATGAAATTATTCAAATATTTACCTTTTGATGTTTGAAAAAGTACTTAATAAACACCCTGTATTGGGTGGTAGGATTAAAAGGGTGAGTCCATATATATGTCAATATACCTTTCCGGTGAGCCATGTCACCGTAACGTCCACTGAATAGCCGAAAGTCACGAGGTTGATGTCGTAAAATGTACAAAATTGATCTTAAATTTATTGCAATCAAAATGAAGAAGCAGACAGTGAAGAAAAATTAAGTGGTACTCACCGAAGTCCAATAATGGGTCGATTGTATTGAATATGCTTGTATTCAAGCTCGACCAATAACAAGCTCCCATTATTCTGTAATCGGGATATGGTTTATAGTATTTATAAACTTTTCGGAATCCACATATCTGAAAAATATAAAACAGTGAAAGTGAGGTATGATTATTTTGAATTATGTATGCTCAAGAGAGAACAGGTTGAATTCAAGCACCTTTTTCATCTCATCGTACTTTTACAGTTTATGTGTATGTTGTGCAATCGTTACCGTCTGGGCAACGTTGCAACCTTTTTTTAAAGAAATCTACTGTTTATGTAAGTGGAACAATCTACTCAAGAGTGAAATACAAAAAATCTACGTTGTTATGGTATGTTGGGTGACACTGTATGTTATACAGAGGGTCCCATGAAAATTAGGACAGGGAATATCTCGGAACTCGAAAGTAGTATAGATTTGTAATTTTGGGGTTCTGAATTGAAGCAATTGGTGCAGCTTTACTCGATATCATGTTACCCAATGAGCTTTTTGTTTTCGGTCACGTAACATCAGATTCAAAATTGTTAATAGGACAACCTGTATATTTTGGCCTATTTATATTCCTCCCGATAAAACAATTTCAACGAGCTATCACACTTGTGGTTCTAGAAATACAGGTACTTTAATATCCTTTGTCCCACGATGTCTGAAACGAGCAATTGCCAAATTATTTAGGTTTAGGGTCACCCAGTATATTTGGGCAGTGATTAAAACAAGGAAAAATTATATTAGTCATCCATATTTCATTAAAAAAACGTCGTGGGATAGAAGATATTGAAGTACCTAAAGTTCTTAAACTAATCGTTTTAGACCACAAGTGTGATAGTTTGTTGAAATCCTGTTATTGGGAGGAAGAAAATATACGGGTTGTCTCGTATATTTGATTCTGATGTCACGTGGCCGAAAACAAAAAGCTCATTGGGTAACAATATCAAAAAAGATACACTAATTGCTTTAATTTACAACTCCAAAACTACAATTCTTTAATAATGTCGAGTTCCGAGATATACTCTGTCCTAATCTTCGTGGGACACCCTGTAATTCAATAGATATTTTCTGCAAATACCCAGTATTCAAGATATGTCAGTGTCAGGCTAGATAATGTTTTCAAACTGAAAGGCTCCCATGACGATGACGATGAAACGAATGAAGCAAAAGTTATGGTTTTGATAAATTGTCTTGAAAGCAAACATTATCCCATACAGAATACTTCGTCCCAAGGACGTACATTTTATGTCCATTTTACGTATTTACGTCCGCGGATGTGTATTGTACATCCATTGAACGTAAAAAATTTACATATTTAAAACGTACGGTATATACGTCCAAAGTAGTACTTTTTACGTACGTTTTTTTTAGATCCGGACATTAGGTCCAAGGGATGTACCACCATTTCGGGCTTTAAAAATATCAAAATAAAAAAAATTATGAATAAATATAAAAATAAATCGAAGGACATTGTCACAATGAAGTCAATAATGGCGATCAAAGAGATCCAATTTTTATTCACAAAATTTATACCATATGGCGTTTGCAGGAAATTCAATTAGATTTTTGGTTCATGTGGTACTTTTAAAAACTTGAGAATAAACAAAAATTCGGCGATCATTTATTGTAACGAAATCATTCACTTTGGAAATTTTCAATTTGCGATGAACTCAGAGGTTAATGATAAGAATAGAAATCAATAAATTCGCATCGTTAGGACAGCTGATAAAATATCACGTCAGCCTCATTCGACTATTGGTCAACTGATTATGATGACAAAGACCTATTTGTTCTTGCTTTCCGTCATGTATACATGATTGTACCGTAATTTACGTACCTGGCGCCATTGCCAAGTACACTGGATTGAGTTTCAAGTCTACTCATAAGCTCTAGAGCGAACCAAAGTTTGAGTTAGCGTATTAAGTCCATAATCCGATATTCGCGAGCAAGGGCGCACGTCAAAATATCTGAAATGTCCACAACTGAAAGTAATTATCAATAATACGATTTATTATTTTCTGAAATAAACACAGATCTTCTGTTCCTAATTGCAACACTGTATAAATCATAGCCGTGTCACAGAATACTTCAACCGCACATTCCGTGACCTGTGACGCTGAGTTCAGTGTTCCTAGAAATAGCAACTGCCACTGCAACAACGTGCGACAACTGCAACAACGTACGACAACTGTAACAACGTACGATAGACGAGTGCTTCTTAATTGTTTTTGGTATCATTTTGCGATTTTGATGCTTTCAGGTTGATTATTGTTGTTCTCGGTGTTTTTTGTGTTGTGGATATTATTCGTGATAAAAGGGTAAGTCTGAAACAAAAGGGGTTTACACGAGAAGAAAAGTCGGTAACAAACCCTGCACTCTCTAGAACAAAGCCGAAATATTTCTAGGGATGATCGTTTTAGGTAAATCTGAAGGTCTATCTTCAATGGACAAGCCTCGTGTCGAATTATCTCTTGGGTCTACTTTTGTTCCATCTTTAGATGAATCTATACAACGATGAGATTTAATTGATTTCGATTTTATTTTGTTTCAGTAACAGCAGAAAACAGCTGTAAGGCGAAAGATAGGATAGACATGGAAGAATTTATCAAATCCTGGCTTAGAAGGGCTGACGAAAGGAAAAGAAAATCAAATGAACAATGAAACGTATTCCGATCTGAAAAGAATGTGAATACTGTACGTCCTTTGTACGTACCGTTGAGGTTTCACACGATCCACTGTATTCTTTAAATAAAACAAAACGCATGAAAGAAATATATTGAAATATTACTCTTATCCTTTGAAAACAATGTGAAATTAAACATACAAACTCTAGTTAAAAAAATATAACAGATTACGTTTTATTATTCATTTGATTTTCTTTTCCGTTCGGCAGCCCTTCTAAGCCATGATTTGATAAATTCTTCCATGTCTTTTCCATCCTTCGCCTTACAGCTGTTTTCTGCTGTTACTGAAACAAAATGAAATCGAAATCAATTAAAGAATACCTTTGATGCCATACCATTCATTAAATCTTGTTGTACAGATTCATCTCAAGATGGAACAAAAGGAGACTCAAGAGATAATTCGACACGAGGCTTGTCCATTGAAGATAGACCTTCAGATTTACTTGAAACGATCAGCCCTAGAAATATTTCGGCTTGGTTCTAGATAGTTCAGGGTCTCCTACAGGTTCTTCATTTCATTTGCAGCCCGTTTATAGTACTTGCTAGAGGAATCGTTCCGCCACATATTGGGTTTGTTACCGACTTTTCTTCTTGTGCAAACCCTTTTTCTTTTCAGACTTACCTTTTTATCACGAATAATATCCACAACACAAAAAAACACCGAGAACAACAATAATCAACCTAAAAACAATTAAGAAGCACTCGTCTTTCGTACGTAGCCATAATCGATGACAGTTGTTGTTTCAAGGAACACGGAACTCAGCGTTACAGGTCACAGAATGTGCGGTTGAAGTATTCTGTGACACGGCTATGATTTATACAGTGTTGCAATCAGCACCAGAAGATCTGTGTTTATTTCAAGAAATAATACATCATGTTATTGATAATTACTTTCAGTTGTAGATATTTCAGATATTATGACGTGCGCCCTTGCTTGCGCATATCGGATTATGGACATTAATACGCTAACTCAAACTTTGGTGCGCTCTAAAGCTTACCTATAGAGTAGACTTTGAACTTAATGCAGTGTACTTGGCAACGGCGCCAAGCACGTAAATAAGGTACAATCATGTATACATGACGGAAAGCCAGAACTAATAGGGGACCAACTTCTGTCTTTGTCATCATAATCAGTTGACCAATAGTCGAATGAGGCTGACGTGATATTGTATCAGCTGTCCTAATGATGCGAATTTAATAATTTCTGTTCTTATCATTAACCTCTAAATTCATCGCAAATTGAAAATTTCCAAAGTAAATAATTTCGTTACAATAAATGATCGCCAATTTTTTTTTATTTTTAATTTCTAAAAGGACCACATGAACCAAAAATCAGATTGAACTTTTCCAAACGCCATCTGGTATAGATTTTATGAATAAAAATCATTGGATCTCTTTGATCGTTATTATTGACTTCATTGCGACAATGTCCTTCGATTAATTTTTATATTTATTTATAAATTTTTTATTTTGATATTTTTAAAGCCCAAAATGGTACATCCCTTGGACTTAATGTCCGGATCTGAAAAGAACGGACGTAAAAAGTACGTACTTTGGACGTATATACCGTACGTACCAAATATGTACATTTTTTACGTTCAATGGATGTACCATACACATCCGCGGATGTAATTACGTAAAATGGACATAAAATGTACGTCCTTGGGACGAAGTATGCTGTATGGGATAAAAGTTCTCGAGTTATGTACATTTCTCTAAAAAATACCTTCATCTGCCACGAACAATTTTCTTAGTATTTTTTTTTTGTATTTCGAAGTTCTATAAGTGATCATTTTACTCCTTTCTTCACTACTTTCCAATGGTCTATGTTACTTGGTGGTTTAATGATCGGTTAACCGCTTAAAATTACAGCACATATAAGCAAATTTAAAACAGAGAAGGAAGTTCCTTGAACATATTTCCATATTCCTAAAAATAGAGGCGCCAGCGCAAAGAAAAAAAACGGACCATTTTGGTTTTCTCTGTATATTTTGAAAACAGTTCGTGATACTTCCAATTTGGAAACATTGTTTCATTGTTCACTAAAATAGGCAACTTTTGTCTCATTAACCCAATTTCGTATCATTTACCGTTTTCGAGATGACAATAGTGGTACGACATATGTTCATATTGAAGTTGTTGAGTTTCCAAACTTGCAATTCTTTGTGGTCCAGCATATGACGTGGTACACTCGTCAAAATATAATAGTTACGTGAAAGTATCGGATAGTAAAAAGTAATAGACAGAAATGACCCAAGAGCATCGCCAATTTCCGTTCGAACCGATTAACAGACAATACTGTCTCTGTGATGAAAAATATATATTTTCAAATTAAATTCAACGGGCAATGATTAATATCATTACTAACAGTCTATGCTGTTTTTATTGTTACGAATTATTTTCTGATCATAAGAGAGAGAGAGAGAACGGAAAACATTCAAATTGCAAATTCTGCCATGGTGGTGAAGAAGAACATAACAGAACTACTAACCGTCATTCTGTCGTATTTATAGGTTATGTCCATCGTTCCACCAATGAAGTTTCCTTCCAAGATTTCTCTGGGTTGCCCAGTATCTGAAAATAAAATGAATTAATAAATAACTGAAGTTCAGAATGGTTTTAGATTGCATTATTGCTTTCGCAGACACAATTTGTATGATTATTAGTTCACATAATGCTATCCGGTTGTTATTCAACTGGTGACATTAGCAAAGCTAAAAAAAACCTAAAAAAAATATGTATCAGAAGTAACATTATCTGTAGTGAGTAGTGAGAAATTCCTCATTTAGACGATTGACTGTTTATTCATCACAAAACTCTAGTTATGTTTTAAAGAATGTAACACATTGATAATATACATGCCATAATATCAAGACAAGTATCAGAACCGTACTAGCACCATACTCTCCATCCATAAATAATTCATATCTTACTATAAGGAGTAATTTTGTTTGTTTTTTTGTTGTAACCCGTAAATTTAAAAATTATTCCGGCCTACCGGTCATGAATTAACTTCCATATCTAACTGATAAACGTTTTCCCCTTCCTGGTGTTTCGAAGCCTAGTAGATCGTCAAGTGTATTCTTTCCTTCCGGTGCTGACTTTGTTGACAGTACGTCCATTAATTAGTGGTATACGTGATACGATTGAAGATTAGTATCTATTATCATTGTTTAAATAGGGGTAAGATAGTCAATGCCAGTGGAATCGATATTGGACCTAAACGCGAGTGTCATCTAGCATGATTAGTTATAAACATGAATATTTGACGTCATTTTAATGCAGAGTTCTTCAAGGAACCCTGATTTTAATGCTGTATAATTAATTTAATTAAGTTACGACATGACTTAGAGGCCAGATCACTGACGCCATCTACATGTCCTCTCTATTTGAATCCAATAACAATCCCATAAGGTTGGCTAACTATCTTACTTCTATTTAAAAAATGCTATCACTTATTTTCGAAGGTCTTCAATTTAAAGGGATTTTTTTCCAGATTCTTTCCGGATAATTTTCTTGGGATTCTTTCCGAGGATTTGTCTCCTACTACTTTTTGGAATGACGAATAAACGGAGTCCTGCCTGCCTTTTTGGAAGACCGTAACCATAGAGTCTACATTCCGAAGTAGTTAGAGTTCATTGGAAGAATATCCTGTCTGCAATCCCAGAATATCGGTATCAGAGTCTCTACATCACCCAATGAAAGAATTTCCTAAAATTTGAGATAAGTGCACCATATCTGGTGTCTCAAAATCGTTTCACCATTGAATGATCAAAATACTTAGACAATTAAATTTGAGTTCAAGTGTCAGTTATTGAATGGGGCCCCCTTTGTAATAAATTAATTCATCAGATCAAGAATCGTTGATGTGGTGTCCATCAGAATAGATCGAGGTCAGCCAAATCTCTGACATCCGTATGCATAGTCAATCGCCAGCGACTCGCCAGAGTTCGCCGTTCGCTACACAAGGAATATAATGCACAGTCGAGCTCCAAAAAAGTGACAAATACGCGATAAGACACATTTTGACAAAACGCTGGAGATGTACCACTTTTTTAGAGCTCGACCGTGCATTATAGTTCTTGTATAGCGAGCGGCGAAACTCTGGCGAGTCGCTGGAATTGACTATGCATACGGCTGTAAGAGTCTCAAGGGAAAAATGATATGAAGGTATTACACAATTTGGTACCCAAATGTACATTGGCTGACTTCGATAACCGTCAGACGAAGGTGAAAAAATTTTTGAGAGACTTTTTTTTTTCTCGTTATCTGCACTTCTAATCATCATGTTGTGAATGCACATGGTACCTGTGTTTTGGTCTATACCAGTATACAGGGCAATTCAAATTCGACCCCCACCATTGGGATCTCCTAAACTACAGGAGATACGTCGAAGCTTAAATTGTGGCAAAGTTGCGTATTCTGGTGCTTAACAAAATACTGTTTTGAAACTTGGAAAATTCCGAGTATTTCCGGAAATATCGGGAAAAAACTGAAAATCGGAATTTTCGTTTTTATTTCTTTCTATCGACAAAAGTACATTTTTATTGATACTTTTTTTCAGCTACACGTTTTCATGTTCAGATTTACTATCCGACGTTTCGTCTTCTGGCATTCATCATCAACTTTTTTTCTGTTATGGGCGCCATATTGTTTTTTTTTACAGAAAAATAGTGATTTTCATTCTGATTTCATTGATGTATGTTATATCTGGGTTTTCACTTTGAACTTTTTAAAAATTGTATTCGGGTGGTTCTAACCACCGTTTAATAATTACAGAAAATGGAAAATACTAAGATGACTTTATTCTACTACATGAAATGAATAAGTGACAATCTACATTTGAAAACGTGAATTTATAACATCTGAGATGCTGACGATGCTGCTTGATAGTTAGAATTGGATATCCATCGCTTGGGTCCGTGAGACTGTCGAGTCGGCGGTTTTCCTGGAATGTAACCTGATATGCCTGGGACGGTTACTGTAGATGTTGGATATAACAGCTCCCCTTATATTAGAAAAGTTGATGCTATGCAACAACTTTTAGGGTTCCTCAGACGGGGGTTGCTTAGGCGACTGCGTCTAGATTGAAGGATTCGTTTTGCACTTCTTCTTGTAGGTTTGGTTTTCGCCTTGGAAAGATGCTTGGAATCCTTTGGAACGGTCTGAACGATCTAGTCGGAGGAAGCGGCGAAGCGTCGGGTCTAGTTGGTGCCAATTTTAGTTTTCTTCTACACTTGCAGATGAGGTAAAGGCCTGCTAAAAGTATGAATAATATTATGGTGGTGTATGTAAACCACGAAATGTTTTTCTCGGCGAATGGTCTCTGGATTAGGTCGTCCAAAGTTTTGGAGTACGAATCCAACTTGTGTTTGGCGATGTTCAAATCATCGATGTTGAGGTCGTCTAACTGTAATTTTGGAAGTTTTGATTTTTCCGGGATGTCAGCACAGCATTCATAAGGAATTGAAATTGGATGTGTTTTGTAGGTAACGTTCGAAATTTTTGACAATTGGGAGTTTGCTTGAATTTTGGTTATTCCAATGAAGGCACTGCATTCTGTCTGTAATTTAACTATAGAATTATTATACACTATTTCAGTTTTCGAGTTCATTTTTGGGCAATTAACAGTAACTTGCAATGGTTCGGAAAGGATCACTAGCCAAAGGTTGTTTTCAAGTTTTTGCATGTTATAACCTTGGCTGAAAACTAACGAACTTCTGCAACTTCGCGGAATGTCTTTATTGTTTTTGAAAATTTGGGCTTCACAAATCGAATTATAGTCGATGGGGTACGCGAACATATCGGAACATAGTTCAGTTTTATACGAAAGTTGCTTGCACTGCTTCAAGTCCGTCACTGGTATAAACATTAAAGAATCATCGTCTTTCGCGATATATTTTTGAGAAATAGAAAGAATGTGATGGAGGCCAGTTCTGTTATCGTAAATTGGAATAGGAAATAGTTGGTATAGAGTATAGATTTGAGGTTCGATGAGAGGAATTTTGAGGATGAAAACTAAATTTGAATTGGTTTGAAAAGCTTCAAGTTCAATGATTTCAAGATATTGGGCTATGTTGGAAAGTTTCGGTTGGAGAGGAAGGTTATTCCGTCGTAAATTTTGTGAAATTTCTTGCAAAGCAGTAACTAATTGATCAGGTCTAATAATCGAAGAATGAATGATATTTAATCGGGCGAAGGTGATCGAGTCCAACACATCATCAATGTTTTCTTCGAGAAATAAAAAGCTTTCCATTAATTTTTCGCAAATGTCGAAGAATTTTAAATTTGCTTCGATTTTGTTTATATTATCGCTCAAATTATTAATGGAACTTTCTACGATTTTTATGTCATAGTTGAAAGTTTCCTCATTGATTCGCAATTTTCGAATGGTATCATTGAAATTTTGGATTACAGACGCTGTTACCGAAATTTGGTTTTTCATTAGGTTTTCTAATTGGTGTTCATCGCTCTTTAATCTATTGATACAGTTCGTGTAATATTCACCATCGGTAGCGTCTAGATTTCCTGTGATTGATTTGAAAATACTACCTATACCATTGATAAGGCCTCTTTTATACCTTTTGGTATCTAAAACAATTTCTATTAGTTTTTGTTTTATTGAATTTGAAATTTGGGTGAGAAGACTGATGTGGGTCTTTACTTCAGAGTGAAATTCTTTCATACTCTGACCAGTGAATATTGATAAGGGTTTCTAAAATGTTCCTATTATTTTCGTATATATTTTTGAATACTGAAATGTCTTTGTTTTTGTTTGTGAGTACGATGTTGTTGTTTTCGTGGTAGTAGACGCCAATAGTATTATTGATTGATTGGATTTGGTATTGACAGACTACTGATCCGAACAGCAGCGGTAACCTGAAAATAAATCAATTTTCAGTGTACGGCTTCATACGATCGAAGTTTACTTTCGATCTTTGATTTGTTCGGGGATTCAAAAGAATTGCCGAATTTCGAAGTATTTGTTCGATTATGAAGGGGCCATTAAACTTATTTTGCAATTTATCTTTGATTTGAGATTCTTTGACATAGACTTTGTCCAATACTTGATAATTTGGGGTTTCTCCGGATATGTTTCGGTCAAATCGAATTTTGGCATTTTGTTTTTGTTTCAGTATGCGTTCACGAGCAAGTTTATAGAAATGTGAAATTTTGTTATTCAGATCCCTTACGTATTTGGTAATCAGTTGTTCCTGGTTGTATAGCGTTTCGGGGGGTCTATTAGATGTGTGCCCGAAAACTAACTCATGGGGGGGTGAAACCATGACTTTTATTCACCGAGTTATTGTAGCAAATAACTGCATGAGGAAGTACGTTTAATGGTTCTTCGTCTGGGTGTTCGGCTAGAAATACTCTAATCATTTCGAGAAGGGTTGCATGAAATCTTTCTACTGATCCATTTGAATGAGGGTGATTTACGCTGGAGTATGTTAATTTAATGTCGTAGAGTGCGCAAAGATCTTTCATGATTGCATTGTCAAATTATCTGCCGTGGTCGCAATGTATTCTTAAGGGTGTGCCAAAATGTTGGAAATACCACAGTAGGGCGTTTGCAACAGTTTTTGAAGATTTGTCTTCAATAGCGTAAACTTGTGTTAATTTTGTTAGTTCGTCGCGTATACTAAGTGCATAGTTTTTCGTCGGGATTTCTATAATGTCGATGTTGATTCTTTCGAAGGCAGTTCTAGGAGTCTCGGTTATTACTAGTGGGTTGTTAAGGTTTTTCCTACATATCTTGCTTTTTTGACAAATTTGGCAATTTTTTATATATTTTTCGACTTCTTTTGTAAGGTTTTGCCAATTATATTTTTCTTTTATTCTGCGAATGGTTTCATTGATACCTCTATGGAGATTATTTTTTCCATTATGAAATTGATCGATTATTATTGGGATTTGGTCAGCGTCTGGAGTTCTTATTAAATTTTGACAAACTTTGAATTTAATATCTTTTTCTGCGAAAATGAAACAAAGTATTTCAAAAATAGGAAGTTCTAAGTTATTCTCAACGCAATAAATGTTTGATATGTCAAGTTCATGTTGATTTCTATACAGGGTGAGAAACAAATGTTCTATCACTAAGTCATCATCAAATGGGAGAAATATAATGTAGTATTTTCGACGTTTGACTGTGTTGCTTGAAACGGTATTGATTTTTAAATTTTGGATGTCGCATTTTTGTTCAAATATATCGTCAAAAATCGTATGGTGGAGGTTTTCGATTTTTTTCTGTCGGGGAAATACAATAATATGTTTGTTTTCTTTGTCGAGCAATTGACAGTTTGAATATTCGACTTTCGAATAGTCAATTAGTGATTTAGTTCGATACAGATTTATAAAGGTTCGGAATTCTCGTTCGATTTGTTCGGAAGAGTATGTTGGAGGGTCATTTTCAGGAATGTCTTCAGTATCGGGAGGATTTTCGGTATCGGAAGGTTTGTCAGTATCGGGGGGTTTTTCGGTATCGGGAGGTTTTTCTTTCGGTTCTGGGTCAGGTGTGGTTTGTTCTTCGTTTATTTATTTATTTATTTATTTATTTATTTATTTATTTATTTATTTATTTATTTATTTATTTATTTATTTATTTATTTATTTATTTATTTATTTATTTATTTATTTATTTATTTATTTATTTATTTATTTATTTATTTA
The DNA here is from genome assembly GCA_944452925.2 of Chrysolina oricalcia. Lineage (NCBI taxonomy): Eukaryota > Metazoa > Arthropoda > Insecta > Coleoptera > Chrysomelidae > Chrysolina > Chrysolina oricalcia. Next base: position 42,046,549 of record OX101818.2, on the reverse strand, counting down.
TTTATTTATTTATTTATTTATTTATTTATTTATTTATTTATTTATTTATTTATTTATTTATTTATTTATTTATTTATTTATTTATTTATTTATTTATTTATTTATTTATTTATTTATTTATTTATTTATTTATTTATTTATTTATTTATTTATTTATTTATTTATTTATTTATTTATTTATTTATTTATTTATTTATTTATTTATTTATTTATTTATTTATTTATTTATTTATTTATTTATTTATTTATTTATTTATTTATTTATTTATTTATTTATTTATTTATTTATTTATTTATTTATTTATTTATTTATTTATTTATTTATTTATTTATTTATTTATTTATTTATTTATTTATTTATTTATTTATTTATTTATTTATTTATTTATTTATTTATTTATTTATTTATTTATTTATTTATTTATTTATTTATTTATTTATTTATTTATTTATTTATTTATTTATTTATTTATTTATTTATTTATTTATTTATTTATTTATTTATTGAGTACAGCATTCTACAGCCAGGGCCGTTTACAGAATGAGGCAAAAAAATGTTGAGGGCTTTTCGCCATATTACACAATAAAAGAAAAGTAGAAAATCGTATAGTAAAAAATATAACACATGCAGAAATTCCGTGTCTGAAACGAAAAAAACTCGGTGAGAAAAAAGTTCACACACGGCACTACAGCAGTGATAGAAAGAATTTGACTGTCTGAAATTATTTGTGTGTCGGTATCTTCGTTTGTAGGTAGTACCAATGAACAGGGGGTGAATATTTTGGAATTTAAAGAGAAGCATTTTGTAGGGGAGTCGATTTTGATTCTGGAAAGTGCATCGGCATTTTTATTGATCTTTCCAGGTTTGTAAATGATTTCGTAGTCATATTCCTCTAATTTCAGGCGCCATTCTGCAAGTCTACTTCCGGGATCTTTGATAGAAAATAACCATGTTAGTGGTCGGTGGTCAGTGATGAGTTTGAACTTTCTACCGAATATGTATGGCCTAAAATGTTTTGCGGCCCATACGATGGCTAGAAGTTCCCGTTCTATCGTAGAGTATTTGGATTCTGCAGAACAGAGCGTCCTTGAGGCGTAAGCGATTGATAAATCTTTACCGATCGGTACTTGAGACAATACGGCGCCAATGGCGAATGCACTTGCATCTGTGGTCAATAAGAAGGTATCTTCGAAATCGGGGTATATGAGTATGGGTGTCGAAGTGAGTGTTCGTTTTAGTTCTTCGAAAGATGTCTTACATTCATTTCCAAAAATGAATGGAATGTCTTTTTGAAGTAATTTTGTCAGTGGCTTAGAGATTTTGGCAAAATTTGAGATAAAACGTCTGTAGTATCCAGCCAGTCCGAGAAAAGATTTTATCTCTTTCTGGTTCTTTGGCTCAGGGAAGTTTATGATACAATCGACTTTGCTTGGATTTGGTTTTACTCCATCTCTGGTTATGAGATGACCAAGATATGCCACTTATTTCCTTAGGAATTCGCATTTGTCGTGCTGTATCTTCAGGTTGGCTTTTCTGAGGCGTTTGAAGACTTCTTTCAACCGGGAAATGTGTTCGTGGATTGTTGGTGAATAAATGATGATATCGTCCATATAGACTAAGCATCGTTCATTCTGAATTCCGAGTAGAATGTTGTCCATAACTCTTTGGAAAGTTGATGGAGGATTCTTAAGACCGAAAGGCATTCTGACAAATTCATAATGACCATTCTCAACGGTGAAAGCAGTTTTTGGGATGTCTTCTTTATTGATCTCGATCTGGTGAAAACCTGATGCGAGGTCAAGAGTGGTAAAATATTGGCATCTGCCAAGTTGGTCTAGTAGATCTGATATCATAGGTAAGGGGTATTTGTCGTCGATTGTGAGTGAGCTCATTTAACTTTCGGTAATCGACAACAACGCGCCACTTTTGTTTACCTGAAGCGTCGATTTTTTTCGGGACCACCCATACAGGGGAGGACCATGGTGAAATGGAAGGGCGTATAATTCCGTCTTCCAGCATTTTGTTCATTTGTCTTTTGACTTCTTCTTTATGGATTTGGGGGTAGCGATATGATTTCGTGAATGAGGGTTTGGCGTCTTTGGTATCAATGGGATGTTTTATTTCGTTCGTAAATGTAAGTCGGTCGCCTTCTAAATAAAATATGTCCGAGTATTCAAGACAGACGTTGGTTATGAGTTCAGTTTCTTCTTCGTTCAGATGTTCTAATCGAAGTTGATTTTGAATCTCAAAGTTTCTGTCCGTCTGTACGTCAATATCATGTGTTTCGTTGAAATTATTGATTGAATAATTTTGGATTGGTTCCAGTTGTATATCAGAAAAATTTACTGTTTTTGGCATTGTGTTTGAGTTTATCACAGAAGTGAGAAATTCGCCTCTATGGTTTACTCTAACTAACGCATTGGGTAATCTAACATTGTCTTTTACCTGGGCTACCAGTATAGCTTCAGTGTTGAAAAGATTGCACCTAAGTTTAGAAATTTGTTCGGTTCGTGGTTCAATTGAGATTATATTTTGGATATTGCCCACGGGTGTCGGAATTGAATTTTCGGCGGGTTTTTCACAGTCGGTTACTTTAATCAGAGGGATTGTTTTGAAATCAGTAATAAGTTGTCTGTTTTTCAGGTCCACTATGCAGTGATAATGTTCTAAAAAATCAGATCCTAGGAGTCCATCAAATTCTATATCCAAGTCGTAAATAAAAACTTTGTGAGGTTTGTTTGTGCAAAAGGGTATCAATACTGATTCACAGATATTGATTTTTTGATTGGTTATGCCTTGAATCAAAATATTTTCTGGGGATCTATTGAAATAATTTTGAACAGTTTTTGGTTTAAATATCGACAGACCAGCACCGGTATCGATAAGTATTCTGAAAGTATTGGTTGCGTCCATGATATAATACAAATTTTTAGAACTAATCATAAGCGACTGGGTTATAGGAATCTTTGTTCTGGAAAGTTCAGGTTTGGGTTCAAGTCGTCTGATAAATAAGTTCAAGGTTTGCATTTGATTCTGTAGTTCCAAAGTGGGGTTCGTTTGCTGATTTATTGGTGGATCGAAACATGTGGGGCTTATTGGAAAAACCTGGTAATTTTCATATTGGTTTGACTCTAAATATTCAGTATTATAAGAGTCGGACTGATGAGTGAAGTCTTGGTATTCCTGATAGTTAACAGTATAACCGTCAGCGTCAAAAGTTTGAGGATCTTGATAATTATCAGTATTATCGTAAAAATTTTGTGGGTCCGAATAATTAGCGGTATAATTATTTGGATCGGGATTCTGTGAATTTAAATGATGAGTTCTTTGAGTGTTATTGAATCTATTGAAATATGGGTTTGGATGAATGACTGATGGTCTCTGTTGGTTGAAATTAGGATTTGGCCCACTTATTGGGGGTCTGAATTGTGATTGATTTTGGGTAAACGTTTGATTTGGTTGATTGGGTCTTGGATTTTGATTGAATCTTGGTGTTTGTTGGAAATTGGGTCTCTGGAAGTTTTGTTGAGGTTGCTGAGACTGTTGGTATTGTTTTATACGGCATTCATTTAAAGTGTGTCCTTGTCTTTTGCAGAAAGAACAAAATTTTTGTTGTATGGGGTTCGGGTTTACCTTTCTAAATTGATTATTATTTTGTGGATTTGTGTTTCTACTATTTGTCGATTTTTGCTGCTGAAAATAATTCAACTGAATCTCTCTTCTTACTCTCTGAATTGCAGAGAGCATGTCAGTAGGGTTACCTGCCCTAACTAGTTGTCCTACTTGGGGTTCCAAACCGGCCAAGAGGGTGTTCAGTGCCATCGTTTCGACGAGTGCACTTTGGGATACTTTTTGGTCGGAAGTAAGATTTTGTTTTTGGATACACGCATGCATTTTTGCATTATGTGTTTGCAGTCTGTTTATAAAAATGAGTGGCGATATTCCCGGTAGTTGGTGAATTCGTTGAAGGTCCTGTATCAACGAGGTTAAATCGCGAATGTCACCAAAATGTTGGTTCAAAAGGATTCTTATTTCGTCTCATGTTTGAGGATTACGAGAACTTATTAGTTCCGCGGCTTTTCCTCGAAGTTTGTTTTTGATGTGCAAAACTACGAGCACCTTCTGGTCTTGCACTGCCATGCGGTAAGCGGTATTACATGCATGGGTGAAAGTGTTCAAAAATATTTGGTCACCGTCATATTCGGGGACGATAGAAAATATTTCGTTCAGTCTATAAGGTTCGATTGCAACTGGGGGATTTTCGGGATGATTATCAGGCATGATTGATTGATAAAAGAACTGGTTATTTGATTAAAATGAAAATAAATCGATAAAATAATGTACGAGACGATTCTTAAATTGTCTTACCAAAGGATGTCCATACGGTGGATGAAATCCGACTTCACAAGCGATGCTCCGGACGAAGTTAGCGTTCGCGTGTTCTTCCTCCGTTGAAGAGATCGTCCTGCCGTTCTTCCTTGGTTTTCTTCGTGTTGAGTTGGCGTTTTCTTCGTGTTGAGCTTGCTGCTGGAGCTGCTAGTTCTTCCTTTTAAGGATTGGAATCCACCTCCTTCGGTTTAGGCTTTCCTTGTTCCGCAGGAGTTGAAGGATCCTACAGCGACTGCGCCAATTGTTATATCTGGGCACAGCATAAGTAACAATCAGCATTGACACTTTGATGTTGAAAAGTATCTAGACGCCATGTTGGGAAGTGCTGATGCCAGGGCAGGACTCGCGCAATGATTTCGGACAGATCCGCACTCGAAATTTTCCAGATCAGATTTGAAAAAAAATCGATAAATCTCTGTAAATATATGAATGGATCCAAAATCGATAAAAGTGATTCTTATGCTGATAATTTTCCTGGGCAAATAATTTTTTGTATTTAAAAACAGGTTGTTTTATTTTGCAATGGTATTCAGGGATAATCAGCTTGAAGAATTCTTTGAATTAAATGTACGTATATGATTGTGACTTCACTTTGAGTTGCAGTTCACCAAAGTCTTTTGAAATATACAGTGTGTTTCACTTCTCATGATAACACCCTTGTATGTTCCGTAATTTTTGACGAAGAATCATGAAATTTTCAGGATCGATAGATACACTAGAAATGAACTCACTGTACAAAAGGGGCCATCCTTCGTGATATACACTGCACGTCAGCAGCGATGGAACCACCTATTTTTCCGGAAATTTCTATTAGGCGGCAAAAACAATAAAAGTGCATCGATATGACTGATAAAATGTATTCATTTCTAATCATGGAATATTAGAAGGAATTTCGTTAGATGTAATAATTCGTGTGATGTAGGTATTTGTATATAAGGTTTTTTTCATTGAAAAGATTCCCATTTTTATTTCAGAAACATAAATTATCGAAACAAAACTGAACTGAATCTAAGTAGCTTTTACACATTATTTGTGGGGTGCTTTTTTAATATTCATAGAATCTGATCGACCCCTGATTGAAATATTTCACTAGTAGGGATGCTTTCAGGTTTTCGGAGGTAGCCAGCTGATAGCAACTATCAAAGGAATATAATATAAATACCAATATTCCGTTTTCAGATATTTATTCATGTCTCCATATTATAATTTTGTTCTTTCTTCTTTTCTTCTCAATATTTTTTCTGAGATTTGAAATTCCGATTAACATACTTCAATGTATAAAATAATCTTACCCTAGCATATAACCTCAAGAGGTGTGACATTGGGAAGTTTTCACATGGGTGGGTATACATAAATTGTTTAAAAACAGTTACAAATCCTTCAATTAAATTTTTTCCACAATAAATTTTTCAAAATTGCTTTGAAAGCATACTTCCAAGGAGGAAATGAAATAAACAAAATCATTCTTGGGCATCCGTAAGTTCCCAAAGGTGTCAAGACTTCCATTTTGAAATGCTCTAAAATGGCAATACATAGATTCATCATCTAAATCACAATGTGTTTTGGAATAGCTTATACAAACTTTACAACTATGCATTTTCAATGATTTATTAATCAAATATCCGCAAATATATTTCATAATATTTTGCTGGAGCACATCATTATTTTGATAGGAAGGCGTGCATAAATCAACCATAATAATATTCCTCGCAACATATGTCCTGTTAGAAGCATTGAGAAATAAAATCTGCTATTGCCCTAAATAAATTAAGGTAATGAGCAAATTTTGCACTGAATGAATTTTATTTTGAAAAATAATATTACCATTTACAAAAAGAATAAGCACCCTTTCTAACAAAATGACAGTGAAATATAACTTTACCTCTCTTGATCCTTTCGAAAAGTAAAAAAACTCAATTTGGTTCTCGAACTGTTACTTCTACAATTATCCACAGCACAAACGTGTCCACCACCTCGTAATTTGTCCATCATTTCCAAATCCATGATAGGAAAGAGTTCAGGTTCAGAATTAAACAAATCACTGGTCACAAGTTGCAATCGTCGCAGAAGAAAATTCGTGTTAACATCAGCAAAGATAAAAAACACAATGAGTAAGTTTGGCAATACCGGGCCGGCACTTCGCAAAATGGCGGACTCATCGACGCAAAGGGTGTGCGCGAACTTTTCCCGCCAAGCGAGTGTCAGTGCTGATTGTTACTTATGCTGTGATCTGGGTTTTCACTTTGAACTTTTTAAAAATTGTATTCGGGTGGTTGGAACCACCGTTTAATAATTACAGAAAATAGAAAATACTAAGATGACTTTATTCTACTACATGAAATGAATAAGTGACAATCTACATTTGAAAACGTGAATTTATAACATCTGAGATGCTGACGATGCTGCTTGATAGTTAGAATTGGATATCCATCGCTTGGGTCCGTGAGACTGTCGAGTCGGCGGTTTTCCTGGAATGTAACCTGATATGCCTGGGACGGTTACTGTAGATGTTGGATATAACATGTATAATTGGTTATGATTTGCAATTCTGAAACCACAGATATTAAAAAAAAAACTTCATCTGAGATGGTCATGACTCCATCGAAATATTTTGTTTAATAAACACTAGTTGTCAGAACTCATTAAACATCATAAGTTTGCACAAATACTTCAGTCGAAATGTCCTCATTCTCAAATGAAGAAAAACGAGATATGTTGAAACTTTATTATAAATTTGATAGGAATAGTACGAAAACAACACAAATTTGTTTTGAATTATATCCGGAAAGACAACAGCCGGATAGAACATTATTCGGAATTTTGGGCAAACACTTGGCTGAGTACGGTGCGTTTAAAAAAAAAAGAATAAAAGCTTGTAAAAAATGCACAAAAAGTATTACAACATGTGTTCGAAATGATGGCCTTCGTCTTGACTACATAACCGAGCTCGTCGTCTCAAATTAAGAACAGCCCTAACAATATCTCTTCTTCTGATAGACCTGAATTGCGTGGTGATATTGTTTCAAGTTCATCTACTGTGTCACATTCTTGCTCTCCATAGATTCTGTTCTTTAAAGTGCCCCACAAGAAAGTATCCAAAACTGTAAGGTCAGGTGACCTTGTCGGCCACCTCACTGGTCCAGAATTTCCTAACCACCTATTAGGAAATATTTAGTGTAAATATTCACAAACTGCTCTTTTATTGTGTGGAGGAGCCCCGTCATGCTGAAACCAGCAGCTGTTATAATTAACAAGGGGAAACGTACCCATATATTCTTCGAATTCGTTTCTTAAGAACCGAAGATAGGTTTCTCCGTTCAAAGTATTAGAGAAGAAATGAGGTCCAAGTATTCGGCCGTCATAAATTCCAGCCCACACATTCAAACGAAACCGAACTTGTGGTCTGACTTCTCTGAAGTGTCGTGGATTATTTTCACTCCAAATGTGCTCATTATTTCTATTAAAAACACCACAGTTCGAAAAAGTACTTTCGTCGGTCCAAATAATGTTTTTCAAGGAGTTTGTAGGGTCTACCCTATTCGAGAGCCAGCTACAAAATTCCATCCTTCTCTCAGGATCACCTAGATGTAATTTTTGTGAAATATGTATCTTATAACATTTCAAACCACTTTTTTTGAATTCCCTCCAAACGCTCGTCTGTGGCACATCCATTTCTGCCGAGACTTGATTTGGAAGGATCTGCATCTACCTAAAAAAGTACCAAAAATAATTATGCTTCTTCGAATATGGAATGAACAATTATTTTACCTCGGCTAATAAGTTATTTTGTTTTCGTACTATTCCTATCAAATTTATAATAAAGTTTCAACATATCTCGTTTTTCTTCATTTGAGAACGAGGACATTTCGACTGAAGTATTTGTGCAAACTTATGATGTTTAATGAGTTCTGACAACTAGTGTTTATTACACAAATTTTTTCGATGGAGTCATGACCATCTCAGATGAAGTTGTTTTTTTTTATATCTGTGGTTTCAGAAGTGCAAATCATAACAAATTATACATCAATGAAATCAGAATGAGAATTACTATTTTTCTGTATAAAAAACAATATGGCGCCCATAACAGAAAAAAAAGTTGATGATGAATGCCAGAAGACGAAACGTCGGATAGAAAATCTGAACATGAAAACGTGTAGTTGAAAAAAAGTATCAATAAAAGTGTACTTTTGGTTTTGAGCTAGGTTGTCAAATAACGACAGAAAAAAATAAAAACGAAAATTCCGATTTTCAGTTTTTTCCCGATATTTCCGGAAATACTCGGAATTTTCCAATTTTAAAAACAGTATTTTGTTAAGCACCAGAATACGCAACTTTTCCCCAATTTAAGCTTCGACGTATCTCCTGCAGTTTAGGAGATCCCAATGGTGGGGGTCGAATTTGAATTGCCCTGTATAAACATATGTTTTTTGAATACCTTTTGATAAGTTTGAAATTGAGCTATTCTTTTTGCACTGTAGTTGTTAAAACAGTCTCTCTTGAGTTCTCTTTTGTAAAATGGCTCAGTTTAGAACAAAATTTGAGTATTTGCACATTCGTCAGTAGGCTCAAAGATATACTTGTTATTTTGGATAGTGGTATCAATTTGTAAAATTTATTTTAATATTTTTTTAACATGTTCTTTTTGACCTTTGAGGAATGACTGTTTCAGCAACGGCAGCAGATCGTAGGGTTGCTCGAGCAGGAAGCTGACAATCGTAGTTTCACTTCCTTGGTGGTAAATTTGGATTTTAATGCGAAGAAACTGGTTATTCAGGAATTTGTTACAGATTTGAAAGCAAAAGTTCAGGGTTTCCAAGGAACTATTGCTGATGTTGACTATTCTAGAATCACCCATAGGTTAGCACATGTTTCTGGTCGTATCTCTAGATTGCCTTCTGCAACGGTTTATGAAGAACTTGAGAAAAAGCAATTTAATGCTGAAATTTTATCATGGTTAATGTTCGTCCTGGAGCCCATTTAACGCAAAATCAAACTGCGGTAGGATCTACTAATTTTCCATTTGCTAAACCTATTCCAGTCCGTAAATGGGGTGTTCATACAGGTGACGATAAGGAAACTCTTGTTGGATTTATAGAAAAGGTCGAATGTTTTTGAGCTTCTCGGGGGGTAACTGATATTGATGTCTTTGTCGACAGAGAGCATTGGAAGATTTTCAGCACATTGATTTCCAGATTCTTCGCCCTCTGGAAAACCTTTCAATTGGTCTTGATTTGCGTTCACCTCATCATTTGTAATCAGTCAGGTCTTCGATTGGGGCACCATTCACCATTAGAGGCTAAGTGTCACACTGGCTCAGTTTTCTCTATTTCATCTTCTAGCTTGACTCGAACAAATTGGGTATTAACATCAACTTCTTCTTCTAATGGGCCGAAGTTACTCGAACGAAGGTGCTATTTCATGAGAACTTTAGTAGAAGGTACCAACCAGGAGCGCACTGAGCAGCCGTTAGCAGATCTTTGGTTATGATTGAACGTCCATTTCGTTTGTCGCGGTGCATAGCAGAGTTATTACAGAATGAAGTGCAACTGGGAGTATCACTTCCCAATCGGGACTTAAAAATTTCTTTTGCTTGAGGGCAAGAGAAACCGCCCCTCAAATAGTTCCATTCAATTCGAATAATGAGGAACTCACTGATATTGAATTGAAAAAATCATCCTGAAAGAAGAATGTGTACTCCGTCTACTACTTGTTTAATATTCAATATACTTATCGATGACGTTATAAAATGTTATGAACAGAAGTGGAAAAATATATTAATCAGAAATTGAAATACGGATCAAGTGTCAGTGAAAGAAATATTTTTTGCAGACTACTATTGTTAACGGATTCAGATGAAAAGCCACAAGGAGCCTGAATTTTTCCAAGGAAAATATAGAAAATAGGTTATAGCTTCTACTATTTGGACATAATGAAGAAAGAAAGAAGAAAAATTAAGCAAGGAATAAGTGAAAAAAAAAATAGGAGAGCTTACAAGAACGTTTACTGAAAATACATTCAAGATCTTAGATCTTCAGGTACAACTGAAGCTCTGACCAAAGCACTAAGCTCCTCTATCGAATCAAGCTAGATGAACGTCCCACCCTAGTCGGCTAGCATTATGAGCTTTATGCAGTCATCGTTCTCTGCGGTACTGGAATTGATTCGGGCCATTACGAAACCTTGGCCAACTACAGAACAGACTCGTCAGAATTCGTTGGTACAGCTTGGCAAATATAGCTATGAATGTAGGAGATGCGCTAATATAGATTGAGAAGTAGACGATTAAGAGGGTAGTATAATTGTACATTCAGGAATAAAACTTTGCACTGCACTTCGCGATGCGATAGATACAATGGAACTGACCAATACAGTAACTCATACTCGTTTCGGACTGTACTGAGTTCTTCTGCTACCGCGCATTATTAGGCGTGGCGATTTCACATTCATTTCAAGCTGTAGTTGGATAAATTGAAGTCTCTAGAGACACCCTACATCATTTTTACACAGATCAAAGTTATTTATCAAGCTCATAATAGTTCTTCAGATTAGGTTTATTCGTGTTTTCATACACCTTCGAACGCAAATTTTGTTTGTTTCTGTATTACCATTTTTCGTTTAGTTTCAAAAAAGATTATTTGTTTTTCGTCAATTCATGATTGAAATGCATCTGGAGGAATATTGACCTAATGAGACAATATTCATTTTGCACTTTTTTGTCAACTAATAGAATACTCACGCGGTGGTAATATTATTGGTTTACATTCGTCCCAAATCGAGCAATCATAAACAACTCCCGAATCCAGAGTGGTCGAAAATCTCGTAGTATTTGCTTTGGGTGCACCAATCTTGATCCTAGAAAATTCAAAAAGTGATAGTTATTGAAAATATAGACATTGAAATAATATACTAAATTGATTTTGAAGAAATTGTGAAATCACCTAATAATTTTCTTTCAATTGTAAAATATTGCCCAACAAGGAGTACGTGAAAAAAAATTGTAAAATTTGTTTCTACGAAACTCCTAGGATTTCGGAGAAAACCCCTCAAAAGCAGAGCAAGGGAGGTCCGGGACCTACAGTTTAAATAAAAGTGGAATCCGAACCACTTCAACTCCCCATACAAAACCGAAATAAAGTCAACAGAAAAAGTAGGAAACAATTTTTGAAGTGCGAATTTTTGAATTTGATTAAAAAATGGTTGAATAATGAAGATAGCGGCATAGTTGCACAAGTTTCCTTGAAGGTAGCCTACGACGTAACTTGGTTCCATCACTTTCGGATTTCTTTCATATGGTTTTGGAATTGAATTATTGTTCAGAAAAACAAGAAAAAGCAAAAAAATCCGGCGGAAAGAATTTTATCTAGTTACATTAGTATTGTAATTGTAATTAGTATTTGTAGCACTGATTCACAAGCATATCTCGTTTATATCGGGCTTGGTGGTAGAGCATTTTGAAAAAGATGTCCAAAAAGGTGACCCATCTTACTTTCTTAATATTGTCAAATCAAATTAAAATATATCTTATTTTCCAAGAGAAATTCTTATTGACGAAGCTTTGTAAAGAGAAATCAGAAAAAATTAAATAAAAATATTGAACATAAAAATATAGAATCAGATACACATAATACATCCATACATATAAATAAAAATATATATACAGGGTGTTAATTAAGTACGTTGACAAACTTCGGGAGGTGATTCTTTGAAGGTTTTCAGGACGAAATGTTCATATAAACATATGTCCCAAACGGCTTGGTTTTCGAGATACAGGGCGATAAAAATACATTTTTTTCAAGATTTTTTAGAGTTAACTTCGACATTTTCGACAATAATCAGTTCAAATTTGGCAAGTACAATCCATTCAATAGGGCGCACGATACAAAATAATGCATTTCTTAAATAATTCACAGGGTCCTCCTTTTTTCAGAGTCAAGCTTTGTTCAACCCTTCAGAATTTTTTTTTCCGCCGCCACTGACATATTATGAGAAAGGAATAATCAATGTTGTTTCATTTAACATCTTTTTGATAACCTGCATTTTTTCATTTACTTGTACGGTTCAGGGGCTATAATGAAAATATTAATTTAAACATTTTCCAGTGTGGCATAACATTAGAAAATTTGAAAATTGAACATTTTCAATTATTGTAAATTGATGGAAATATTTTTTCAGAATTAGAAAAATCTACGATGAATAAAAATTATACAATAAAAAATATAAAGACAAGCTTTTATACAAATGCACTGAAAATGAAAAAATAATTTGTTTCATTTTTTGTAGGTTTCTTTCTGTACAAGATTACCTAGATCAAACAATGAAATGAATTATTTTTTCCTTTTCAGTGTATTGTATAAAAACTTTAAAATGTTTTCTTTTTATAATTTTCATTTTTAACATTTTAGTTTATTTTTTATGTGAAACTGAAAATCTCCAACCCAAAAACCATCACATACCAATTTTGAACAGAATCGGATCATAATCACAAAACTCGTCCGCCATATTGGAGCCGCCATTTTGTTTTTTAACAAACATTTTTTAAATGCATTGTCACCGGAATTACGGAAACCTGCCAAATTTCAAATTAATCGGAGTTTTAGAAGTGGGTCAAATTCAACTTTTATTAAATTGTTTGTTAGTTACAAGTGAAGCTAAATAAAAGCTTGTTATTGTAAAGATGTGATTTCTTTTTGTGATATCTAACAGAAAACTACTATCTCCCCGTCACTGCGGTACGCTGGATATTAAACTAGATCTGACAGATATTGGGAAAACCGTAACTTTCAACCTGAAGATTCTGATGGTAAAAATGTGCATTTTCAATTTTCACAACAATCATATGTGGGCTGATGAAAACCCACACGCCGTGATTGAAAACCATTTTCAAGAGACGTTTTCTGTGAATGTTTGGGTTGGAATTGTAGGGAATTTCCTTATCGGGCCACATTTTCTGCCTCATAGACTCAATGGTGACCATTATCGACATTTTCTCGAATTCATCTTACCTGGACTCCTAGAAGAGATCCCACTGAGGGAAAGAATTGGAATTTGGTTTATGCATGATGGTGCTCCAGTACACTTCAGATTGGTTGCACGCCAATATTTAGATGAGAATTATTCTGATCGCTGGATTGGGCGTGGTGGGCCACAACTTTGGCCACCAAGGTCACCCGATATGAATCGACTTGATTTTTTCCTCTGGGGGCACCTTAAATCATTAGTGTACCGAACTCCAGTTCAAAGTGAAGAAGACCTGAGGAATCGCATACAGGAGTCATGCGGAATTATAAGAAACACTCCTGGTATTTTTGAGCGTGTCCACCAGTCTATGGTTAGGCGCATAAACGCATGCATTGAAGTTGGCGGTGGCCATTTCCAGCAGCTGCTCTGACATATCAATTTCAATAATGGTCCTTTTCTGAACTTAATTTTATTCCTAGGGAATTTATGTTACTTTGCTCTAGTATTTGATAATAAAGTTATTCACTATTGAAAATGTCCAAAATTATTTTGCCATAATTAACTTTGTGCAATACATATTCAACCTGAGTTATGGTAAAAAATGTATGGGAGCTCCATAACATTACATTTTCTCTACACGAGCAGAAAATAGCTATTTGTGTAATGAGAACAAAATGACGTATTGCGTCACGCGCTAATCTTTGGAGAGTGGCAATGACACTTCGAGAAATGAATTATTTTATATCATGCGCACTATTGAATGGATTGTACTTGTCCAATTTGAACTAATTTGGATCGATTATTGTCGAAAATTTCGAAGTAAACTCCAAAAACTTCTAAAAAATGTATTTTGATCACCCTGTACTTCGAAAACCAAGCCGCTTGGGACATGTTTATATGAACTTTTCATCTTGAAACCTTTCAAAGAATCACCCTTCAAGTTTGTTAGACTATTTGTTTCTCAAATTTCTTTATGTTATGCGTTACTGGAAAATGTTTGCGTTAATATTTTCATTGTAACTCCTGAACCGTACAAGTAAATGAAAAACATCAAGAGAGCAAAAAGATGTTAAATGAAACAACATTCATTATTCCTTTCTCATAATATGTCAGTGGCGGCGGAAAAAAAAATTCTGAAGGGTTGAACAAAGCTTGACTCTGAAAAAAGGAGGACCCTGTGAATTATTTGAGAAATGCGTTATTTTGTATCGTGCGTACTATTGAATGGATTGTACTTGCCTAATTTGAACTGATTATTGTAGAAAATGTCGAAGTTAACTCTAAAAAATCTTGAAAAAAATGTATTTTTATCACCCTGTATCTCGAAAACCAAGCCGTTTGGGACATATGTTTATATGAACATTTCGTCCTGAAAACCTTCAAAGAATCACCTCCCGAAGTTTGTCAACGTACTTAATTAACACCCTGTATATATACTACAATATACAAGAAATAACGCTATCATATTATGGTAAAATATAATTTGTTGATTGTCATAACTGAATTGACACGTTAAATTCCAATAATTACGTTTCTCCATTCATTTCATTCGTCGGCAATAATAAACTTATTAGACCGGGATCCCACGCCTATTTTCAAAATTGATTAATAACAGGCTGAATCTTCTTGAGTAGCTTCATTTTGCCGAGACGCCCAACTTTTTCCTTTACGAAAATTCTCGATAGTGGTAGCTAATGAAATGCGCAGGCGTCAATCATGTCGATTTGGTGAGTGAAAAAAATTCATTAATAACAGTTAGTTTTTCAGTTGAACCTCAAGATAATTCCATAAAGTACTCGAAAAAACTTTTGTCCTACAAAATGGATGGTAGGACTGAAGAGTTCCCCACTCCCAACATGTACCAATGACGTGGTCATAAAAATTCATTAATAACCAGTGGATTTTTTTACCGTTGCTTGGTTAATATTTGTATAATTGAATGGTCATATTGTCCTACAAATTGAATGGTAGGTGTTCCCAGTCCTACGCTCCGAACATGTCAATTCCATGGTAAAAAAAATGTATTAATATCTGTAGGACAATGATAACACATGGAAGGTAAGTGTATCCTTCACCTAAATAATACAGTGTCCTACAAAAAAAACGGGTATGTATCGCTAGTCCTACAAAAATTATTCAAAATAACGAATTATTTTGAAATTGTGATTTAGCTCATTTAATATACTTTTATTCGTGAAGTAATGTTACTTTCAATGTATAATTGTTTGTTCAATTCAAAAATATCATTATTCACGTCAAAAGTTTATGAAATAAGTGGGAAATTTGGTTTAGCTTTCATAATTTTTATAAACATATTGAAAACAACAATAACAAAGTAAAAACGTTGAAATAATCAATCTGCCCTCCGGGGCGGCTTAAATGAAGTCGCATGCGCTTCAACAGACGCAGGGTGAACCGGAAAAACCTGCAACACCACATCGTCGTATGAAGAGCAGAAATTTATAATTGAAAACTTTCAAAGAGGTCAGACGAATTGTGAAATTCTGCTCTACAGTAAAATAGGATGTATGGTATATCCAGAGGCCTCAAAAAGTCCAGTTCGAAAGAGATATTATATTTTACGGGGGTCAAGTGGCCAAGTAGTTAAAATACCGATCTTTTATCCACTCTGGTAGTCGGTCGTTGGTTCGAAGCCTAGCGACTGCTTATATTTCTCTGATGGCCCGAGAAAGTGGAAAAACACGTAAAAAGTGAGAATTCATTAATCCTTGGCTCTCACAAGTTTCGTCTTTTGAGGGCTTTTCTTCGTAAGGGAACGACATCTGGTTAACGGAAAAATTAATTTTAAACAAAAATGTATGCAACTATCATAAAAGGACTCCACACACTTTTAATGAAAAAAAGTCTTACTGTGAAAATGGCTTAATTTTTGGTATGCTGTAGCTGAAGCTATTCTGAGTGAAAGTCTCCATTGGCCCTACCCGATCGTATTACCATATTCAGCGCTAGAGGGCGACACATCATCAATTTTGAGATTTTTGGAAGAATTTGAATGTATAAAAATATCAATATACCATTCATATCCAATATTGAACTAGTGAGCGACGGGTCATTCCTGACATTCGTAAACCAAACTGTTTTTCTACAAGGTAGTCAATAATATAATCAATTCTTCTGTGAATTAATAGAATTTGTAAAATAAAAATGATAATGTTATTGATATTCATCTATTTCTTTGAACAGTGTCTTGTCATGCAATGAAATGCAAACACCCTTTGTGAAATATAAATGGAGGGACTTACGAGCTAAAAATAGGATTTAATGTGTTTATTTCTAAAAAAAAATCGATTTCGAATTAAAGCAAAAATATCAAATCGATTCATAATATCATATCAAAAGTGAGGGTAAATGTGCCTAATTACAAAATATTTAGATTTTTTATTTCAGAAGGTATGATCGAAATATCTGTGGGCTTGTTAAGACGGTGGCTTACGGTCAAATAGATTGATTTTACTGCCTTCAAATGAAGTTAATTCAATTGGTTTGTTTTACCATGAGCCATGAGCTTCAGGTTTGGGTAAAACTAATGGTTAACCATACAATTTTTGCGCTCACCAAATCAACATAACTTTTGCCTACGCAGTTCATTAGCTACTGATATCAAGAATTTTCGTGGAATTGACAATTTCGGAGCGTAGGACTGAGAACATCTACCATTCAATTTGTAGGACAATATGACCATTCAAATATACAAATATTAACCAAACAATGGTAAAAAAATTCGCTTGTTATTAATGATTTTTTATGACTACGTCATTGGTACATGTTGGGAGTGGGGGACTCTTCAGTCCTACCATCCATTTTGTAGGACAAAAGTATTTTCGAGTACTTTATTGAATTATCTTGAGGTTCAACTGAAAAACTAACTGTTATTAATGAATTTTTTTCACTCACCAAATCGACATGATTGACGCCTGCGCATTTCATTAGCTACCACTATCGAGAATTTTCGTAGAGGAAAAAGTTAGGCGTCTCGGCAAAATGAAGCTACTCAGGAAGTTTCAGCCTGTTATTGATAATTTTTTTTAACCATGGAATTGACTTGTTCGGAGCGTAGGACTGGGAACACCTACCATTCAATTTGTAGGACAATATGACCATTCAATTATACCAATATTAACCAAGCAACGGTAAAAACATCCGCTGGTTATTAATTAATTTTTATGACCACGTCATTGGTACATGTTGGGAGTGGGGGACTCTTCAGTACTACCATCCATTTTGTAGGACAAAAGTTTTTTCGAGTACTTTATCGAATTATCTTGAGGTTCAACTAAAAAACTAACTGTTATTAATGAATTTTTTTCACTCACCAAATCGACATGATATACGCCTGCGCATTTCATTAGCTACCACTATCGAGAATTTTCGTAGAGGAAATAGTTGGGCGTCTCGGCAAAATGAAGCTACTCAGGAAAATTCAGCCTGTTATTAATCAATTTTGAAAATAGGCGTGGGATTCCGGTCTATATGTTCTTGTAAATTTACCATAACAAGAAACCCGAACGTGGCGGTACACGCAAATGCGGAATATTTGGGAAACAGACCACGATTTCATTTGTTTTCTCCTAATCAAGCTGGCGAATTATCCCCCGTTTTATCCCACAGTTTTGCAGGTATGAGCACTGAAATGAAATTATAATAGTCTTATAATTTCATTTCAGTGGGTATGAGTCGACACACACACTAGAGTTTTTAGACATCTTAAAAATAATCATGAAATAAAATTAACAATTATACAGTTATATAAAATATATCAAGTAAGATAGTAGAACTAAAATATAATAAAATATAATAAAATAATTAGTTGTATAGTGCTAGTCACACAAATTGATCTAACTGAGGTTGTCACGGTAATATTCCTGCAGATTGTAATATGCCTTTTTGAGAAGCACATTTTTAATTGATTTTCGAAATAGTGATTTACAGTGTTCTTGTGGAGACTAGGAAGGTGGATATAACTCTTTCTGCTCTCGAATAAAAGACAGTTTCGTGTCAAAGATGTTGTTGGTCTAGTAGACCGTTGCAAGGGCGTCACCAGCTTATGACTAAGGAGGGGAGGGCAATATTATGGAGGATAAAAAATATGAACGCCTGGTACAGTCGAGAGCATGAAGCTTTACACTTTGAAAGTTTTTGCCTCGATGACGATTGTAATAAGAACGGTTCTAATATCAATAGCAATGTATAAAACTTCACAAGCCCTCGACAGCACAATAAATAAATCAAACTTTTAAACACAGTAATAATTATTTATTTTAACAAAAATAATATTTAATTAAAACAACATGCGGGAATTCTTTGCAAAACTTTCAACCCATTTATCATTAATAGTTATTTATGCAACAAGTGCAAAAAGTGAATGTTTATTGCACTCGACGTGAAATTGTCCGACGAGGCCGTTAGGCCGAGTTGGACAACACGTCGAGTGCAATAAACAATATTTGCACGAGTTGCATATAACATTTTTTCTACGTTCTTGCAAAAAGCAAAAAATGATTCATTGAGGTGAGCCACTAGGTGTAGGAAAATGAAAAGCGCAACTTGAATACTTTATTATTAATGTCGATTTGCATTGAAACAGGAACTAATACGTTACGAACAATTTAACTCAAACTTTATTTTTACCCTCAATGTTGAAAGTGAATGAACAATTGGTGCAATTTTCAATATGAATATTTCGTAGTGAAGTACCTATTGCCAATCTCACAGAATATCTGCTAAATATGTAGTAGGTTTAAACGTTTATGTTTGTCATGATGACAGTACGTTGAAGTAGAATGACAGATGAGTGCAATAAAAACTTTATTGCACTAGTGCAATAAAGAACTTCTTTTTCCACTGAATATAGTTCAATAAAGTTTGGCCCGATATCATTTTCATTGCAGTCATCTGAGGCATCCATCAATGAATCAGGATTCAGCGCCAGATATCTAGAGGAACTTGGTCTAGGTAGTTCCTGCGGCTGAATATAACCTTTTGTGGTTGTGGTGACCGATGAAGACACATGCGATATTGTCGTTACTTTGTCCTGTTCATCGCTGTCGCTAGTTGATCCGTCAGTTTTTTTTCGTTTCAAACTTCCTGCAAAACAAAATGCTTTGATAAAAATGTATGTAATTAATTAAATTTTTACGGAAGAGCAGTTTTGTATTGTTCAATTAATTATAAACATTAAAATAAATAATCAGTTGTATTTTTTAGCTTTATTTATATCAAGGATCTGTTTTAATTTGTATTTAATTAAACCACAAATATAATTTACGTTTTGTTTTCATAATTGACAACTTAAAACGAAACCACTGTTTAGTTAACGTTAAATTCATAGAAATTGAATCAATAAACTCGTTTTAATAAAGTAATAATTTTTCTTAACATTTCCCTTCCACATAATCGATTGATCCTTTCTTTCCATATAAAAAATATGCCAGATAAAATTAAAAATTATTTTCTTAACGATTATTATACGTCTCTAGCTAGTATATTCGGTTGTAAAGCTATTAGCTAAGAGAAATAAAATAAAAATTCTAGCTCCGAGTCCAAGATTAAATAAGTTCATAACTTACCAAAAAACTTTCTGATGTCCATTTTGATAAGATGATGACTGGAGACACACTCAGAAACTTCACAACTCAACACTGAGATCTTCTTATTTAATAAATATAAATCAATATTGACTAACACAGGCAAGCCGGTAGTATTAATTATATTCGCTTGTTTAGCTTGTTTCGTTGATCGCTTCCAATTAAGTGACTCGCTCGTAGCGGCTCACGTCTTTATATTGGGATTTAAAATTAAGATTGTAGCGCTACCGGCGGCGGACGATGAAGTACTTTCTACGACATTGATTTATAACCTTACTTTTTCTTCCATATAGATTTCAATGTTTACTTTGTTTATTTCGTGAATTGAGTATTTGAAGCGTGGTTTAGGCCCTTTAAACATTGTTAAAACTGTGATTCGATGATTTTTAATGATTATTGGTGTAAGGATTAGTGTTAAGGTGTTAATAGTTACCTTGTTAGAAAAAAACCAGTGATAAAATACTTCAATGGTCTTCTTATAAACAAAGACAAATGGCCCAATTAAAATTAAGTTTATTAGACTTTCTGAGGTCTGTTGAAGTGACCGAAAGTTCTCGGTGTGTAGTAGAAGGTGAAGAAGTCCTCAATGCAGACTATATAATATTATATGGAAAAAATGAATGGAACTCTTCAGTGACAAAAGTGTGTGCCCTCTGTCTACAGACAAGCGCTCTGCAATCCGAGCCTCATCAAGTGAGTGGAGAACTCAGAATTATAGACGGTTATATTAAAATTATGCAAATGTAAATAAGTCAATAAAAACAAGATACCTACCTACCTTTGTTAATATAATCTTCTTGCTTAAAATAGAGCGAACACACTTTCATAAATTTGCTTATGGGTTTGGCAATCCGAACCTTTAATATCCAGGCTTCTCTTCTTGAGATTAATTCTCGTCCCATCTCCGTTTCAAAATAAACCTTTGTGTCATTTTCCTCGGGATATCTTTGAAAAATTAATTCCTTTTGGCCTAGGAATTGCAATGTGGCACAGAACAATAACCATTATAAGACGCCAATATAAGACCGGAAGGGTCGCTTTACTTCTAAAAAGGCAATTTCTCATCACTAAATTAAGATGAAATAAAAACGGTTCAAAGAAAGGCTCTATATTCTTAAAAAATCAATGGTAAACAAACGATACGAAAGTGTGGTTAGAAAACAATGTCGCAGAAACTAGTTAGATTAAAGCCACCAGAGTGCGTATCGCTTAGCATGAAATGCCAATACCCAAACGAACATCATACTAACTAGAATGTACGGTAACATTCTACCACAGCATTGTTTATAAAGAAGTAAGATAGTTAGTCAATGCCTGTGTAATTGGTGTTGGACGCAAACGCGAGTGTCATCTAGCGTGATTAGTTATGAACATTTGACGTCATTTTAATGCAGGTTCCTTCAAAAAACCCTGATTTTGATGCTGTCCCATTGTTTCAATCAAGTTACGACATGACTTGGAGGCCAGATCACTGAAGTTACGACATGACTTGGATGCGAGCTCACTATCGCCATCTACATGTCGCATCCATTTTGATCTAGTTATAATCCCATAAGGTTGACTAACTATCTTCTATATAAACAATGACCACAGATTAAAAACATACAGATGGGAAGGTTAGACAAGACAAAAGAAATTAGAGAGAGATGGAATTGCACACCAATTTAAAGCTCACTTTGAAGGCTGTCACTGCTGTCAGATTAATAAGGTTAGGTTTATTCGATTTTTGAGTATTTAGATTTTTTGATTTTGTTGTAATTAGTTGAGCTGACAATAGTGACAATGCATAAACAAAAAAGAAGCAGATTTCATTGCATGTACAAAAACTGCGGATGATGTTCATCTTCCCACACAGCACACGACATCCAATGGATGTCCATTTTACGTCCAGCTGAAGTCCAAACGTCCATTGGATGTACAGAACACGGGCGAACGATGGTCATACAATTTTGTACATCCATTGTACGTACAGATAATGTACACAAAAATTTTAATAAGTGGTCCATACTATTTCGTTTTAATCCTAAATGGAACCGTAATCTATAGATATAATGCATTTCATTAGAAACTCAACCCATGTATGTGCGGCAGATGATCAGCCAATTGATGCACATATCTGGACATTACCTGTATGTCCAATAGTAAACATCCATTTGACGTCCAATTCATGCACATGAATTTCGAATATTGATAATATATAATGATATATTTAAATATTTTGATAGTAATATATAAATAATAATTACCCATAACACAGAACATTTTGTTATACTCAGCACTCAGCTGGCAAAATTGACCGGGAATGATTATCAGTTTAAGAAGAAGAATATCTTAGGTTAGGTGGTCTTGTGTAGTAGCAGTGTGCTGCGTAGTGTGTGCGTTCATTGTTGGTTTCGCCGTTTCGCGGTTATTTGTTCAACTTTATAAAATAGGTCGTCTTATCTTGAATAAAAAAGAAGTTATAACTGATTACTGATTATACGAATTTATTAAGAGGTGCATGTATCAGCTCATGAGTAATTCCCTGGCATCTACATACAGCTACCATGGAAGGCGAAACAAAAAGAAATTTGTTGGTTTCAAGATAGCCAGCCTTCTGTTGTGTAAGTAGAATAATAAATGCACTGTCTAGTTAGTCTGTGACAAAATGCTCAATATACGAATAACTTCGTTCAGCTCTTTGTTAATATTTCTGTAATTTCAAGCCGATTGCTCATTAATGTATTTTTCCCGCTGCCGACACTGTAAATAGTCCATACATGCTTAGCAACAAAACAGGTAAATGGCCTATATCATTCGTTTACTAATTCATCTTGACAACGGAACTTAATAGTGTCATTTACATGCCTAGGGTAATAATGACTTTGACTTTGACAAGTAATACCTTCAGCTTCATTCATATCAATTTTTAGGTTATGAGACCTTTTGAATATTATTGTTGTCTGCTTATTCGGTAACTTAGTTACACGCACAAGCAACTTAGAATGAAATAGCGAACGAATAATCATGAAGGAAGGGTAAGAAAACAAACTTCAATTCAGGCAAATTTTGAGAAATGTCAACAAGCAGCGGGAAAAACGTAATAAGTAACACGGAATGTATCGACTGTTATCATCCTCGAATGTTAACACGTCTTTACATTCCTTGTTACTTAAATAACTATTATTTCATAGGTGCTGCAGAGAAGGTATATTGTGAGAAAAATACTAAAAAAGAAATAGAGGATTCCATAATGAAGTGGCTAAGGAGAGTGAGTGAAAGAAAATGAATGCAAATATGAAATAATATAGTGTATTATGTTCTCGTATTTTTCAGAATATCATTTACATTTTTTATCCATATTCAGTTTTCAGAATTTTTTATTTATTTTATTGTTAATGTTGTGTCACATATAATGTGTTTAAGTTTGTTTTCTTCTAATGTTATATTCATTAAATAATTTGAATTAACTTGATATTTATTTTTTGTTTTTTTTTAACTTTTTAATGTGTTTTAGACCTAATATGGCTTTTTTGCATTTATTAGATCTTTGATGTTTTATGTAGGTCTGCCAAGTACATTGGATATCCAGATTATGTTTGATGAAGGTATACTTTAAGTCCAAAGGGGTTCAGTCGGGAGGAAATTCAATGGACGCTTTTTGAAATAATGAGACATCCAAAATGAACGTCCATTGAACGTACAATGATCCTCTTTTAGAGAAAATAAGGACGTACATTGGTTGTCCATTAAACGTCCAATGATCCTCTTTTGAGAAAAATATGGAAGTACATTGGTTGTCCATTGTGAACCCAATGGATGTACCAGTACGTCCATTGGACCTTTTCAAAGGACGCCCATTGGACATCCAAAGTGGTGCCGTATGGGCCTCCACTGGACATCCATTGGACGTTTTACGTACAATTAGGGACGTCCAATGGATGTTTTGACGATCCAGAACGAACGTTCATTGGACGTACATAGTATGTACATGTGCTGTGTGGGTTCTGATTCAACAGAAATATTAAAATTTCATAGGGTTCCTAAAGATGAAACGATGTAAGTATTCATTCTATTATTAGGTGATGTACATTCTATAAATTAATGACATTGATCAAATAGGCTTTAGCAAGAAAATGTATAATATAATTGATTACTGCATTGTGATGAAAACATGACAGATTTACATATTAAAAAATAATGGTAATGTTACAGTTCAGGTGCACCCTTCAGGTACAAGCTTGTGTACAAAAAGAACTTCTGGATGAGATACCTATAGGCAATTTCTATAGGAAGTTTAGAGTTTGTAGCCTGCATTTTGAAAATTGTATGTACAATAATTTTTCTGAAACGTCACGTTTACTTCCTGATACAGTGCCTATCGATTATGAAGCATGTCAAGTACAATGTGGGCACCTACTTATTTTCTTTTATTTCATTGAAAACTATTTTAATATAAACTGTAGAAACATTGTTTTGCTATTGTAATTACATACTAAACTTTTTCACAGCTCATACTGATGTTGCAAGTGTACCAAGCACTTCGAAAAGAGGAGAGCTTGATACAAATTTTGAAAGTCCTTTACCATCCAAGAAGATAAAAGAATTGCAGGTTATCACAATTCTTTCCATCTGTGATACTGGCTCACTTTCAACAGTAGTATGCCTTGATGTGCAGCAACCATTCAAGGTGCTAGTTGAAACACAAAGAACTAAAGTTTCCAGCCATACCCCCAGAATGGGGAAACTCAAGCTAAAAAATGAAAGCTCTTCAAACCGAAAATAAGAATTTAAAAAAAGAATTTAGACCAAGTTGTAGAGCCATCTGAAGAAAACTTTCTTCAACTTGTGGATAAGTATTTGAATCCTGAGAAATTTAAACAGAACTAATAATAATATTAATATTTATTTTTTGGGCCCTTGTTATAAATATCTATAGAATATATTTCTGATGCCTTCTACAGGATCCTTTCTGTTATTTGTAAAGAAATTAAGTTTTTTGCTGAATACAACGAAGTTTTGTTTGAGATTTCAAAACTAACGGCAAAACAAATGCATTCACAGAGTACCTTTTATACTGTATGCATCGATGAAATGTCCATCAAGACAAATTTGAAAAATTGAAAAATTTATAACAAATAGTTGTTCCAATCAAATATGTAATATTTATAAAAGTCTCGCAAAATTCAACTACCCATGTGAAAACTTTCCCTATATTTATTTCATAAAATTATTTTTTCTACTAAGAATATTATGTAATGAAAAATAGCAATGCTAGGTTCAGAACTGTGCCTAAAAAAATATAAAGTTTACTATTTTAATGAATTTGTAATAGGAACCCCGGTATAAAATTGTGATTGATTTTGAAATAATAAAGAAATAATTTTTGCCAATATTTTTTTTGTTACTACATAAAAAATGGTCCACCAAATTGAAGAAAACTGCTTTTCTCCAGATTTAGTTTTTGTAAGTCATTTAATGATATCTGAAGTCTGTGCACTTTGATGAGTACCAATCAAAGTTTTTATTTTTTGGATGATTTTGATGAAATCGAATAGCTTAATTTGGAAGACCTACAAATGCATTCACTCGAAAAAGAAATGCAATACTTTCCTTACTTTATTGTTTCACAAACTTTTGACTGATTCCTAAAATCTTTGTATTAACAGTTTACTTTGATAAAACTAATAATTTTACTAGTTCTGTTAAAACAGAAGAGAAACATTAACTGAAATGAAGTTCCAAACAATTTCTCAATACAAATCTACCACTACACTGCTTATTGTAGACATCTTTACGCTGGCACATGGTACTCTTACATCAAACATCAAAGGAAATGGGCGGAGCTTCCTATCTGTATGTTTTCTAATCTGTGATTCTACCTGGTCTAGTAACTGCTACCAAATTCCACAGAGTTCATTCATTGTTTATATAGAATATAGTTAGTCAACCTTATGGGATTATAATTGGATCAAAATGGATGCGACATGTAGATGGCGATAGTGAGCTCGCATCCAAGTCATGTCGTAACTTCAGTGATCTGGCCTCCAAGTCATGTCGCAACTTGATTGAAACAATGGGACAGCACTAAAATCGGGGTTTTTTGAAGGAACCTGCATTAAAATGACGTCAAATATTCATGTTTGTAACTAATCACGCAAGATGACACTCGCGTTTACGTCCAACACCAATTACACAGGCATCGACTAACCATTGTCTAAAGAAGTATAGTCTGTCAACCTTATGGGATTATTATTGGATGACGATGGGGTTTATTAGTAGATGGCGCCAGCACGATTGCCCCCAAAAAGGAGACAAACGAATGAGATGGAAAGTTTCGTAGTAATCGCGTAAAGTGAAAGATGAATGGACATTATTTCGTGTTTTTGATTGGCTCAGTGTCCGTTCCACCTGCCACTTGCAATTTGCATGTAAACGAGAGAGCAAAGTAGCGAACTTTCGTGGTGTTTGGCATTTCATTGTTTTTGTCTTGTTTGTTGTTAGGTCTACGTCAGTTTTCGAATTCACATAGATATTTTCAGGGTGATTTCTCTTGACTAATGTTTGGGGGAAGATGTCCAACGTTCTTGATGACAACCGATGATTGGTTTCAAGTTATGAAGGTGATAGTTACCATATTATTTTCTGTTTTTATTGAAAGCTTTTATTTAACTTGCTCTGTGTGTGTTAGATGGGTACAAATCTTGCAAGCTGAATTAGAACCACTTCCTCTTATTCTATGGAATTGAAATTTTTCGTGTTGGTTCAGTTCCGATGACAAAACATTAATGTCGAAGAAATTGTCCCCCCTGCCCCCCGAAAGTTAGATAGAGAACGCGTAGGGTTTCGGATTTGGACGTCAGAAATAACAACGAAAAAAATAAGTAGGGAGGGGGGATGCCCCCTTCTCTCGAAAAGTTGGAAAATTAACTCGTGAAATTAAAATCGGAAAAATCTCTCAAAATCGTGAAAAATATCTGACAATCGAATGTTATGGTTTATAAAAAGGAATTGTCTCCCCCCCGTCCTCCGAAAGCTAGATAGAGAACGCGAAGGTTTTCGGACGTTTTTTTGACGGATTTGGACGTCAAAAATTACAGAAAGAAAAAATAAATTAGGGGGGTACTCGCCTCCCTCTTTTCTCGAAAAAAAAAAAAATGGAAAAAACGCGAAATTATAATCGGAAAAATCTGTAAAAATAGTGAAAAATATCTGACCGTCGGAAATTATGTTTTAAAAAATTTCGCTTCCCCTTTCCCCCCTCAAAACCTAGGTAGAGAACGCAAAGGAATTCGGAAAATGTTTCAACAGTTTCGGAAATGAAAAATAATGATGAAAACAAAAATAGATCGGGGGTTTGCCCTCCTTTCCTGTCACAAAAAAATAGGAAAACTCGCGGAATAGAAATCAAAAAAAATCCGTAAAAATAGTGAAAATTATCTGGCCATTGAACAAAACGGTTTTAAAAAAAATCACCCCTCTGCCCCCCTCTAAAGCTATTTAGAGAACACGTAGAAATTAGGAAAAATTTCCAACGGTAAATTAACAGGCAAGCGACCGTGCAACAATGGCGCATTGATTGAAATGAACAGACTAAAAAACATATTCACAGAAAACTAAAAAAATAAATAAACTTAAAAAACCTTTTCAGATAAAAGATTTTATTTAAATGCACTAAAGCGAAAAACCCATAATTTTGTTACATTATAAAATTTCAAATGATATAAAAGCTTCCCGTGTGAATAAATCTTGAGGTAATTGAATTTTATATACTATAAGAATTACATATATACTTCTCGCGACAAGCTTTTATATCATCTAAAATTTTATAATGTAACAAAATTTATTTTCTTCTTTTTAGTACATTTAAATAGAAACTTTTCTCTGAAATGTTTTTTTTTTCAAGTTTATTTATTTACCATGAAGTCAAAGTTGTAAAACCTAATAAGGGTTTTTTTTCGAAATTAGGTACTGATATAATGCCATTATCTGCTACTGAATTTGAAGTTTCAGTCGATCGTTCGAAATAACCTCTATAAGTGGATATCCTTATCAAAAATGAAACTTTATGACTTCATGACCAATACGTACAGAAAACTCATATAAAGAAGATGAAATGATTATTTATATATGATACAAAAATTCGTAAATTAGGACTTTTTATGAGCGTGGAAACACGTGAGTACAAAAAAGCTATTTATGAAAATGTATCTACAAGTTTATTTCTACGCCTGTTATTATATTGGCAAATTGTAGCAATTGTTGAGTATATTTTATTCTATGAAGTTTTCATTTGATGACTTTCGAGTAAAATCTGACGCAAAATACTGTCTTTTGAAATTATATGAACGATGCGTAAAACATAACTTTATGCATATTTGATTTTTTCACTTACGTGTCCTGAAAAGTATCACTTTAAGCACTATACGTGGACACTGCGAAAAACCATAAATATTTCCATCTCCCCGATGATCGTACATGGTCAGTAAACTATATTTTTTTCTACAACCGCTTACCAAAGTAGGTAGCCTTTGACGCTTTTAGATCTCAACGCAAAGCTGATGTTTTTTCAGAAATGTTTTGTGACAGCTTTTTCGCTCTAGTGCGAAAATATTGAAGAAACGGTCGATCTCCATAGCTTTCGTTGAAAACGAACCTATTCTTGCATGATGTTTAGTATAGACAATAAATTCATAACACTCTTAGGAACTGTGGTGGTGTTGACAGCGTAGCTGCTATCAAGCTGAAGGCCTGTGATTCGATCTCGACATACTTTTTTTTTCAAGCAAGTTATCTTGTTTTGTTAGAGATGTGAATTATTGGATATTTGGTTAGCTTATTCATTTGGGATTACTATTGAGTGTTTATTTTCTCATGGGTAATGTTAGGTGCCTATGTTGAATGAATTGTCAATCGTTTCTATATTTAAAAGCTGCGTTTGAAGAAAAAAAACATGTTTTTATTTCGAAAACAAAGTGCCATTACCGCTCTCCAAAGATTACCGCAGTCCTCGCGCTCTAAATACTTAAATAACTATATTGTACAACAAAAAATGTATTTTAGGCCCGTGTAGGAGATGAATGATATCTGGTGACAACCTCCTTTGAAACTCTCCTTATATGTCCATATACATTGTTGATAACATCGAACCATCAATTAAAGAACACCAGTCCGCCAACACTTGAATTTTCCTTGAATTGTCCTTGAACTGTCCTACCCAAATAATTCTAGATCTATCATGGACGGATTCGGACATGAATCACAAAATTTGTCCTCCATCTTGAATGTTCGTATTGGTCTCCAACACAACAAGCCCTTGTAGGTACCAATTTTGAAAGAATCTAATCAAAAATCGTATTCGACATTTCGAATTTTGAAAAAATACAAAACTACTGGAGATTCGCATTATGAATAGTTGGACAATAAATCACAAAAACTGTTCGCTATCTTGTTTTTTCTCTTGTGAATGTCGTAACGAACCTGAATGAATTTAATGGACACCTGCCAAATTTAAAGATGATTGGATCAGTGAAATTGGCTCAAAATTTCCATTGAAGTTTTGACCCCGTTATACCTAGACAGCAGATACCATACCTGTTACGTGTGAGTGAAAGTAAACAAAAGCTTGTACAAATAATACTGATATATTATTATTTACCTACTTATTGGGTGCCTTCAAGCACTAATGAATATTCTTTATGTGTTTTCAAAACATATCAACTGCGATATAATATCGTAATAGAACCTTTTTTTGTACCTATACTTAGGGATCATTTTTCAGTAAGAATATTGCTACATTAGATACGTGTTTCATTATATTAGGCTTAATTGCAGCAATATAAAATTTTACCACTGATATTCGAAACATCCGAATGCAAACTTTGACTCGTCTTTTATTCTGCTAAACATGTCACCAATGACAATATTCTGCACATTTCTGAATGAAGTGAATGAAAACTGACGTTCTATTTTAAAAAGAGACAGAAGTATAGTTTTGCGTGCCATCCGATAACGGCGCCACATTACTGGATACATTTTCAATGTTTCCAGTAAAATAGTATAGATGTCTCAGGTGACGGCCATCCAATGCATTTTGCACAGGGATTGTCTGACTATTCTTCTTTAGACAATGGACTAACTATCTTACTTCTATATAAACAATAGTTCATTCGTTGTATGAGGATTACACAGTAATATCGTTGTTTCATTGGAGCCAAAAGGAGACTGCGTGTAGATGGCAGCATCGTCGAGGGAGACTATGGAGTTTCATTGGTCAGCTCGAACAGCCATTTAAGTCGAGATTCGCTTGCCACGACTCACCGCGCTTGGGTAAAATTATTGTTTTGCAGGTCCGCAGTCACAGATTTTCATGTTTCAGTTCCAGTCGTATTTATTTACTTGTTGGACGAATTCGCAGTATTCATGGTGAATTGGTGTGATCAGGCGTTTGTGTTTATACAGTTCAATAGTGACGATTGTGTAGATTTCAAACTGATTGCAAATCTTTGCTGAATTATTTATAGGAACGGTCTAAGCGCCATTTTTAGTTTAAGTTGTTATTTGAAAGTGCCAAAGTATAACTGAAAGCAATTTGTTTTGATGATGAATTATTTCTATAAAAACTTAGATTTGGATAATGAAAACAGGATTAAAACCCCTACAGAATTAATGACAAATTTCATCAAAAGTTGTGTGCACAGTTGTGTTCATAAAAAGGTCGTACAGCAGTAATAGGCTATTATGAGTCAGGCTTGTCAATCTTAATTATTAAACTTCTTATCGAGTTTGACAAGTAGTGACAAAATTCAAACAATTTTTGTCAGTAACGCGCTTTTATCATTTTTCTAGTGCAATTAGTGCAATGCCTCTATTAGTGATTGTACCTATTTTACTGACTGAACAATCCCTGGCGGAATGGGTAGTGAATGATGAAATATTTTTCTCAAATTACATATTTGATTTGAACTAAGGACAACAAATATGCCTATATAATTTTTTCTTTCGAAAAAACTTCCTTTGACCCCACTCTACTCTGGTGATTTTTCTGAGAAATTTGCGGAATGGGTAGTAAATGACAAAATATTTTTCTCAAATTGCATATTTGATTCAAACTAAAGACAACAAATATTCTTTTATATTTTTTTTCCGAAAAAAACCCCCTTGACCCCACTTTACTCCTGTGATTTTTCGGAAAAATTTGCGGAATGGGTAGTAGATGACAAAATATTTTTCTCAAATTGCATATTTGATTCAAACTAAGGGCAACGAATATTCCTATATATATTTTTTTTAGAAAAAAACCCTCTTGGCCCCACGTTACTCTTGTGATTTTTCGGAAAAATTTGCGGAATTGGTAGTAAATGACAAAATATTTCCTTCAAATTGCATATTTGATCCATACTGAGGACAACAAATATGCCTATATAATTTTAAAAAAAACACGTTACTATTGTGATTTTTCGGAAAAATTTGCAGAATTGGTAGTAAATGACAAAATATTTTCCTCAAATTGCATATTTGATTCAAACTAAGGAACTAAGAAATTTTTCCGAAAAATCACAGGGGCAAAGTGGAGTCAAGGGTTTGTTTGGGAAAAAATTATAAAGGCATATTCGTTGTCCTTGGTTTGAATTAAATATGCATTTGAGAAAAATATTTTGTCATTTACTACCCATTCAGCAAATTTTTCCGAAAAATCATAAGTGTAAAGTAGGGTCAAGGGGGCTTTTTTGAAAAAAAATATATATATATATCGTCATATTCGTTGTCCTTAGTTTGAATAAAATATGCAAGTTGAGGAGGATATTTTGTCATTTACTACCCATTCCGCAAATTTTTCCGAAAAATCACAAGAGTAAAGTGGGGTCAAGGGGTTTTTTTCGGAGAGAAAATTGCAAAGGCACATTCGTTGTCCTTAGTTTGAATCAAATATGCAAGTTGAGGAAAATATTTTGTTATTTACAACCCATTCCGCAAATTTTTACAAAAAATCACAAGAGTAAGGTGGGGTCAAGGGGGGTTTTTTCGGGAAAAATCGAATAGGCGTATTTGTTGCCCTTGGTTTGAATCAAATATGTAATTTTAGGAAAATATTTTGTCATTTACTACCCATTCCGCAAATTTTTCCGAAAAATCACAAGAGTAGAGTGGGGTCAAGGGGTTTTTTTTTCTAGAAAAAGAAATTATGTAAGCATATTCCTTGTTCTTAGTTTGAATCAAATATGTTATTCGAGAAAAATATTTTGTCATTTACTACCTGTTCCGCAAATTTTTCCGAAAAATCACAGGAGTAAAGAGGGCTCAAGGGGTTTTTTTCCGAAAAAAATATATATAGGCATATTTGTTGTTCCTAGTTTGAATCAAATATGCAATTTGAGAAACATATTGTGTCATTTACTACTCATTCCGCAAATTTTTCCGAAAAATCACAAGAGTAAAAGTGGTGTCAAGGGGGTTTTTTTCGGAAAAAAATTATAAGCATATTCCTTGTCCTTGGTTGGAATCAAATATGTATTAGAGAAAAATATTTTGTCATTTACTACCCATTCAGCAAATTTTTCCGAAAAATCATAAGAGTGAAGTGGGGTCAAAGGGGGCTTTTTTCGAAAAAAAAATATATCGTCGTATTCGTTGTCCTTAATTTGAATCAAATATGCAATTTGAGGAGAATATTTTGTCATTTACTACCCATTCCTCAAATTTTTCCGAAAAATCACAAGAGTAAAGTGGGGTCAAGGGGGGTTTTGTCGAAAAGAAAAATTACAAAATCACATCCGTTGTCCTCAGTTTGAATCAAATATGCAACTTGAGGAAAATATTTTGTCATTTACTACCCATTCCGCAAATTTTTCCGAAAAACCTCAAGAGTAAAGTGATATCAAGGGGGGGTTTTTTTCGAGAAAAAATTATATAGGCGTATTTGTTGTCCTTAGTTTGAATCAAATATGCAATTTTAAGAAAATATTTTGTCATTTACTACCTATTCCGCAAATTTTTCCGAAAAATCACAACAGTAAAGTGGGGTCAAGGGAGGTTTTTTCGGGAAAAAAATTATAAAGGCATATTCGTTGTCCTTGGGACAAATCAAATATGTAATTTGAGAAAAATATTTCGTCATTTATTACCCATTCCGCAAGAAATCCTTCAGTCAGTAAAATAGATTCTTCCTCTATTAGTGTCGTACCTACCTTGTACGACTTTTTTATGCACACAACTACACTTCGTAGGAAACAATATTTAAAAATTTCGGACCATGAAGATTTTCAAACGATTGAATAAAAGTTTATGTAAAAGGCTGGGAAAATGTTGGTAACTCATGCAAAGAACACAGATATTACATTTTGAAATTATTGATAAGAACATTGATATTCAAATACTGTAAAAAATGTCAAAGTATATGAAATCTTGTAAGCAAACAAAAAATGTCAAACTATTAAAATCGC
Organism: Chrysolina oricalcia; assembly: GCA_944452925.2. Classification (NCBI taxonomy): domain Eukaryota; kingdom Metazoa; phylum Arthropoda; class Insecta; order Coleoptera; family Chrysomelidae; genus Chrysolina; species Chrysolina oricalcia. Next base: position 42,013,175 of record OX101818.2, on the reverse strand, counting down.
AAAACAGTGATATTATTATGTATTATTGTTATACAGTGACTGCCAAAAAGTATGTACTATATGGGAAAAAAGTTTGTTATTAGAGTGTGGGAAAAACATTTCTGGGGAAAAGTTTGTGCATAACCTAAAACCGATTTTGACACATGTTACGTGACCACTAGTATGGCAGCAAAATGGAAAAAAATACCATGAAGAGGCCAAAAGTGGGCAAGATATCGAGAAAAGTAATTTGGAAAAGTTGCTTGGAATTTAATGTTATACTCACAGTCGAGTTTAAAGCAATAAATTGAAAAAATTTAAAATTGCATTTTTTTGAATATTTTCCGATCTCTTTGCAAAAATCAAAGTTTTTATATGAATGGCATGACTATAGTGGAACATTTGAATAACGATGATAGGTAATGATAAAACTTTCATATTTTTTTTCATTAGTTTATATCTAACAGTTGTATCAGAATTATTTCAAGACTAGTGTGATTATATGCAATCTGGATACATCATGTTTCCTGATTATAATCAGGTTTTAATGATAATTTTATTGTGCATGAGTGTTTTACTTTGCACGTAATATTTAAGCGTCTTAAATTTGACGCACTATTTTCAAGTTTATGTGCGAAGTGAAACGCTCATGTACGATTATCATGAAAACTTGATTGTAATCAGGGAACCAGAATGTTTCTAGATTGCCATATCATCACAATAGTCTGGGAATTCTAATATAACTGTTAGATATGAACCAATAGGTAGCTTTACATTCACGCGCAACCTCGCGCGATTGGATCAGTCTAAATGCTTAAATAATCATTCGGTTCTTAGACGTGTTAAAACCTGCATGATAACGCACGTTCTTTCCCAAGTGATTTTCTGCAGTTGATTTTTAAAAGTTGTTTTCACTTCCACGTGGTCAGTATGTTTAAGGGAGAAACCAAATTCATCAAAATATACGAAATTATTCTGTATCCATTCGCAAATAATGTTCGAAATCCATTGGAAATTTATCACGCAACTCATTTATCAAAGACATGCCCATATTTGTTCCGATGTTCCATCCATGCTTTTATCCGATAACTCATTTTTTGACGATTATTCAAAGTATTCAGATAGGCCAGGCACAGTGCTACCTGTATCTTTCGTTTTCGGTCTTTAATTTTGTTCATTTTGGTGAAACCGTCTATAAAACTGTTGAACTTTTTAACACCCCACGAGCCACGACTAGCACGAGTGAAACTTGACACTTTTTGAGTTACACTAGCATTTTTATCCTCTACGATTAACGGTACAGGCTTTCTCTATAAACAATGGTACAGGCCAAAACCACGCTATTGAAATGTTGCAATTTTAAGGAAACAAATTGGACAACGCGACACTCTTAGCCACGCGAAAACACGAGCGATTGGAACGTGGTGCCAATCGCGTGTGATTGCGTGTAAATGTAAAGGTACCTAATGTAACAGCGAGGGTTCTGGAAAGAAACAATTTTTTCAATTTAGTGCCATATCTGGTGCGGAGAACATGAGACAGTTTTGTCATTATCATTGAAATATAAATATTCCATTAGTCAAGCCATTCAGAAGAAAAAACTTTTATTTTCGTAAAGAAAATATTAAAGAAAATGGCAATCTTCGAATTTTTCGATTTATTGCTTGAAACTCTGTGTGTGAGTATAGAATTAAATTCCTAGTAACTTTTTCAAATTACTTTCATCGATATCTTGCCATCTTACCCCACTTTTGGCCCCTACATGGCATTTTTTACCAATTTGCTGCCATACTAGTGGTCACGTGACATTTGTCAAAATTAATTTTCAGGATATCTGACATGCACAAATTTTTCCCAGAAATGTTTTTTCAATACTCTGGTAACAAACTTTTTTTCCATATGGTACATTCTTTTTGGCGGTCACTGTATTTCGAAATTTGTGTCTGGTGGCGTAGAAGAATTACTATATAGATTGTTTCTTTAACAAAATTTTATAAGGCAGCATTCGCTGTGAGGATTTTTCTCTCTTGTCACTCGAATGCTTGAAAATGGAAATAGGTTTCAACAAGTTGATATCTTCAGCAGCTGAATAAATGCTATCAAAAAAGGACTGAGTCACATATACAGGGTGGGGCAATTTTATAAGGCAGCATTCGCTGTGAGGACTTTTCTCTCTTGTCACTCGAATGCTTGAAAATGGAAATATGTTTCAACAAGTTGATATCTTTAGCAGCTGAATAAATGCTATCAAAAAAGGACTGAGTCACATATACAGGGTGGGGCACCGAAAACGAAACAGATCGAATATCTTCAAAATGCATGTGTTGTGAAAAAAATGCAAAAACACGTCGATTTTTAATACAAAGGGGACATCTTCCTATCATACATAACCTTAACTGTCATACCTCTGCCCCCACCCCCCTTGGTCACTTTCACCCAAACAATTTGAATTGGGAAAGTAGTAAGTGTGACACATCATTGAAGAGGTAATTTCAGAAGGAATTCAGTCATGTCAATTTTTGCTACCTAACTTTTCATTTTGGCGCCCTCTTGCGGGAAAAACAACAGTTCCGTATTCCAAATTATGATACTTCATTTGCAAGGTAATTTGTCATAAATTTGGTGACAATGCATTATGGATTTTTTCTAAAGGAAAAAACAAAATGGCGACTCCAAAATGGCGGACAAGATTTGCAATTATGGTCCGATTCGATTCACAATTATTGATATATGTTGGTTCAGGGTCATAAATTATGATTTGTTCGTCAATGCAAAAAAAAAAACAAGATAGTGGCTCCAAGATGGCGGACGAAATTTGTAATTATGGTCCGATTCGAATCAAAATCAGTGTAAGGATTTTTAGGGTCGGAAATTATGATTATTTTGTCAATGCAAAAAACCAAGACGGTGGACGGAATTTGTAATTGTGGTTTGATTCGATTCAAAATTGGCATATAGGGATTTTACAGATTTGTTTTGTCCCACACATACATACATACTAACTAACTAACAGGGCAAGTTGAATGAAAGCTTTTGAAGAATAAAAAAAATTGAACATTGAATAAACTTGAGGATTGGAAAACCTTGAATAAATTCGAATCCAATCATTCCAAACTGCATCAATTCACAGTAGATGCTCAAAGACTTTGCCATGGACTACCATACATAAGTAAAAGTTAGTCTCGAAACGCTGTCTGACGTTTTTGAGTGATGTATGAAAAAATTCCAATTTCTAAGTTCATACAATGGTAATTTTTTTAATTTTTGTTGTTTTCGTGAATTGCTTACATTAGCTTTCAAATTGAATATCATAAGTTGGAATACGAAACAGTTGTTTTCCCGAAAGAGGGTGCCAAAATGAAAAGTTAGATAGCGAACACTCACATTCCTTATGGAATAACCTTTTCAATGCAGTGTCACACTTAGTACTTTCCCTATTCAAATTGTATGAGTGACGAAGGGGTGGGGGGAGTGGTGCAAAAGTTGAGGTTATGATAGGAAGATTTCCCCCTTGGATTAAAAATCTACGTGCTTTTGCATTTTTTTCACAATACATGTGTTTTGAAGAATTCGTTTTCGATGCCTGGTCGAATCGAACCACAATTACAAATTTCGCCCACCATCTTGTTTTTTGCATCAACAAAGAAAAACATAATTTCCGACCCTGAAAATCCACAGATACTAATTTTGATTCGAATCGGACCATAATTGCAAATTCCGTCCGCCATCTTGGAGCGACCATTTTGTTTCTTTGCAATGACGGAGAAATCGTAATTTCTGACCATGGAAACCACCACATATCAATTTTGAATCGATTCGGGCCATAATTGCAAATCTTGTCCGCCATTTTGGAGCCGCCATTTTGTTTTTTCTTTTAGAAAAATAACATAATGCATTTTCACCGAATTTATGTCGAATTAGCTTGCAAATTAAGTATCATAATTTGGAATACGGAACAGTTGATTTTCCCGCAAGATGGCGCCAAAATAAAAAGTTAGGTAGCAAAAATTGACAAGGCTGAATTCCCTTTTAATGGTGTGTCACACTCACTACTTTCCCTATTCAAATTGTTTGGGTGGTAGCGACCAAGAGGTGGGGGAAGAGGTATGACAGTTGAGGTTCTGATAGGAAGATGTCCCCCTTGGATTCAAAATCGACGTGTTTTTGCATTTTATTCACAACGGATGCGTTTTGAAGATATTCGCTGTTTTGTTTTCGGTGCCCCACCCTGTATACTTCCTTAAAAAACTAATGCTGCCGTATGATTGATATTGTATTGTATTATTATTGTTGTATCATGTACTTTATTGGGTATTTATCTATTCTTAGTTTTAAGATGTTATACATTGGGATTACCCGTTGAATAAATATATAAAATACTTGTATTATCGATTTCATTGAAGTGGTCACTGTGAAATTATAGTTTATCATTTGTAGAGCTAGAGGAACTTTATGGCTATATTTAAACCAAGATTGGGGCAAGGGAAACTCGTCCGCTATTTTGATGTTATGAATTTACATTTTCGCCAGAAATATGAACACCTGCCAAATTTTGAGTTAATTCGAAAACTGCTAGTGAGTCAAAATCCACTTCCAAGATTTGACGCAGAAAGACATACAAACAGTCTTATTTGAATAAATGCGCGTAAAATATGCATATTCTCATCATCTACCATATCGATTTTGGAACCACCATCCCAAATTTTATCAAAAAACACATTTCCAACCCCAAAAACCCCCACATACCAATTTCAAATTGATCGCCCGCCAAAACCCTTATAAAAATGTCATAAAGCATCCTCACCTGAATGACGATTAACTGTCATATTTTAAGTACATTGATTAGATTCTGTCAGACAGGTACTTACAGAAACTTGACTCACAAATTCCAATCAATTACATATTTTAGCTTGAATAAAATTCCTGAATGTCGACAAGGGTAATATTCTCAATTGAAAATAGAGAAACAACTCCTAAGCAAATGGAAACAAACCTACAATAAAAATGAATGAATACATTAGCCGGGGAAGTAGTTGTTTCCTGTTAGATATTACAAAAAATAGCTTAATTTTTATCGTAGGTTTGTTTCCATTTCATCATGTTCATAATTTCTTTAAAAATCATCATTCCTGACAGAAAATTTTATCGACTGTAGTTTATACAGCTCGACCATGCTCGACTAGTAAATCTCCTGGATGTCAGTCAGTTCATATTTGTTTAAATGAACGGATACGTCAATAGGACAGCAGCGACAATTTAGTAAGTTTGAGCAGATTGATATTCCACAAGACAACCCAGGGAGTTTCCAATCACGTATAATATCAAAATATTATCACCTAATGCGATTTATCAAAATTTTGAACCCAAGTATCCGAATATGAAATTCTGTTAGCTATTTCATACGTCTGAACGTGAATAATGTTCAACCCCTCAATCCGTCCCTGTTTAAATTACGTTCCATCAAGTTGGAATTAGGACCGTGTAGGGGTCACTACTGCACGGATTGAAAAATTCGAAGTTTCCACATGTTCCTGGCAGATGGCGCTGAAAGTCGGCTCCAATAGATGATACACAGGCGTTATCCTACTATAATCCTCATACAACGGTTCATTGAACAAGCGCCGCCATCTAGCGTCGAGTAGCAATACTAGGTTTTACAAGGAACGGCTGTCGTAGAAAGAAATGCAATGCACACACACACTCCATACCTACCCAAAGAGACCAAACTGACAAGGAGGGTTTAGTAAGCTCTAGCCAATCAGAATCTTGTAGCATCAACGCGTCACAGTGACGTACTTGGATATGAGTACAGAGTTGAACTCGAACCAAGAAACAAAACTGTCAGCAGTAACTCTCATATACCGAGAGCTAGTCCGTCACTGTCTATTGGGAACGGCGGCCATGACAGGTCCAACTACGTTACATTTCGTCACAAAATGTTCTTTCATCTCTTTCTATCAGTGTCCCCATTGTCTTATGGGGATTATGCTCTGCTGTTAAATTAAGCTTAGTCTCCTTGATACCTACCTACATATTTTTACACTGTTTAATGGCCTTGCGTTTTTGCAAATCTGATATAGTCGTGATGAAAATGGCGGCGATTTTAAAAACGGATGTCAAAATCTTAATGATATTCTGAATATTTCAATACTTCCTACAATATACATTAAACCGTGAATTTATTTACGTTTTGTCATGCGATGCGGAATTTATCAATAGGTAAGAAAGTCATTTGCTTGCACGGCCTTAGGACTTAGGTCGCTTTGCGGCTAGCTACATTTGATCTCTACAGGGTGCAACTGCCCCCCCTGCCTCCCCTTGGCGACGACCGTTGGCCCATGACACTAGAAGTGTCGATTATCTACGAAGGTATGCCCTTCAAGGGATATGAAGATTGAGTGGGATTATCACGAAAAAAGTGGTTTGTTGGATCGGTACCCGGTCACCCCCCTTCCTGTGCAATCAACTTCCGGTTGAAAGCGATGTTTAAAATGTTATTATAGGAACAGCTGTACGATTGTATCGGAATAGTCGGGTTTAGCTACATAAGAGGGCTCTAGCTGATTTGCATACGTCTAGGTTGGTCCCCAAGGGCGGCATACTGGATTTAAAATGTTATTATAGAAACAGCTGTACGATTGTATCGGAATAGTCGGGTTTAGCTATAAGAGGGCTCTAGCTGATTTGATAGGTTGGTCCCCAAGGGCGGCATACGGACTGGAAGTTACGCTTCCCGCCATTTCAAATTACTTACGAAGATATGCCCTTTGGTTAAACCATTCATTTTGACACATAAATCAATGTTATAAAATTTGCATACAATTTGGGTGGGCGAATTTAGCAGTATTCGAAGGAAAGGTGACGTCATTGAAGTCAGGGAGGGGGCGACCGGGTACCGATCCAACAAACCACTTTTTTTCGGATAATCCAAATTAATCTTCATGTCCCTGGCATACCGTTGTAGATAACCGACCCCTCTAGACAAACGGTCTATAGTCAAACTAATATTATTGTGTTGACGTGTAGTATAATAGGGTCTATTATTCCACTGTTTCGAGAATAAATATACAAGTTACTGTTAAAATTCGATGTTCAATAGACAGATAGATAGATTTTTTTATTGAAGCTCTCAATTTTAAACGGTTGAAAAACTCAAGTCATAAGTACAAATTACAAATAAGTACACTAAATTATGTATATAAATATAGAAATGGTCCTAAAAGCTACAATTTCTAAACTTAACTTACATTAGCATAAAACATTTAGTAAAATAACACAGTCAAAAGAAGTAACTTCTAAATGACCACAATAATTTGTGAGGTCATTTTGTTCCCCTTTTTTGTACAAGGCTATTATTATTGCCAGCTTCATTTGATCTGGAAATATACCTGATTCAAAACAGGAATTGAACAAGTGGCATAACACTGGTGAAAGGTATTTGACACATTTCTTTACAATTTTAGATGGTATGTTATCAATACCGCTGCTCAAATTATTTTTGAGTTTGAGGCTTGCCTGAAATATTTCCTCTTCACTAATCGGGTAACGAAAAATCGAGTTTAACATAATTCCATTATTCAGGTTCAAACTTTGGTTATCTACAACCGGCGAAGAATTAATAAAGTAGACATTGAAGGCATTTGCCAAATTCTCCCTATCACCATGACTATCAGGTATCACATTTTTCGTGTTTGCAGTCTTGTTATTTAGAATATTTATTATGTTTCAAGTAGTTTTCGATTTATTGTCACTCTCTTTAATCATATTTTCATAATATTCACTTTTAGTTTTGTTCTATATTCATTATATAATTTTTTTTTAAAGTTCATTTCCAAGGGACATTATCTGCAGTGTGCTAACTTTTTCTTTATGATGATGATGATGATGATGATGATATATATGTTTATTGTACATAAGAATAAATTCTTGTTGGCAAACACAGGTAAAATTAAAAATAACATGTAATATACAAACTCTCAAAATTAAAAATATAGCCTTTAATATATTTATCCATTTCTTGTTATCGATCGGCTTTTAAGTTTTTTCATGAAGAAACAAGTTTCAAAAAGGTCACAGAAAATTCTGGAAAATATATTACATTTCAAATTTGTGTCAAATTCCTTGAAAAACCTCATTCCAAGTTCGTTTTTCAATTTCTGATATAATATTTGCAATAGATTAATCAGAATAAAATCTCCTATGTATACAGGGCGTCCCTCCGGGAACTGCATCGATAAATATATAGAAAACCATAGGTGGGCCGAATTTGAAAATTTGGTAGTTTACTATTGTTGACAAGTGCTATCCGGCTAAAATATTCTGAAGATTGTGGCACTTCCGATTGTACCGGAAGTGGACCCCAACTTCGTTATTTTAAATAAGACACCCTGTATATTATCAAGGTTTTAGATTCCACGCATGATTTTGAAGATGTTTTATGTATAAAGTCCTATACCTACCCAAGTCTAACCGTTTTCGAAATATTTCAAATTTTAAGTTGAAAATTGCGTTTGCAGACCGAAAAATATAAATATTTTATTTCTGGACATGATCATTTATTTTCGATTGTGTATCGATTTATTCGTAGGAGAGGTTCCAGTTCAGTAGAATTTCGATATCAATTCGATTAGAGTTATACAGGGCGTTCACCAGAAAATTATGTAGATCCTGTTGAAAAAATTATGGTAAGTAAATTATGGTAAGTTGTTAAAAAATAATGTTTTTAGTGCTTGTAATTGTGAAATATGGGTTGATTATTGTGTAAAGAGAGAGCCTATCAAAAGAAAGAACAACTTTGAGTGATTTTTTACTGAAAAATTCGTGTTTGAAAAGTCAATTTTCAATGTTTGGACAGCCATACTTTGGAAAGTAGTAGAGAGCGCCGCAAGATAATTTCAGATTCGTGTTTAGGAGACAAAACTACGTAAGTAACATCACTTTTTTTTTATTTGCGCAGAAACCCGATAAGCTTACCTTTACCAAAAACAGATGTCAATTTCGAAACAAGAATAGGATGAGATGTACTTTTTTTTTGCAGGTGAAGGATATTTGAATATTTTGCATAATTTCGAAAATGAGTACTTGGACACTTTACCAATTGCTGATTATAGAAACCTATTTTATCAACATGACGGAGCACCTCCGCATAATGGTCACTTAGTCAATACTCGTTTACAAGAATTGTTTCATGACCAGTGGATAGCCAACAATGGACCATTTCTTTGGCCGCCCCGCTTCCTAGATTTATCAGTGCTCGATTTTTTCAATTGAAAATCAAGTCTATGGAACTCAATTGACTACCATGGAAGATTGTATGCAACGAGTGAGGAATTCATTTGAGAATCTCAGATCCGATTCAATACGAAAAGCGACACATCACGAATTATTAGTGAGATGTGAAAAATGTTTGGAAGTCGAAGGGCGCAAATTCGAACATTTACTGACCAAATAATTTTTGTATACCTCTCAATATCGTTAATTGTTCTCTTTCATTCGAATTGTTTTAGAATTTCTTTATCTACATTTTTGTATTGGCAGAGATGGAATGTTTTTAAAGTTTTCTATAATTCGTTTAACAGTGTTTTGTGAGGGCTTCTGCTTCTGTGGATACCGAATAGCAAATATATCACATGTTCTTGAGATAACCCTATTAAATTCGTCATAAATAATGAATAGATTTAAGTAATCTTCATTCGAATAATTCAAACTAGCCGGCATGATTGATTACAATGACATTTTCGTGGCATTTGATTGTTTCCAACGCAACTGCGGGCGCCATAGCCAACTAAGAATAAGTAAACTCAAGAATACGAGATTTTCTGGGACTGAGACATGTTAATTCGCCAATATTTCGAAAAATTTTGAGTGTAGGCATAGATAACCTCATTCAAAGTTAGCTTCATTTTCGATGCCAAATCGAATGAGAATATAAAGTTGGGGGGTTTCCATTTGAAAGGAAATGACAAGTTCAAAAATGCGGTAATATACAGGGTGCCTTATTTGAAATAACAAAGATGCTGCTACTTTCTGGTATAAGCGGCAACGCTGCATTGATGAAAATATTTTAGATCGATAGACCAGGAGCAATTACTTGAGAAACCAAATTTTCAGAACCATCCTATGTCCCGTTCTCCGTAAACGTCTAAGGTACCATCGACCGTGACCCACCCTGTATATTATATACTTACTCTAGAATGCTAATCCCCATGTTAAAAGTGTTGTAAAAAGTGCAGGCTAGTCCACAATGGGCATGCGCGTCATTAGTGATTTTTGTAACAGGCCCGGTTTTAGTAAAATATCATGGTACTTGTGAAGATTAACAAAGGTTAATTCTGGATCACGGAGAAAAAGGTTGGAAACCTCATTGTACTTATACGTGTTATTTGTATTTAGCAGATTTGAATACATATTTTCACATATTTACGATCCCAAATATTCAGCAAAGGCCATCACAAAGTAGAGTACGGTTATTATTATTATTCATCGCAACTGAAGCAACTGATTTTTGGTATCACATTCACTTTTCAGCTGTAATTAACCAACAAAAACCTACGGAACCATCCCATATCGTCCGTCGGTGCGAATTTCAAGGAAGCACTGGATTGGAAAATAAATTGAAAGTACAGAAAACTGAAAATTTATTTCAGCTGATATCATGAATAATTTCAACTCAAAATAGATTTATAAAATTGGATGCTTGGAAGCTCGAGTTTTTTTTGCTAGAACGATTCATGTCAAAATATGCAACTGCATTTAATTTAAATCATTTGAAGAGATTACCATGCTATTTCTACGAGTATTTCTCGTTGTATTACCTTAGTGCAATTTCCACAATGGGGGTGCATGAAAAAGTGAGGCCAGAAGCATTTTTCTTACCATCAAAGAAAAGCACTTCCATATTGACATTGATTTTCTGAGGCGATTCTATGTATGTTTATTACTTTTTGTAGGAATCTAGAACTCATAATATAAGCGGTGTGGTAGAAAGTTGTATCACTCGCCATGCATGCTTACGCAGACACAGTATTGGTACTGTACCAGGTTTCAAATTATTCTATTGTCGTTTTCACATGAATTTTCATGAGGAAAATGTCTGCCACGAATAACAATTTTCTCTCTCAAATGTTCTGCTGGGGTCTCTCCTTAAGAACAATAACCAAAAATCATGCCTTTTGTGTCAAGCTAAAATAATATTTAAGCTATTTTGAGCAAAGATAGGTACATAAAAAAATTCATTATCTACCAAAGATGATTTATTGCAGGTATTTTTCCTTTACACAACACTAAACAGTTCATTGTTTATTTGTAGGAAGAAACGGCTTTATTAAAAATTGTCTTTAAAGGAACAAGATTAATGCAAATTCACGAATGATGAAAGAATAACCAACGACAACAAACACCACACAAAACTACAAGAGAAAGTCTAAAATTCTAAAAACCGTCTCTGATCTCTGACAAGAGTGACAGATCTTGGTGACAACAAGTCTTTCTGTTGATGAAAAAGCACTGTTGCACGGTACATTATTGTTTTGAATAAGTTTCTTTCGCGCCTAAAATTCGGAGTTAACTATCTCTAAAAGGTTTTTTCATTTTAAAAAGTCCTAAATGCGCAGTCAAATTCTTTCAAATGACATGTGTTTTATTGCCTCATAACAAAAAACTCTGAATAAGTACACCAAATTATTTTCAAACTTGGCAACGATCTACCCAAACTACACTGATGACGCGCATGCGCACATCGTAAACGGGTCGCATACGCGGCATGCTTTTCGCCGAGAAAATAGGCGGGATTAGCAATCTAGAGTAAGTATATAATATATATTTCTATGGTTACTTCGGGCTAATTTGGAGCCACATTTGACATTACAGTCTGATGTCTCGAACTGACGAACGGGGCACCGAATAGACGTTTTTGCGATAATAATGGTAGTCACTTTTTGATTCACTGATGTGATCTGGAACATGATTGTGGAAGTCCACTATCATCTCTGAGATAAATTTGTATTTACTATGGGCATTCCGATATAGATAATTATTCCTTTATCAGTATCAATTCGAATTATTCAGAATTCGAGAAATTAGAACGACTAGAAACTGCGCTCATGATCGTGTTTTGGGGTATCATTTTGGTGCTCATGAACAAAACCATCAAAATATTACAGTCCGTTGACATTATGACTTTTGTACAGTTATTTAGTGCGACAGCCTAATTCAAATAATTTCTGCAGAAACGGAAAATTTTTAATAAATATGAACAGCAAGCCTTAAAAATCTCATTTGTCAAAGAATTTGAAAAAGACACAAAGAGGACACGGAAGAGAAGCTCATAAAGTAGATGAATCTGCCGAAGATATTACCCCTTCTTTATCTGGTCGGGAAACATTCACAATTACAGTATATCTAGTAATTAAAGATGGAGTTGAACTTCAAAAGATACGAGAAGCGTACAGCAACTTTAACAGTAAATTTTCGTTTTTGAGCAATTTGAACACTGCATAAATTCAAAATAGAGCAAATATGTTAGTAACGACTTATTCTGGAGATTTGGAAAAGTGCTTTGTTGATGAATTTATCCATCTACGTTCCTATCTAACCACGCTAGCTCAAGACGGTGAACTGTCCCGAAGAACCAATGCGAATTTACAAATTTTAAGAAATAAAGAACTTGAAATAATTTACCCAAACATGGCCTTAAGAATAATATATGTATCGACGGCAGTCAGCAATTGCAGTGGTGAGCGAAGTTTTTCTTTTCTAAAGATGGTGAAAAATTATCTTCACTTAAATATGAGATTAAATTCGTTAGCTGTACGGTATTTAGTTAGCGAAATCGAAGTGCAATGAAGATCATCCTGTAGAGAAACTGGAATGCCGGATTTGTCATTTGTTGTGTGATTGAGAAGTTATATCATTCTGACAGAGATAAAAGAGTCTGATGCATAATAGAACTCTTTGTACTATTGTTCAGTAAAACTTTATAAAACTATAAGCTAGTGTCCTATTTACAATTAAAAGTCAACTAGTTCAGTCCACACGAAACATAAAATCATTTATTTTTCTCAGTACGGATTCAGAGAAGGAAAGACAACAGAAGATGCGATTTATCATCTCACAAGTAACGTTTATAATGAACTGGATGAGAAAAAAACAACGTTGTGTATCTCCTTTTGGCCTTTGTAAAGCATTCGATACTATATCTCATAAAAGGCTATTGAAAAAACTAGAGTGCTATGAGGATATGTTCATAAAGTATTGAAAAATTACCTATCAGACAAAAACTTGACTTTGGTGGTAGTCTCAGTGATCCTATGACTGTTACGTTTGGTGTTCCTCAAGGAACAGTACTAGGTCCTCTTTCATTTATGATTTATATGAACAGTATTTCACACCTCGATACCAAGGGAAACATAACAAGCTTTGCAGAAGACACTGCTAACACTTGTGAATCTAATACTCAGATGAATTCGAAAACAGAAGCCGAAACAGGTATAACAAGTTGAGGCTGAATTTGGATAAAACAAAGTACTTATCATTTACTTCGTACTCCAATCACTCGCCGACTATGGGATCATTACGTTTCGGGAAAAAATCAGAAATTCGAGAACTGAACTCCATCAAATACTCAGGCATTTTGATAGACAGACACTTCCGGTGGTATCTTTAAATTAAAAATATTGTAGGAAAACTCAGAGGTCCATTATTCAAATTCCAAAACTTGAGTGTCTTTTTGGACATAAACCATCTGAAAATCTTATACTACGTATAAGGGACTTTACAATGATAAGAAATACATATCTTGAATATTACATGAACTTGACTGAAACGTTTACAATAAATGAATCCAAAGGTATATAAATGAAAGAATGAATAAATATTTTTCTCTGTGGTATACTAGGAGTATATCCCAAATTGAGGGGTAAATGTCTTTTACAGAATATCTATAATAATCAAGGTGTCATATTCCAGATGAATGTCATATTCGGATTTTGTGTCTTACTCGGTCTTTATGTCATAATAGGACTTTTTGTCATAATAGGGCTTTGTGTCATAATCGGGCTCATTGTCATTTTCTGGTTGTCTGCTCTGTTTATAAGCCATACTCACGATTGGTGTTTTTATTAGTTTTTTCTTCACTTTTTTTAAAGTTTGGTTGTCAAAATCATGAGGCGAGGAGCGAAGTACTTGGAACATCGTTGTCCAACTGCTTTTTCCGATCTAGGTACTTTGTTTTGTTTGTTCCTCATACTATAATTGTGATCAACTGATTCAAGTTATATTTTATCATTTCTTATATTGACTAATAAATTGATGCAATAAGCCTATCTCACGTTGACTGCATTGGCCTCTATCAATAAATTATTATCACTGGAATATGAAGCTTTTTTCTTAAGGATGATCTTCAGTATCCATTACTGAATAACATTCAGCGTTTCCAATTACATTTATTAACACCTCCCCAACCTATTAAACCGTGAAATATTTGTGACTGCACTTGAAGTCACAAATATTTCACGGTTTAATAGGTTGGGGAGGTGTGAATAAATGTAATTGGAAACGCTGAATGTTATTCAGAATTGGATACTGAAGATCATCCTTAGAAAAAAGCTACATATTCCAGTGATAATAATTTATTGATAGAGGCCAATGTAGTCAACGTGAGATAGGCTTATTGCATCAATTTATTAGTCAATATAAGAAATGATAAAATAGAACTTGAATCAGTTGATCACAATTATAGTATGAGGAACAAACAAAACAAAGTACCTAGATCGGAAAAAGCAGTTGGACAACGATGTTCCAAGTACTTCGCTCCTCGCCTACACAACATGCTACCAGAGTTAATAAAAAAACTAATAGTTCATTAATGTACAAAAAGTATTTGAAAACTTGGATTTTGCATTCCGAAAGGAAATTATTTCATGATTTTGACAACCAAACTTTAAAAAAAGTGAAGAAAAAACTAATAAAAACACCAATCGTGAGTATGGCTTATAAACAGAGCAGACAACCAGAAAATGACAATGAGCCCGATTATGACACAAAGCCCTATTATGACAAAAAGTCCTATTATGACATAAAGACCGAGTAAGACACAAAGTCCGAATATGACATACATCTGGAAAATGACACCTTGATTATTATAGATATTCTGTAAAAGACATTTACCCCTCAATTTGGGATATACTCCAAGTATACCACAAAGAAACATATTTATTCATTCTTTCATTTATATACCTTTGGATTCATTTATTGTAAACGTTTCAGTCAAGTTCATGTAATATTCAAGATATGTATTTCTTATCATTGTAAAGTCCCTTATACTACTTTTACTTTTAACTTTAATATCACATAAAAGCGATAGTTTTATAATAAAGGTTTGTGATTCCTCCTGTTTATTCAGTTAAAATGTATGTGTATTTCATTCGTTATAAAATTATGAACATTCGTAAATAAACATTATTATTATTATTATTATTATTATTATTATTACTATTATTAATTCAGTTTTTGGAAAGTGACGCATGATTGCTAGGAGTTTTTATAATTAACTGTGATCCACGGTTCCATTTCACTAATTAACACTTTTTCCAATATTACTTTGTTGCCTTTTTATATTTCTATGCTAATCCACTTACCATTCACGTGGATTATCAATATTTCCTGGATAGATCACAACCGAATATCCAAAATAGGACTTGGAACTATCATTGATTTTGTCATTGTTTTTTGGCTCAAAATACACTATAGGAAAGTCTGTATCCAAATTGAAACACTTCACGAAGGAAAAAAAAATACTCAGTTTCAAAAATTTCAGAAGCATTTCGAACAATCAACTATACCGCTATTCAACTTTTCGAATACGAAGAGAGTTGTCAGTCTCTTAGCACTGATTAAAACCGTAAGCAGAGGAAGGTGTGGTTTCCCTATCAGAGAGTATCTTGTATTATCATAAATGGTTCATTTTTATTAATGATGTAATGAGAATGACATCCGTACGACGGATAAGAAAACGGCAGATGTGTTTCTTTTACTGGGTAGTCAATTTAAGACGTTTTACTATGAATATTTTGAATTATTAAAACTTTGGACAGTGCTTTAACATTTTGTTTTCTCCACGTTCAAATGAGAAGGAAAACTTGTTCTAGATATGATGATGATATGATGAATCCCTCTCTACGTAGTTCCAAAAATCTGAAACACATTTCAGCAGGAAATTTTATTTTAAAGATCATATAAATTTTTGCTATTATATATTTTTCTCAAGGTGGCCCTATCCATAACATACTTTGAGAGTGGAAAACTATAAGGTTTCTCCATTCATGAATGAATTTGAATAGAACTTCACCTGCATGAACTATAGAATCGAGCCATCTCGAAATGAGGATCAAGATCGGCACATATCACATTTCAATGTTAAAGGGCTCGTATATTTCAGCCTTTTCACTCTCCAGCAAAAGTCTATATCGTACTTCGTTCATTTTCGCAACTTTATCAGCTTGTTTTGTCATTTGCTATTATGATTTGATATTATTTTATATTTAAAAAGCTCTTGTATTTTGAAATTAATGTATTATTCTCAGTAAATAGTGTATTCTTGAAAATGATGATCCCTATTCTCATTTCTTATTATCAAAATGGATTTGGTGAACACTGACGATGTATCAATAATAAAAAGATATTGCAGCACTGAATAACACCAGGCAGTAATAAAGTCGAATAAGGACCACTTTATTAAAATACGGCCTGCGTTTATTAGTAGACGTTTAAAGACGAGGATTAATATTCCTTATTTCCATTTCGGGTGAGATCGTAAATTATCGTGACAAGATCAGTGGATAAAACATGGCTCTGACTAATAGGAAATATATTAGATTTTCAACAAGAGTCGACGTAGAAGTTCGTTTGGGCAATTCTATCATCAGAATAATTCCTTCTAATTCTGAAATAATTATGCAGAGAGAAAATTCCAAGAGACATATTTGATTTAGGTTAAGAACGTGAATGACAGATAATCACGAGTAAATAAGGGACGAAGAGATGAAACCTGCAATATCTCTGTTTTTAATCACAGAATAATGGCAGTCACTATCGAAATAAAGTTGCCTTAAATACCGACTGGCGTTATTGCACTATCTCTCTTATAACAATGACTGCTGTTCTGGCGACGTATATTGAAAGGTGAATAACAAATCGTAAAAATAGAAATTGTTGGAAGAACCATGGCTTACTTAACAGATTTAGGTGAATTCAAAGAATGGACGAATGTTATTTGGGTATACTGTTCTCAGAATGAACTAAGTCACATTCAATAAATTACTGCTACCAACATCCATTTTGAAGTTTTTACAAACAAATTTTGGAAATTTGGAGGACAGTATTGTCCGCATATCCTCATGATAATAATGCATGAATCAGAGTCGTCATAGGTTCTTCATATTAATTAATAATAATAATATTTTCTAAAATTTTATGTTTCGGTACGATTCCAATCAGGCTGCCATGTGTTTTGTGATGAAATAATAGAAGTAAAATACTCGAAAAACCATTGGCATACCGTTAGGATGAGTGAAGAATTCCTTTTTTCAAAATGTCAAAACAAGCTAATAAAGTTGCGACAATGTGAGAAGTACGATGTAAACTTTTACTGGCAATTCGGAGTTGCTAGCAGTAGACTTGCAGTGAAAAGGCTGGAGTGTTCGAGCCCTTTGGGAGCCCTTTTATTCCTATAATTTTGTCAGCCTTTTTGTTGCAGTCAAAAGTGTGAAGAGCATGCGCAGTGGTCACGAGAAGAAGGCTGTCAATGGAATTGCTAGCAAAAGGCTGAAATGTACGAGCCATTTTATATTACCCAATAAGCCTACTTATTATCAGTGTTGTAAATTTTTGCAGCGAATTGATGATCGTTATTCGAGTCTTTGTCCCGAAGCTCCAATACTTTTAGTCCAAGCAATAGGGAAAAGTGCGTGCAAAAATTAATATCCGAAAAAATATATACAGTGACCGGCAGAAAGTACGCATCATATGGGATTTTTTTTTATTAATAAATTTTGACAAATATTGATATTTGCAATCGCTTCTGCATCAAAAGAAACCCCAAAAGACGTTGTACAGTGCCGTTCGTCTTTTCGAGGTTGGCGGGAAATTTAAAAAATTTGAAAATTATTTCTCAAAACACGCTTGTTTGTGAAAATATCGAGAAATGTTAATGAGAAAAGTTGTTCAGATTGACATTTTATAGCTATGTACAAGTTTTGAAAAAGATCTGAGATAAAAAAATAAAAATCAATTTTTTGCCACAAAAAAAAATCTTTTTGGAAACATACATTTCTGACGAAGAAACTCATTAGTAAAGCCAACACTAATATTTCAAATAATGTTTTGTGAAGATTCGCAAGCTATTCCTATTTTATTCGGAGAAAATTTGAAATCTGTGATTTTGCAGTGTGATCAGCTGCTTCATAAGAAGTCACTGAAATATCTACAGGACATATTAAGAATTTCAAATTGAAATTGTGTAGATACTTGGTTCTTAATTAATAATAAAAAGTATCGGAATTATAATGTCCTGTAGATATTTCAGTGACTTCTTATGAAGCAGCTGATCACACTGCAAAATCACAGATTTCAAATTTTCTCCGAATAAAATAGGAATAGCTTGCGAATCTTCACAAAACATTATTTGAAATATTAGTGTTGGCTTTACTAATGAGTTTCTTCGTCAAAAATGTATGTTTCCAAAAAGATTTTTTTTTGTGGCAAAAAATTGATTTTTATTTTTTTATCTCAGATCTTTTTCAAAACTTGTACATAGCTATAAAATGTCAATCTGAACAACTTTTCTTATTAACATTTCTCGATATTTTCACAAACAAGTGTGTTTTGAGAAATAATTTTCAATTTTTTTAAATTTCCCGCCAACCTCGAAAAGACGAACGGCACTGTACAACGTCTTTTGGGGTTTCTTTTGATGCAGAAGCGATTGCAAGTATCAATATTTGTCAAAATTTATTAATAAAAAAAATTCCCATATGATGCGTACTTTCTGCCGGTCACTGTATATGAGCGTATAGGAAATTGAAATTCAACATGAGTATCTATTTCATGCGACTCAATCGTTATTACCGAACATAACCTAAAAAATTGGCAAAGTTGCGAAAAGCGGTTTTTTGTTGATAACTAAAAAACTACAGCTCCGATCGGAAAAAGTCAAATTAGGAAATTGTAGGTATTAGAAAGATCTATCAACTGAATGTTTTATAATTTTCCGATATCATTGATACTTTTCGAGTTATAATGGAAAAACCGTGAAAAATCGGGTTTTCTATAACTCGTTAACTGTAAGGTATTCAAACTTGTTACTTACTGTTATGTGTAGCCTATGATAAGATCAAAAAGTCTTCCTTTGAAAAATTGATAAATATTGATTATTTTTCAAAATATATGAAGTTTTCTCAAAAAAGATACTCTCTCAATATGGCTACTCTTGCTAGAGGAATGATACTACAGTAACGATTCATGGCTTATTTTTTTCTGTAAGAGTTGTCCTTTCATATTATCAAATGAGTATATTGATTTTTTCAATTTTAAGGGTCAAATTTTTTTTACGTTTTTTCTAAACACACTGCTCTTTTTTGTATTTATAAAAATGACTTTTATGAAAATGGATTCCTAGCATGATTTCAAGCATTTGAAAAAAAAAATTAATTCCTACGATCACTAGGAGCCGAGATAATTTTTTTATTTCAAAAGAATCTGGAAGGCGCAATAATCATGGATATTAAGGTTGAAACCTATGTTTTCAAAAAAAAATACAAGGATATGTCTAGTTCATTTGCAGTATTATCAATTGATGAATAAAGTGAGGCGTGCAGGCGCGGATCGCGATAGCTGTAGCGGGTAGCGGAGTGTGGATAGCACTGAAAACTTATTTCGTGCGTTCAAAGTGGCTTGTGCTTGAAAAATATTGAGTATCTCGGCTTGTTGTTCACGTACGTTTTCTTTTGCAATGTACACTAGTACTTGAAATTGAACCAATAATTTTTCTTTTCTTTTTCAATAACACTGTCAGGACGAAAGTGTCTTTAGTGTCAACAGTATTTGTATCCCCACTGCGCTACCCGCTAAAATTGCATCGCTCCGCGCCTGCACGCCTCACTTTGTTCATCAATTAATAATGCTGCAAATGAACTAGACATATCGACGTATTTTTTTTATCGAAAATGTAGGTATTCAACCTCAATATCCATGAAGGTGACTGCTGTACGATGATTATTGCGCCTTCCATAATTTTTTTGAAATAAAAAAAATTTCTCGGTTCCTAGTGATCGTAGGAATTCATTTTTCTTTAATGCGTGATGTCATGCTAGAAATCTATTTTCATAAAAGTCATTTCTATAAAAACAAAATTAAGAACTTTATTTAGAAAAAAACATGTAAAAAAATTGTGCAATTATTTTAATTTTTTGACACTTAAAATTAAAAAAAATCAATATACTTATTCGATAATATGAAAGTACAACTCTTACAGAAAAAATAAGCCCTGAATCGTTACTGTAGCATCATTCCCCGAGCAAGAGTAGCCATATTGAGAGAGCATCTTTTTTGAGAAAACTTCATATTTTTGAAAGATAATCAATATTCATAAATGTTTTTGAAAAAGACTTTTTTGGCTTGCCATAGGAAACACAAAACTACAATTTTCAATACCTTACAATAAACGAGTTATAGAAAACCCGATTTTTACGGTTTTTCCGATATAACTCGATGAGTATCTATGATATCAAAAAATTATCAGTCATTCAATTGATAGATCTTTTTGATACCTACAATTTCCCAATTCAACTTTTTTTGATCGGAGCTGTAGTTTTTTAATTATCAACATAAAACCGCATGATATAGAAACTCATCCTGAATTTTAATTTCCTATACACTCATGTTTTTCTTTTTTGGATATTAATTTTGGGCACATTTAACATTGGGCCGCTTCTTCTTGGACAACTTACAAGTATCATTTTTACCCAACAAAAACTCCAAAAGGATCCATGGGGAGTGGTTAAGAGGTCACCTTGAACAGACGATGTTAACCGAAGATACCTTCTGAATTTTTGCCTTCTTACTGAAGGTGTAAATTTTTTGAAGTTGAATAGTCACCGAATGTTACTATGATAAAAACCACAATTTTATAGAACTTCTTTCTAGGCAATATTAGTTCAGTCGAAATAGTATATTATAAAAAGAGCGCTTAATGATGGCTATATATTTTTCTTTGTTGTTTTGGCATCAATTGCTATGGTCATTTGCCAATGAAAATTAAGTTTGCGACCGTCGTGAATCATTCGCTTGACTAATAACCACTACACTCAAATAGAATACCATATTTTTCTATGAATATAACCAGTATTCACAATTCAATTCAAACAAGCAATGTGTTTCTTCTAGTTGAAGAAAAAATTCATTGGCAAAATTGGTTGGAAAATATTTTATTGAAGAAACAAATTTTATAGATTTTTTTCAAACAATTTCATTCTAAAAGTTGAAAAAACGTATTCACTGGTTACAATATTCATCAAGAAGTTAGTTCAATCAGAAATATTCATAGAGGGAGTAGAGGAATCGATTTACAAAGGACCTCGCACAATGGAAAATTGGCGTAGGGCTTCGCTAGATCAAGAGACTAGACCGAGACCGAGACCAAGATGGAGACCGAGACCGAGACCGAGACCGAGACCGAGACCGAAACCGAGACCGAGACCGAGACCGAGACCGAGACCGAGACCGAGACCAAGTCCAAGACCAAGACCAAGACCAAGACCAAGACCAAGATCAAGACCAAGACTTGACTTTCGAGACCAAGACTCTCTCCCAAGAGTCTTGGTTTTGTTGGACTTTCCACACATGGTCACAGCCGGCTGATAAACATATGTTCCTGTCCATGTACATGTGGAATAGTTTGATCAGCATCATAAGTTTTAGAAAATATAAATGAAAAAAATACAAATTCACCCATTGAGGTGCGAATTTGAGTAATGAGTACGTTTTGCGGATTGGCATATTCGCTAGTCATTGGTGGAAGGGCGATTATGTTTCGTTCTGAAATTCCTTATAAATTTATCCAGAATTGGAAAATGAAGCTTTTTAAGTTCTCTTATATAGAAATAATGAAATTGGTTGTTGTTACGCCGATGTGATACACTCGGTATACGTACGAAACGTATGTTTTGTAATATAATGTGAGTATATTTCGTTCCGTATTCTATATTCTAATTCAATGTTCTTATTTATTTTTTTTGCAAAATTCCACCTCTGAGTTGTTCTATCACCCATAGTAAATATAGATTTTTACATTTTATCCAAAATATTCTACAGTAAATTGTTCGAAATATTTCAGAATATGTGATCATGGAAATGCATATAAAGAAAATGAATTTCAAGCCTAACTTATTCAAAGGAATCATAAGCAAATGCCACTATTTTATATACACCCTGTATATTTTATGTATCTGCAGAGAACACTTTCATCATAAACGATCGAGTTTATCACCGAGTTATCCGGGATTCTATGTATTTGGATATATCAACAAGCAAGACGGATGCGGCTTCGTGAAAAATAGAACGTCTTGTATATAATATGTCACTCTGATTCAGAACATGCTTACATCATCAATTGCATTTGATATGTGTATCCTTCGAAATATCTGGAAATGAATGAAATTCCACAGCTCAATATTTTAGAAATCACTATATTTTTTAGCGGATTTGTTTCGGCAATATGAATTATCGATGCATAGTTGATTTGGTTTATATTTTCGAAAAAATGTCTTCGCAAAGGCCAATTGAAATTTAGGAAACTTAACTTGAGCACCCTGTATAATCCAAACCGTTGAATAATTTAGAGCGTTGGCGCAATGGAGACATTTGATCAGCATTGGGAGTTCTACCGAAAGCCAATTTCCCATTGAAATGGTGCGACAAAGAATGATTTGGTTGAAAAATTCAGCCAGAGCTGTATGTATATACTTATGCAAAGCAAAAAAACGGTGGGTGACGGAATTTCCTGATGATTTTTGTTTTGGATTTTGATATTGTCATTGAAGCAGCCGATGCTAGGTCTTGAATGTATTCAATTTTCAATGAATGAAGTTCGTTCGTACCACAAGCATCCATTATTCCGTAACATTGAAAAATGATAATCAAATGGATTTATGTTTTTTTTTTCAAATTATAGTACTCAGGAATACCCACCTTCATGTTGATAAAAGATTCGTATATCCATTTTCCACGGCTTACTATGACCAAATGAAAAGTGAAAAAGTGGGGAAAACATATTAGGGATTTTTTCATCACAAAATCAACATCAAATTCTGTTTCAGAGTACCCTTAAACCACAAGATCCAAATGCTTGAATCAATTGATTATACAGGGTGTCACTTGTTGTTGGAAATATGATTAACACTTTTTCATCAGTTAATTTTCAAAATTTCGTCACAAAATTCACAAAATTAATCAAATAATACTGCGAAAAATAACCAAATATTACTTTTTCATGGCAAACTGTGACCACCTGGAATGCTCCAGAACCCCAGAACTCAATTCTGAATCATTGAAATATACGGGGTGTCATTATTAGCTGGCAATATCACCAACTCTTATTCATCCACAATGTTAGGAATAATTTCGAAAATGTCTTCTGTTGTGATAAAGAGCCCGAAAATATTCCATCAATACTGCAGAATGTAAACAAGCTTCACTTTTCCATGGCTAACTGTGATCAGCTAAAAAGTGAAAAATTGTGGAAAATATATAACTAACTAACTAACTCTGAAATGGGTTCAGAATACTCTAAAACTCTCAGATCGTAATCCCCGAATCATCTGCGAATACCATGAATTTGGAGCTGCAGAAAAGGATTAAATTGATGAGTGCAAATATTTTCAAAATAAGTCAATTTACGAGTTTTGGCATATACAGATGACACCCTATATATTCTTCAAGAATTGAGATCTGGGGGTTTCGGAGTATTCTGATCCAGAATCTGATGTTAGTTCAGTGATAAAAGAATCCATCTATAATATGTTTCTCCTAATTTTTTCATTTTTCAGATGGTCATGGTTAGGTATGAAAAAGTGATTCTTGGTTACTTTCTTTGGGCACTTTGAGACAAAAAAGACATTTAAAACTCATCCGAGCAATATGGACGAATAAGAGTTGGTGATATTGCCAGCTACATATGATACCCTGTATATCTCAGTGATTCAGCATTTAGTTCTGGGGTTCTGGAACAATCCAAAATCAGGAGTTGGGGTTAATTTTTCAATAAAGGATCCTTAAATATTTTTCCCAATTTTTCACCATTCAAGTGGTCACTGTTTTCCAAGGAAAAGTAATATATGGTTATTTTTCGCAGTATTAATTAAATATTTTTGTGAATTTTGTAAAAAGTGAAGAAATTTTTACAATCAAGCAAATTTTACTGATTTTTTTGAAGTGACTTCTTCAATGTTTTTTAATGTGTTCAATGTGTTTGATATTGTTATACTTACTATCACAGTGTTATGGATGGCATTGAGATTTTAATTTTAATTTTATAAGATTTATATCATGTGTGTAAATTTGTTTTAAACTCAAGTTTTATCGTGGGCCTTGGCTAATTTGGAGACCTGCTACAGATGTAAACCTATACATGTAAGTAGTTAAATAAAGTATGTCTATGTCTAATCACATTGCCAGCTACAAATGACACTCTGTATAATCAATTGATTCAAGCATTGGGATCTAGGGATTTAAGAGTATTCTGAAACAGAATTTGAGTTTAATTTTGTGATGAAAAAATTCCTTATATGTTTTCCCCACTTTTTCACTTTTCAATCGGTCATAGTTATCCGCGGAAAATGGATATACGAGTATTTCATCAACGTAAAGGTACTTAGTACTGAGTACTATGATATGAAAAAAAAAATCAAATTATTTTATTCTCAATGAAATATGATGGTGTAGCTGATCAAAGTGGGACACAGTGTATATCAGTGAAATCACAAATTGTCAACGACCCTGTATAATAAAGAACGACGTCATAATTAGTAAACAGAACATAGTCAAACTACATCCTAAAGGACCCCGCACAATAGCATAGGAAATTGGCCCACAGTGGGAATTGCATGAAATTCACATATGTTATTGGTATTGAGTTTCTGATCAAATGTTCCCATGGGCTCAATCTTCTAAGACCAATGATTTAACTCTCAGGGCCGTATTAGCATACGTGCCAAACTAACAATGACACTTTTTTCTCATGTCCATAATTTCTTTATTTTCCTCTGTGAAACATGTTTTGTCCTACAGGACCGTATTTGGTAAAACTGTATTTGCCAAGTGATCCATAAAAAACTGAATCAAAATGATTTTTTAATAACTTTCTTATTTCTTCATCTATGTCAGTGGTTGATAGGTCGTTTGATAGATGGATGTAGCTTTCTTTTTGAACACAACAAATGTGGTCGACATCTTAATATAGAAGATGGCCGGCTTAACCTTATCTTGTAGCATTTTAAGAAAGGTTATAAACGAAAAAAATAAGAGCTACAACGTTTTGATTGTTGAAACCGGTAATTTTCTTTTCGAATTATCTAACTCTATGATATAAATATAACACTACTAACTGATTAAAACTATATCTAATTCATAACTTACAAAGTTGAAACCGATATTTCCAGGATGGTAGAAGAGAACAAAAAAGTTGAGAAATCTTTATCAAAATAATACTCGAACACTTATGGTGGATTTATGCAGCAGTCATAAGGAAGAATATTCGTCAATGATTAGTTGGTCCGATTATTCCGTTGGTCAAAACTATATCTAATTCATAACTAACAAAGTTGAATCTGATATTTCCAGGATAGTGGAAGAGAACAAAAAAGTTGAGAACTCTTTATCAAAATAATACTCGAACACTTATGGTGGATTTATGCAGCAGTCATAAGTCATAAGGAAGAATATTCGTCAATGATTGGTTGGTCCGATTATCCGTCCGTTGGTCAAAACTATATCTAATTCATAACTTACAAAGTTGAAACCGATATTTCCAGGATGGTGGAAGAGAACAAAAAAGTTGAGAACTCTTTATCAAAATAATACTCGATCACTTATGGTGGATTTATGCAGCAGTCATAAGTCATAAGGAAGAATATTCGTCAATGATTGGTTTGAATAAACGGACCAATCAATCATTGACGAATATTCTTCCTCGTGACTTAAAACTTATGACTGCAGCATAAATCCACCATTACAGCTGCTGTAGAATTGCATCTTGCTCTGGACGATTTGCGGCATCTCTAATATGCTGTAACACAAAAGTCGATGGATAATTCTCATTCTGGTTATGGCGGGCAAATCCAAAATACCACAATATGTTACAAATATGAGCATATTTTACTGGTGTCCTTGCCCTTGATTTGCAACTGTTATTTTCAATACACCTTTATTATTCTCGTCAGGCAGGTGTTCATGCATAGTTTATTGA
Organism: Chrysolina oricalcia; assembly: GCA_944452925.2. Classification (NCBI taxonomy): domain Eukaryota; kingdom Metazoa; phylum Arthropoda; class Insecta; order Coleoptera; family Chrysomelidae; genus Chrysolina; species Chrysolina oricalcia. Next base: position 41,986,681 of record OX101818.2, on the reverse strand, counting down.
ATAAACCCTTGATATTTTTCTCTCCTTCTGATTCGAGAATAAACTCTAAGGTATAATAAGTCTAATAAATCCAGGTTTATTCATTTGTATTTTTATTGTTAGTAAATAACTCATCAAATTATTTCTCTAAGATCAGATAGTAGAGTTATAATTATATTATAGAGTTAGATAATTCAAAGAGTAAAAAACCGATTTAGTTCTCATTTTTCCCTGTTACTTTTTTTTTTAAAAGCTAAGATAAGTACTACATTAAGTTTATAGGTTAGTCCGGCCATCTTGGATATTAAGATGACGACCACTTTTGTTATGTACACAAAGAAAGCTACATTCATATATCAAACGAGCTATCAATCACTGATATGGATCAGGAAATAAGAAAGTTATAACAAAATCATTTTGATTCAGTTTCTTGTGGATCACTTGTGGATACAGTTTTACTATATACGGTCTTGTATGACAAAACATGTTTCACAGAGGACTTGTGCTAAAAGACAAATGCTGAGATTTTGCAATATTTCATATTTAATTAAATTCTAATAGGAAATAAAAAAATTATGGACCCATGAAAAAAGTGTCATTGTTTATTTGGCACCCATACTAAATACGGCCCTGAGAGCTAATCATTTGACTTGGAGGATTGAGCCTATGAGAACATTTGATCAGAAGCTCAATACCAATGACATATGTAAATTTTATGCAAATCCCACTGTGGGCCAATTTCCTATGATATTGTGCGTGGTCCTTTCAGCTTTCTACGTATCCGTGCGAAATGAAGAAATAATTCGTAATTCACGGTTGGTGTCAAGAACAATATCTTAGGAATAGGCCTTTTCATTTAGATGACAAATGACTAACTTTGTTTACCTGTCAGACCCAACGGCAGTGCCGGTGAATATTTTATCTCTTTAAAGGAAATTCAATAATATTTCCGAGTTTTGCCCATGGATAGTTGTCAGTTGACTTAAATTTACATGGAGAAGAAAACTCACCATCAGATAATATTCATTTGCACTATTTTATCCAAAGAATGAAATGTTCATGGGGTATAAAGTAGGTAATATTTACTTACTATAAAGCCTTTATTTTCGTTATAAATGTGACTGATTCCTCATTTTCGAATTTCCAATGCTTTTTCATTTGATGTAAGTCATTTATCAGGTAGATTACAGGATCTGAAAAATGTGGTAATTTTTATCGAAATACGCATAAATTCTGTGAATATTTACTTATTTTACAATTATCATTGTGAGATCATGTCTATAATTTTTACGGATTTCTGGTTAATAAATCCAATGAAAGTTTCTCACAATACAGATTATATTTATATATATATATATATATATATATTCGCAAATTCTCTTTCGTTATAGCAATTTTTCATTTTCTTATTCAGTTATGGGTTAGTTGCTTTAAGCCATCCATGTGGAACCTATGGATAAAAATTACGAAAATTAAGTGTCGAAAGGTCAATGCTATTTTCTGAACTGAAACTGATTCTTCGCACACAATTTGTCATCTAACTGAATACTGTGTATAGATAAATCGTTTTGAAAAATTCACATTTGAAACAAAAATTGAGTTAAAACTATGTTGATAGTAATAATAAACGTTTTTGAGGTTACTAATCAAAAACAAATACAATTTTATAGTTCATTATGTCACTGTCAATGTACTGAATATATATTCAAGCGAATAAATAAAAAAACATAGTTGTATGTAATAATGCTCAATATGTGAAGGTTTTATGAAAAAGGTAATTATGTCACTTTGCTTCTATTGATAGATATCCAATAAAAAATGCTATAATTTCTGAGAATGAAATCTATTTTTTTTTGCAATATATTAGTGATAAACCTTGTGAAAAAAATGTATATACACCAGCCAACCCTTTTCAACCTTGGCGTGTAACATTAATTTTTTTTACAAGAAATAAATAAGGACGTTTTAATGCTCGTCATTTTATTGATACCCGACGACAAAAAAATCGTTAAAATCGTAGCAACTAGTAAATAATTATCATTTCAAAATAACAATTTATTGAGTTACAACACGAGTGAACTATTTCGAGTAAGAAATTGGGAAATAAATAATTACAACAAGCAGAAAATGATTTTATTGCTCCTGGGTGCTTATCGGCAAAGTGATAATGTATTAAAGCTCTCCAAAAATAGTAATGCATTACAGTTCATTTCTCATACATAAATATCTATTATATCATTAACAATTCAGTTATTCATGTCTAATGAAACTTTTGATTAGAAACAGTCCATAGCCTTACTTCTTCCATAAAATAATCAATGTAGATTGTAAATAGCTATAAAAGACTGCATTATTAGTTACATAAAAAAATTCTCTTGTAATACACAATACGCACACAATAGTTATTTGCTTAGCAGTATTTGTATATACCAAACTAGCCATTAGTGTGGTTGATTTTTACTGAGCCAATGTTTTCCATAGAAAAAATACCAGCAGTTTCTTCCTGGTCGCACTTGCAGATTTTGTTTCATGAAAAAAAAAAAAAGAATTACATTAAAAATGTTTCAATAGAGCTAAGTCTCCGACTTAAATGAATATGATATATATGGATAAGCATGACAAAAAAAAGAAGACTTGAAATGTGAGTAAGGATAAGGATAAATATTCAATGCATGAATTGAAATTTCTTTTAAATTAAAAAAAAACTCCCATGGGTGAAATTGATTTTTTTTTCAAAAGAATGCAAATACAATGATGACTTGAGATGAGAAGAATAATATTTTTCAAACAAAAAAAGATGCAGGAAAAGAACTCATTCAAAAATGTATTACAGTCATGAGAAATAAGTGTTATTTTCAGAAGACAAGCAAACTGTCACTCCTTGAAAAAAATGGAAGTAATTTAACAATATTTTCAAATTTGGTTTTCGAAAATTAACCAAACAAGCAGTAACAAATACAACATGGGATAATGTTCCTCTCATACTAACTGGCAATTTTTTTTTCAACAAACTGAAAAATTTTATTCTACACACTACATGTTCTCCATATATTTCCTTTTTATGCAATTCTATTTGTCTCAATTTCCTCCTCAGGTGTCAATTTATCACAAACTTTAAAAAATGATGGAATATTTAATGCTATTTTTTTTCTCTAATTGTCAAGTACTTTACGAGAAAACCTCTGTCAGCTAAAACTAAGGCACCTTCATCTAGTAAATCTATCAAATTAGACTTCTTTACCTATTCTTCATCTGATATGGAACTTTCGAAAAAATCAGCAACAAAAGATATAGCACTATTTGGAATACAACCTATCATTACTTCAAATTTAGTATAAGCTTAAGTAAATTAAAAATATGTTTTATCCAGCTGGTAAACCGGTTGAAAGGTTGAATCTATAATGTATTTCTTCAATTAATAAACCATTTCAATCTGGTCAAAACTATAACGAGTTCTTCTAAAGGTATTATTTTTCTCAAAGGTCGATTAACCATCGAATTTTTACATCCCCAATACTGTGTTGCAGAAATGAAAATTTATGTGAGAATGCTGGTAAAAGTTCGAGATGTATAAAACTTACACTTTTTATCACTCTGTTTCAGACTTTCCACAAAGTTATTCATGTCTTCTCCAGCTTATTCATTCTTTTCTAGTTCCAGTTCAATCCTCCTCCGCAAGATGGAATTTTCAACTGTTTGATTTCAGGCCTATTTTAAACAAAATGGACATCATTAATTATTATCTGGATAATTATTCAACAGGAAATATTACATTTGCCATATTTTAAATTTGTAGATCGATAGAGCATCATGGCTTTAGCCCACTTTTTCACAAGCCTTCAACAAACCCAAATGAAACTTTGAGTTTTTCCAGAGTTTTAACCTTTCACTATCTAAAAAAGTGAGAAATAATATAGAAAATCAATACGAGTGTAGAAGGATAAACTATTTTTCTTCATTCATCAAATTCTACCATCTTCATAAACAAATATTTTCAATTTGTCGAGGATTTGTGGCATTCTGAATCTGCCTACTAAAAAATCAAAATAAATTGGAACATTTTCTTTGTGGAAGTAATAGAATTTGGCGGATAGAATAGTTCATCAATGTTGTCTAATAATTTGCATTCTACACCTGCATAGACTTTCTTGATTAATTCTATCGAATTTTCAGGTTTTGGAAGTTTATAGAATTGAAAAACTTTATAAAATTATAATAACTACACTGAACCCATTCAATTTGACTTTTAAATTTATTCTCAACGTAAACTAAAAACTAACCTGTGAAAGGTTCGAGTATAGTTTTTCCCATTTCTTCTGCACCAGCACAACATTTCGATACCATTGTAGTAGCTGTCACACTTCACAGTAAAGTCGAGCTAATAAATTACACTATTAATTATCACAAAGAAATCGTATGTAACACACAAAAATGAAAATAAGCTACGAGGTCGATGTATAGGTATTTTATTCACTAGTATTCACTTTCGAAGTACGAACGCCAATGGTTGCATTTGTCTGTTGTCATGAAGTTGACGGTTGACAGAAGGTGAAAATACCGCTAATTTTGAATTGTTATTTTAAAACCAACCAATGCTATTCACTTTCCCATTATCCAATCAGACTTTGGGTCTTAAATCGAGCGCATGCGCCTTAAAAAATCATCTAAATGAAAAGGCCTATTAAGAAGAGGAAAACGGTGATCATCCATCAGGGATTCGAACCTGCATAACTTGCATAAACAACTCAGCAACAAACGTTTACTGTAATGTCATAGTGCCAGTCATATGGGGAATTTATCAAACATATATCCATGAAATTAGGCTCAAAAATAGACACGAAAAAAGACCTACTAGTGTAAGTAATAAGGGTTTTAGGTACATGATTTTCTTCTTCGAGAGAATAAGAACAGAAAAAACCATCCACATTGAATTTTACAATCCTTTAGAAACCACCTGTGTATCAAAACTCTCTTGGTATGAGTCACTGCAATTCAATCCTGATTCATTGAAAACCCAAACTAAAACGAGACCATTGAACATTCAACTGAATGAAGAAACAAATGTAGAAATTGCTATATTTTTATCAGCGTTGCCGTTACGTTTGGAACAAAAAACAACATAACGTTGCTGTCAAATTCGCGTTTATTGCAATGCACTTGAATGCGTCGGTTTTATTGGTTTATTGTAAAATGGGTATTATTTCAATTACTTGTATTTTGTTGTACCTAAACGTGATTTGAACAAGCTCGCGATGTGACAGTGTGAGAATAATAGTCGGTTGTGTAATAAGCACCATGCTTTTGATTGATTCGTCAAAATTATTTGACAATTTTGCCGGTTGTGTTAGAAAAGGTGAATGACTCAGTTCTGCTGGTGAATTCTGAAGATAATGGCTTCACAGTTTCCTCCAGGTAATCATTTCTATGAATAAAACTAACATAACTTCTAAGTAAAGGCACTATAATTTGCAGGTGGTGATTGCTGGGTGAACTGAATCGATCAAGGTAAGATCAAATTATATTAAAAGTGGATAGGTATTTCTATTGTTTGGAACGTTGCTATTGTTTGAATCAAATTCGTTCATTTTGGCAAGGGTAAAGGTAAGTTTATCGGGCTTTTTCTCGTAGTTTCATATCCTGAACAGGATTCCGAAAGAATTTCGTGGGGGTCTCTTATACTTTTTGAGTGATGAAATTTTGAATCTTGGAAATCGACCATTTTCAAACACGACTTTTTTGGTAAAAAATGTCACAAAGTACCTTCTTCTTTTTGTTGAAACATTTTTCATTCCTCAAACAACTCTTATTTTACAATAACTAGCACCAAAACCAAACGTTTTACGAAAAAAAACCTTCTTATTACACTATGCTTAACCTCACTCTTCATTGGCGTTCATTCTAGAGGTGTTGAAAGGGTTATGTATACTTTATAAAAAGGTTGATTTTTTATTTAAAACGTTTGGTTTAAGTGCTTGTGATTGTGAAATATTAGTTGATTAGGGTCTCAAAAAAGTGCAAACAAAAAGAAAGAGGCAATATGAGTGATTTTTCGCTGAGAAAATCAAGTTTGAAAATGTCAATTTTCAAGATTCAAAAGGTCTCGAAAAGTATAAAAGACCCCTATGAAATGCTTTCTGATTCCTGTTCAGGAGATAAAACTACGTTAGTAAAACCACTTTTCTTTTTGTTTCGAGAAAAAGCCCGATAAACTTACCCGATTACCTTGGAAGGTATCAATAATTCTCGAATACGAATATTTTACAAAATTCATGAGACAGACAACCAATTGATTTTATGACCTCCAGAGCCGCTTTTCCATTGTCAAAGTGAGTAGCTTCGAGTAACTATGAGTAGCTCCTGAAGTGATTTCACAGACCACGAAAAATCATGTTCCAATTGAATACACATTCAGTTCAGTTCAAGTTAAGTTCATGAGTACTAAACTCTCAAATGGAAAGCGCCTCAGATCTCTCCTCTGGAAGTGAGTAATACTAATTATAATAATTCATTGCAGAAAAAATTACAATGTTTGTATTTTATACCTGACATCCCTTGAGTATAATAATAATTTAATTGATTTTACATCTACTGGTTATATTTTGGCAGAGTGAAATGAATGCAATAAACAATAAAAGGAGCAGGAAGTACATTTTACAATTTTTAATTTTTTCTCCCTTGATCTAAAGTGGTCAGGTTGATATTGATAAGATTTATTAGACAACTAAAAAAATCTTGATGACACCTACAGCGGAAATTCAAAATTCAATAATTCAATAATCCGGTGAAGTATAAGAAATACAAAAAAATAAGAGAGGAGAAGAGAAGTAGGAAATAGGTATTATAATGTCGCTACTTACCTCACAATCGCGCATTTAAAGCAGTAGAATATAATGAACGAAGGAAATCTTTTTAAAAACAAGTTTTTATTTACGAACTAATATGTAAAAAATAATACTTAATGAATGAAAAACAAAGAAATTTAAAGAAGATTCAGATTTTCTTATAAACTTATATTATTTTGAAAATATTCCAGAAACTATGAAGTAACACTCTTATGTAGATTTTTACGGGGGTGGTTCCAGGATGGGTATTGTAAAAAAATCCGAAATGGGGTAGGTATCCTTTCTCAGCTCATTATAAAAAAAATTCTAGAAACGGTGAAGAAACTGATTGGATTTTTTTTTCAATGTAGGGGTAGTTTCCAGTGTGTGTATTGAGATAAAAAATCTGAAATGAGACAAATCTGCTTTCTCGGCTCGTTCTGAATATACAGTGGAAAATACATTTTCAGAAACGATGAATTTACTCTGTTTCTCTTGTAGATTTATTTAATACGGGGGTCGTTTCCAGGGTGATTATTGAGATAAAAAATCTGAAATGGGATAAGTATCCTTTCTCAGCCTGTTATGAATATAAAGTGGAAAAGAAAAGACTGGAAAGTCTATTTTGATTTTTTTTTGAATACGGAGGCAGTTTTCAGTATGAGTGTTGAAATACATAAGATATGGGGTAGGTATGCTTTATCAGCTAGTTCTGAAGAAACACTGAAAATGAAATTTACAAAAACTATGAATTAAATCACTTTTTAAATCAGCTTAGGTATATACGGGGTAGTTTCCAGGGTTAGTATTGAGATGAAAATCTGAAATGGAATAAATCTACTTTGTAGATTTTTTTTCAATGCGGGGCTATTTTTCCGTTAGAGTATTGGGATAATAAAAGTGAAATGGGATATGTGTGCTTCCCCAGCTCGTTTTGAATATAAATTTGAAAATAAATTTCCGGAAACGATGCATTGAAAAAAATAATCTGAAATGCGGTAGAGATACTTTTGTAACTCGTTCTGAATAAACATACTGAAAAATATATCTCTAGAAACTATGAATTAACTCTGTTTTGTAGATTTTCTTGATGCCGGGATAGTTTCTAGGGTGAGTATTGAGATACAAAATAGGAAATGGGGTAGGTATGCCTTCCCTGCTCGTTCTGAATAACACTGGAAAAGAAATTTCCAGAAAGTACACGGGATAGTATCCAATGTGAGTAGGTATTGAAAAAAAAATCTGAAATGGGATAGAGATAATTTTGTAGCTCGTTCTGAATAAACACTGGGAAATACATATTTCCAGAATCTATGAGATTCCTTTAATACGGGGGTGGTTTTCAGGGTGAGTCTTGAGATGAAAAATCTGATATGGGGTAGGTATCGTTTCTCAGCTCGTTATAAATATACAGTGAAATAGAAACTTTTAGAAACGGTGAATTCAATCTATTTTGTAGATTTCTTTTTCAATGCGGGGGTAGTTTCCAGTACGAGTATTAAGATAAATAATCTGAAATTGGATAGGTGTGCTTCATTAACTTGTTCTGAATATACAGTAGGAAATAAATTTCCAGAAACGATGAATTAACTCTGGTTTGTACATTTTATGATTACGAAGTAGCTTCTATACGTGTTGAGATGCAAAATCTGATATGGGATAGATAAGCTTTGTCAGCTTGTTCTGAATAAACACTGGAAAAGAGATTTCCAGAAACTATGAATCAATTCCCTTTTCTATTTTTTTGTATACAGGATAGTTTCCATGGTGAGTATTGAGTTAAAAAAATCTGAAATGAGTTAGGTAGCTATCCTTTCTCAGCTCGTTATGAATATAATTGAAAACAAATTTCTAGAAACGGTGAATCTACTCAGTTTTGAAAATTCTATTCAATGCGGAGGTAGGTTTCAGGTATGAGTATTGATAAAAAATCTGAAATGAGGTAGGTGTGCTTTCTGAGCTTGTTCTGAACATTCAGTGGAAGATAAATTCGCAGATACGATGAATTTTTTGATTACACGGTAGTTTCTATAGAGTGAGTATTGCGATACAAAAAGTGAAATGGGGTAGGTGTGCTTCATCAGCTGGTGCTGAATATACAGTAGGAAATAAGTCTCTCTTGTATTTTTTTTTATACGGGGTAGTTTCCAGGGTAAGTATTGGGATAAAAAATCTGAAATGGGGTAGCTATCCTTTTTCAGCTCGTTATGTATATGGCAAAAAAAAAGTGTAGAAACGGTGAATTAACTCTGCTTTGAAAATTCTCTTCAATGCGGAGGTAGTTTCCAGTATGAATATTGAGATAAAAATCTGAAATGGGGTAGGTGTGCTTTCTCTTGTTCTGAATATTCAGTGGAAGGTAAATTCCCAGATGCGATGAATTAACTTTGGTTTGTAGATTTTTTTTGATTAAACGGTAGTTTCTAGAGGTAGTATTGAGATACAAAATCTGAAATGGGGTAGGTATGGTTTCACAGCCCGTTCTGAATAGTCACTGGAAAAAAGTCCACTCTCTTTAGTAGATTTTTTTTTAATACTGGGTGGTTTCCAGAGTGCATGAGTTTTGAGATACAAAATCTGAAATGGGGTAGGTATGCTTTCTCATCCGATTGAAAAGATATGGTGAAAAAGTAATTTCCAGAAACGATGAATTAGAGGTTTGTAGAATTTTTTGATCACGGGGTAGTTTCTAGGATAAGTGTTGAGATACAAAATCTGATGTGGGGTAGGTATGGTTTCCTAGATCATTCAGAATAAACGCTGTGAAAGAAATTTCCAGAAAATATGAGTCAACTCTTTTTGTGAATTTTTTTGTATGTGGTTTCCAAAGTGAGTGCAGTCCCCCATTTCGATGCCTATTTGTCTGCCCGACGCCGGTGGCTCAAACTTGAATATAATACGCATGCACGCGTGCAAGACTATTTCGTTGACTGTTCAAAAATAAGTAAGCCTGGTTTTATTTTTTCCTCTGAATCGAAGGGATTTCATTTGTGGAAATGTCAGGTTCGCCAACACAGTCACTATATCTGTTCGATATCATTACAGTAAATAACATTTTGTTCTATTCTTTTCAAAATAAGTATAATATTGGCCATAATGGAAATTAGTAATGTTTTTCTAATTTAATTTTATCTTTCGTTATTCGCAACATTGTTTTATTCTTTCAGAAATTCACCTATACGGAATCTAAACTCAAAAATCAATATCAACTCTCCTTATGTTTGCAGGTTTGAAATGACTGCCTGAAACAATTATTGATTAAAAAGGCATGTTGTAATAGTGCTCGTCAGTTGAGGAAATTTAGCAAACAAATAGACATGACAATAGGCTCAAAAATAGACACGAAAAAAGGCATAGAGTAATAAGGGTTTTACAGGATTTTCCGACTTTGCTAACCGGAATAAAATATTTTATTGATTTCAGACTTGAACGGTGAATATCAAAATAGTAGGTAATGTAAAAATGATGTCTATATCTTGTCTCGTCTTGTCACCTTATTCATTCAAATCCACCCCCATTTGGGAGTACTTTATTCTGCTTATTTTTCGAAAAACTTTGCTGACCGGGAGTTTCCATTGAAGACATTCCGTTGAAAAAGTGGATTATGATCTCTTAGAACATATTTTTTGTGTCACTATAGAAAAATTTGGGATCAGCCCCCACATTAGGGTAGTTTATTCTTGTGATTTTTAAAAAAAATTTCTTGCCCATGATTTCCATTGAAGATTTTCAATTGAAATAGTAAATTATGATTGCTCAGGATATACTTTTTGTGCCACTATTTGAAAAATTGGTAACAGTCCACATATAAGGGGATTATTCTCGGGATTTTTAAAAAACTTTGCTAACCGAGGGTTTCCAGTGATGATATTTCATTGAAACAGTAAAATATGACTACTAAGAAGATTCTTTTTGTGCCATTTGGTGGTGGGCTCCGATCTGTTTTTTTTTCTATGGATGCATAAAGATTCTGAGCCATCATGGTTTAATGTTTTAATGAAATATATTCACTTAAAATACTCGTTCGAATTTTTTCTATGGTGGCATGAAAAGTGCGTTTTGAGAATTACTGTTTCAACGAATTATCTTCACTGAAAACTCACGGTCAGCAAAGTTCTTTTTAAAATTATTCAAAATTATTAGGATAAACTACCCTTATGCGGTAACTGATCCAATTTTTTTTACAGTGGCACAAAAAGTAGATTTTGAGCAATCATAATTTACTATTTCGTTGCAATATCTCCATTTGAAACCCTCAGTCAGCAAAAAAATCACTGTGATAAACTACCGTTATGTGACGGTTGATTCACATTTTTTCTATAGTGGCGCAAGGTACGTTTTGAAAAATCATAATTTGCTGTTTCAACGAAATATCTTCACTGTAAATCCTGGGTCAGCTGAGTTTTTCGTTAAATTGCTGATAGAAATTACCCTTAAGAGGATGTTGTTTTGAATTTTTCCTATGATGACACAAAGAGTATATTTCAGGCAATCATAATCTACTATTTCAATAAAATATCCCCACTAAAAACCACCGGTCAGCTGAGTTTTTCGTAAAATCTCAAATACAAAGTACACTTGAGAGGGGGTTTATTCTAAAGGTGTTTATGGTGGCACAAAGAATATGTTTATAACAATCATAATCTACTGTATCAATTAAATATTTCTATTGGAAACCTCCAGTCAGCAAAGTTTTCATGAAAATATACAAGTATAAACTACCCTTATGAGAAAGCTGATCCAAATTTTTATATGGTGGCACAAAAATTATATTTTAAGCAATCACAATCTATCGTTTCAAAGAAATATCTTCAGTGGAAACCCTCGGTCACCAAAGTTTTTCGAAAAATAACAAGAATAGACTACCCTTATGTTGGGGCTGATCCCAATTTTACCTATGGAAGCACAAAAACTTCATTATAAGTAATGATAATTCACTGGTTCAACAATTACAAGAAATAACAACCCTTATGCGAGGGCTGATTTGAATGTTTTTTATGGTGACACAAAAAGTACGTTTTGAGAAATCATACTCTGCTCTTTCAACGAAAAATACGTCAGCTGAGTTTTTCGTAACTTTGGTGGTACAAAATACCCTTATGAGAACGTTTATTCAAGTTTTTACAATGGTGGCATAAAAAGTAAATTCCAAACAATCATAATCTACTGTTGCAATGAAATATCTTCATTCAAAACCACGGTCTGCTAAGTTATTTTAAAAATCGCATATACTAACTACCCTTAACACATTCAGTGTTCATGACGCACCAGTGCGTCAAACCGTTTTTACAGAAATGCGCATGACGCACGGGTGCGTCGGTTACCTTCTTGAATATAACAGGAAATTGTATTTTCAATATTAGAATATTTTCATATTTGCGCACATCAAAAGTTACTTCTTCAGTGCTCATGACGCACCAGTGCGTTATACAAAAATTACCTCGAATAGTTGTTTTATTTTCAAATTTTACACTCATATAAGACACATCAAAAACGTGGAATAGCCATTGCCAAAAAACTCATATCAGGTTATACGAATGTCTACAATAAAACTAAGCACTGAACGTGTTAAGAGGGAGTTGACTCGAATTTATTCTTTGTTGGCTCAAAAACTATATTTCGAACAATGATATGATAGTGTTTGAATGAAATATTTCCATTGGAAACATCCTGTCAGCAAAGTTTATAAAAAAACACAGGAATAATGAGAAAGCTGATCCAAATTCTTTCTATTGTGGTAAAAAAGTAAGTTTTGAACGATTACAGCTACGTGAAAAAGAATAAGTTCCACTGTATTCGTTGGTTTCTTTCTGAATCCACCCGGAATCATTCCGGCCTTTGATATCGATACTATCGATACTTGATACACAAGGTATCGATGTATCGATACTTGATAATTTTCACAAAACTATTAATACCTCGATACTCGGCATCGATACTTCACCTCTACAACATACCGCCATTCTGTATCGTCATGTTATAGAGTCAATAGACTGGGATCCCACGCCTATTTTCAAAAATGATTAATAACAGGCTGAATCTTCCTGAGTAGCTTCATTTTTCCGAGACGCCCAACTTTTTCCTCTACGAAAATTCTCGATAGTGGTAGCTAATAAAATGCGCAGGCGTCAATCATGTCGATTTGGTGAGTGCAAAAAATGCATTAATAACAGTTAGTTTTTCAGTTGAACTTCGAGATAATTCGATGAAGTACTCGAAAAAACTTTTGTCCTACAAAATGGATGGTAGGACTGAAGAGTCCCCCACTCCCAACATGTACCAATGACGTGGTCATAAAAATTCATTAATAACCAGCGGATTTTTTTACCGTTGCTTGGTTAATATTTGTATAACTGAAAGGTCATATTGTCCTACAAATTGAATGGTAGGTGTTCTCAGTCCTACGCTCCGAAATTGTCAATTTCATGGTAAAAAAAAATATCAATAACTGTAGGACAATGATAACACATGAAAGGTTAGTGCATTCTTCACATAAATAATACAGTGCCCTACAAAAAACGGGCATGTATCGCTAGTCCTATAAAAAATATTCAAAATAAAAAATTATTTTGAAATTGTGGTTTAGCTAATTTAATATACTTTTATTCGTGAAGTAATGTTACTTTCAATGTATAATTGTTTGTTCAATTCAAAAATATCATAATTTACGTGAAAAGTTTATGAAATAAGTGGAAAATTTTGTTTAGCTTTCATAATTTTTATAACCATATGGAAAACAACAATAACAAAGTAAAAACATTGAAATAACCAATCTGCCCTCCGGGGAGCTTAAATGATGTCGCATGCGCTTCAACAGATGTAGGGAAACCCGGAAAAACCTGCAACACCACATCGTCGTCTGAACAGCTAAAATTAATAACTGAAAACTTTCAAAGAGGTCAGACGAATTGTGAAATTCTGCTCCAGAGGCCTCAAAAAGTCCAGTTCGAAAGAGATATTATATTTTACGGGGGTCAAGTGGACAATTCTCATATCCTAGTAATAGATATGGACAATTCGTAATAATTATTTCATTTTGTTCCTGATATATAGCCCTTTTAAGCATTCAAATTGTCACTATGTACATGGAAAACAGTTGAACTAGCAATCATAATATGAATCCTCATGTAATTGATAAAGACCCATTCTTTTTCAAAGAATTTGTAAAATAAAAATGATATTGGTATTGATATTCATCTATTTCTTTGAACAGTGTCTTGTCATGCTATGTAATGCAACACCCTTTGTGAAATATAATTTCTGATTCGTATGGAGGGTCTTACGAGCTACAAATCAGATTTAATGTGTTTATTTCTAAAAAAAATCGATTTCGAATTAAAGCATAAAAATCAAATCGATTCTTAATTCGCAAAACAGAAGTAATGGAATTTTCGACACCCTGTAGCTCGAAAACTGGCCTAGGATCGATCTGTGAACTGAACAACGTAATGAGGAGGCGGATCAAGAAAATATCATATCAAAAATGAGGATAAATGTGCTCAATTACAAAATATTTTGATCGTTTTTTATTTCAGAAGGTATGATCGAAATATCTGTAGGCTAGTTAAGCCCGTGGTTTACGGTCAAATAGATTGATTTTACTGCCTTGAAATTAAGTTAATTCAATTGGTTTGTTTCACCATGAGCTTCAGATTTGGGTAAAACTAACAGTTAGCCATACAATTTTTGCGCTCACCAAATCAACATGACTTTTGCCTACGCAGTTCATTAGCTACTAATATCAAGAATTTTCGTGGAATTGACAATATCGGAGCGTAGGACTGGGAACACCTACAATTCAATATGACCTTTCAAATATACAAATGTCAACCAAGCAACGGTAAAAAAATCCGCTGGTTATTAATGAATTTTTATGACCACCTCATTGGTACATGTTGGGAGTGGGGGACTCTTCAGTCCTACCATCAATTTTGCAGGACAAAAGTTTTTTCGAGTACTTCATCGAATTATCTCGAGGTTCAACTGAAAAACTAACTGTTATTAATGAATTTTTTGCACTCACCAAATCGACATGATTGACGCCTGCGCATTTTATTAGCTACCACTATCGAGAATTTTCGTAGAGGAAAAAGTTGGGCGTCTCGGCAAAATGAAGCTACTCAGGAAGATTTAGCCTGTTATTAATCATTTTTGAAAATAGGCGTGAGATCCCGGTCTACAACATACAACCGCCATGTTGTATTGTCATATACAATATGAAGCAAAAATAGCATTTCAGATATAGCTTCATATAATAAAGTTCAAAAGTGATCACATCAATAATTTCAAAAATATAGCAAGTCATAACAAATTGGAATAATTGAAAAATTATTTTCCTGGGAATACAATTCTTTCATCAGTCTACTTCTGGAATATTGGAGATGAATCAGTTCTGGAAGGGGATGATTGGAGAACAATCCTGATGGAATCAGATATATCTCGTTCGATCTGAAACAAAATAAACAATAAATAATTTCAAGGTAAACATTTGAATTTGCATTGAAACTGCCTTAAATTACTACCTTAAAATTATTTATTAATGGTTAATGGATTTTCATTTTGACGGTTGCAAGAAGGTCTGTTTTTGAGGTCAGTTAATTTCAATGTGGAAGTGGAAACCTGTCTCAAATATTTTAGAAATGGTTTTATTCTGGAAGGCGTAAAACTAAACCTAAAAAGGTACTAGTAGACTGGTGCCTATAATTTGTGTGAAAGAAAAGTAACAGGCGAGAAACAGGTGGGGAATGTTGTTGAGGTCACAACTTTGAGGGAAAAAATGTTTAAACACGAAAGCACATAAATGGTTAAAAGTTGTAGATAATAAAAATAATCAAAAACTTCTGCATAAGTACAACAGTTTTCGACATAAACCTCAAATTAATCGTCAAAATGGCGAAAAACCGATTTTTCAGTATTCACTTTGATTCTCGCGTATACATGATTTGTTACATGAAAATTTGTAATCTTATATGTTCTTTGGTGTCAAACGAGTCTGAGTTTTTCGCAATTCGAAAGACCACTAGTTTTCGAGTTATGGCAGTGTTTTGAGCCCACTCCTATTTTTAATATATATTAATGACATCAATTTTCATCATGATTGTAACTTTATAAACCTATTTGTGGATGATACACTTCTTTCAGTATCGAGTAACAACCTAAATCATGCTGTAGAAAAAATGAATGAATCACTGTCAATGGTTGGTACGTACCTAAATAACAACAGGCTCAAGCTGAATACTACCAAAACTAAAGCAATGATATTTAGATATTCTAACATCAATATCAACAACTGTACTCTTACCATAGACAATGAGATCATAGAATTTGTGAAAGAATTCAAGTATCTCGGATTCATGATTGACAACATTCAGTCATTTGACTCCCATTTCTCATACAACTATAAAAAAATATGTAAAAAAGTATTCTTCTTCAGCAGAATTTCGCAAAATATCTCAAGTTTTTCTACAATTTAATAAAATCATACAACCACATTTCGACTACTGAGCGAGCTTATTGTATGTATTTCCTCTAAACAAAATAAATGCACTTCAAAAGCTTCAAAACAGGGGAATGAAAATAATATTAAAATGTAATAGATACACTAACATCGCCCTTATGCTTGACACACTACAGTGGCTACCAGTTTCTGACAGATTTTACTTAAATGCTATGATTTATATCTTTAAAATAACTCACAATATGGTACCTACCTATCTAAATGAATTTCTCGAATACAGCAGTCAAATTCATGGTTATCATACGAGAAATAAAGACAATTTTTATATATCACGGATCAATATGGGTAATACAATGAAGTCCCTATTCTATAAGGGCTTGAAGGAATATAATGAACTACCTGAAATCATTAAAAATTCTAAAATGTTGTAGAGTTCAAAAGAAATCTAGTTTTTCAGATTAGAAGATAAACCACCAATTTTGTTTAGATGTTTCATACAACTGGCTGAATATACATTAAGTTTTATTAATAGTTAGTTTTATATATACATTTGTTATTATTGATTTTTACCTAATGATTGTTAATTTTATTGTATATTCTGTACCGTAATTGTATACTCACTTTATATTTTTTGTTCAGAATAATTTGTACCTAAATTGTTTGTGTATTAGGATTTCCCATTTCAATAAATTTCATTCATTCATTCATTCACATTTTTCGAAAAAAACCCATATCTTCCGCGAACAATTGTTCTTGTGTTTTTTTGTATATCGAAGGTCTATAAGTGATCATTTTGATTGTTGAAATCTCTACTTTTAGAATGATCTATGTAACTTGGTGGTTTATTGATCGTTAAACCGCTTAAAATTGAGAATAATCGACAACAAATCTCTAAATCATGATTTTCTCAATATTTTCAATGATTTTCAATAGTTGTAGAAGAAAAGTAACAGGCAAGGACCAGGTGTAGAATTTTGTTGAGGTTCTAATGGAGATGCAGTTTAGGGGTTGAAAAAGGGTTTTTGCGGTTTTCGGTCAAACGTGACCTCCTAGCGAAATACGTTCGATGAAAAAGTTGTAGATAATGAAAAATCAAAAACTTCCCTATACATTTCTTTTTGAAATAATCTCAAATTCATCGTCAAAATGGATTTTTCTGTATTTAATTTTTTTCTCGCGTATAAATGATATAATTTACATGAAAATTTGTAAGCATATGCCTTTTTTGGTGTCACATGAGCATGATTCTTTCGCAATTCAGAAGACGATCAGTTTTCTAGTTATGTACACTTTTCAAAAAAAAATACCCTTATCTACGGCGAACAATTTAAGAGTGGAAGTAACAAAGGTGATGAGTGCCAAAAATAAAGTTTCAAGATATTTAAGAAAAAATTAACAAAAAGTTCAATATTTGTTTTTTTTGGTTTATTAGCATCAAAAATCGTGTTAAAGGATAACGGAAAACCAATTCTAAGATACACCGATAAAAGTTATTGATCACAGCTGAAAATAATTCCATGAAAAAAATAGAAACGGGGTAAGTGCCACAATGACCAAAACGACCATTGCCACGTTTTCTACGTTTATTTTATTCTATTTTTTCGGCACTACATAGAAAACGTTACATCTAAGACATTGTTTTGAGCTGAAAATTGTGAGAACTTAGAAATCTTGCAACAACAAGAAGAACGAATAAGTTTCATCCTAATAACACCTAAACATATTGATTAGCAAAAGTTTGCTTATTTAAAAATCATCAATAAATTATTGAAAATAGTTTAACCAGTTTAATTTCATTAAATTTCTTCTAAAAGAAATAAAGCGAGGTGAAATTATCAACCGTAATAGTACAAGTTTCAGTTGAAATAAAGCTGGAAATTCCCCATTTCAACATCTCGACATGAAAGTTCAGGAAGGCACTTTCAAAATAAATGCAGCAGAAAATGTGAAATATCTTGGAGTGTATCTAGACCCAAATATGAAGTGGGACATACACATCAATTACATCACAAAGAAACTGCGCACAATACTATATACATTCAAATTCCTCAATGATCATCTGCCTTTGAAGTCAATGAAAATATTGTACAATACCTTGGTGGAAAGTCATCTCCGATACGGAATTCTATTGTGGGGAGCTGCTCTTCGGATACATATAAATCCTCTCGAAGTAATACAAAAAAGATTCCTCAAATTAATCATGATGGAAAACACAAGATATCCCTCCGATTTGTTATATAAACAATGCGAAGTCATGGACATAAGGCAACTATTTTATTATTGTGTGAACGTGAAACTGCACTCAACCGGAGTTGAACTAGGACCCACTCATGACTATAACACACGGAGAAAAAACCTATCAGCCCTACCACAGGTGAAAAAATCGTTATCTCAAAGGTCGTATGCATACATAACCAAAAAAATACATAATAGTGTCCCTGACACAATCAAAAGCGAAAAAAATTATTCTAAGTTTAAGAGAGAAATAAAAAAATATATTCTGGAAATCGACAGAAAAAAAAATCGATCTTATAGAAATGAGATCATGAAGTAGCAAAACAACACCCACCATTGATATCCATATTTGTTGAATGTTGTTAGCTCAAGTACTCGATTTTACTTCCATTTTCCATTTATACTGTGTATCCTTCAGACTTTTATTACCAGCCCATATGAATTATATCTTGTAAACGTTTAAATTTTATTTACTAATTTTATAATCTTGTATCATTTTAGTGTGTTATCTTATTCTGATTTTATTGAGATAATTTTTATTTATACATACCCGTTTTTATTGTTTGTAAATATCGAAACAAGTGATAGATCACTTATCGATTTCTACTTTGTTCAATCCTACAAATTATTTATATGTATATTAATTATATTGAATGAATAAAGTTTCTAATATAATGTTATCAATATATCCATATTTTAATACAAAACCCAGTTTTTATCAGTAAACCACAGAAGGAACAACTTTATCATACAGCGGTTGGATCGAAAATTATAAATTGAGTGACAACACATAACCTAGAAAAAAATTGATGTATAGTGGTATTGATCCATATTTATACAGTGTCGCCCGTAAATTCTGTGTATGTAAACCACATTATTGATGTAACTGGTTTTGTCCATTATTTAGAAACAGCCCACACTCGAGCTCATCGATATATTTATGGGCCATTCGTCTTATTCACCACATGAGAAAATAAGTGCGATCTGATGTTACTTATGGTAACATATACGAAAATTTGTAATTAAAACTGGAGTAGAGCGAAACTGGCGTAGTTTTAGTGTTTTGGTAGTGTTCTCTAAATAAAATTTAATACTATCCTTATCATTAACTTTAGTGTAAATCAGCAGTTCGAAATGACTGGATATTCTAAAAAAAATCCATTGACATGTCATAAGATGCAAAATATGCTCTTGATTGACGATAGCAAGCTGTTATCGTTGATTGCAATTTATTCAAAATTACAAAACTTTAAAAATATCCCAATTACCTATTAACGTGTGATGCCATGCACGAGACCGATGACCATGTGGGAATTTGAACCCTCGACCCTTTGCTCCAAAGGCGAATGCTATACCTGCGAATGCTCTACCTGCGAATGCTCTACCTGCTGTTTAGATTTTGACAAATGATTCATTGAAAAATATTTCAAAAAAATTAGGTAACACTGGGTCAATTGTTCATGAAGCCACTCAATAACGTGAATTTGTAATTACTGGCCAGGTAGCCGAGTGGTTAAAGCGACATTGTTTCAATCACTTTTGGCTGCCAGTCAAAGGTTCAAACCCTAGCGACTGCAGAACTTTTTCTGATGGCCCGAGAAAGTGCTAGGAGTCGCACGTAAAAAGGTAAGAGTTAATCCTTAGCTCGCACAAGTTTCGACTTCTGAGGGCTGCCGTTCGTAACGGGACGACAGCTGGTTAACGGAAAAAACAACAACAATAAAAAAGTAGTTTATGAATGCTTCTGCCCTGTACGGATCCATTCCAGAACCAACACTATTTGAACTTCAAATCAACGATTTGTAGATAATACCGTCTGATGGCAGTACCCATATTATAACGCTTCATCTCACAAACCTCCAGTGTTTTGCCATAATTGTGTAATTTTTTCGAATGACATCTCCTGTTTTAGAAAGTGCACTTCAGAAAAGATATGTTGTTGCTTAAAATGTGTTGAACTTTATGGCATTACTAAAATCCTATAGAAACTTTTAATTCAAATCGTTCATGTACCTTTTGGCAAATCAAAACAATTATATAGTTGGCTTTTTCTATCTTGAAAATTGCCGCGGGAATTCTTCAAGTCGTTTTGTTTTGATTATCTGACAATGAATTCGCATGAAAAGTTATATCGTCAAAACCTAGTATTTGACCAGCATGAAACACTAGGGGGTGGATGATGAATTATTTATCAGAATTACCCTTCAAATTCCCTGTAGTAAATTCTGATTGATGTAGATGTTCAGTTAATTTTAATAGTAAGGTTCTGCGCGCAGAGAGGGCGCCAGAAGTGAACAATGATAAAATAAATAAGCCTAAATGTCAACAAACATTGCGAAATTATTCTGTTGCAACTGCAATTATTATTATTATTATAAGATGGCGGGGCTAGCCAGCGCCAGCGGCTGCAATGCAGGTAGTTCTGTATAGAACTTTTCTGCACCCCGCTATTGGATGTATCTCGTAAGTACTCCGGATCTTTTAATGAACTCCTGGAGATTCCTCACAGGGATTTCCTGCGGGATGTTATCTTCCGCACCGCAGTGTCCGAAGATATCCATCCTCATGCGAGCCAGAGCTCCGCATACGAACCTTATGTGAGAAGCTGTTTCATCCTCCTCATCACAAAATCTGCATTGTGTGGACTCTTGATGTATCCCCAACAGTTGCAGGTGTTTTCTCAAGTGGCAGTGGCCTGTCATCAGTCCTACCACCTTCCTGAGAGAGTCTCGGCTCAGTTCAATGAGGTGTCTTGATAGCCGGTCGGTTGGCCCCATCATCATTTTTTCGGGAGTATTGCCTGAGGCACTCTTCCAGAGAAATTAATGATGGTTTTCAACCCATTTCTTTGTGTCCTGATCAATATCCCCAAACAGTATTCCGCAAGCTGGTTCTGGTCCAGTGCGAGTTGTTGCATCTCCCGCTCTTGCTAGGGCATCTGCGCTCTCATTTTCCTGGATGCCCTTTTGACCCTTTTCTGTGCTCCCAGGTCGTTAAGGTTTCGGTGTGCCTCCTGAACCAGTTTGGAAGTGAACCTGCTTGAACGCAGGGCTTTAATCGCCGCCTGACTGTCGGAGAGAATCGCTATAGGTTGGTTTCTTGGACCCCTCCTTAGAATCTCTCTCGTGCAGATGGAGATTACCATTACCTCGACTTGGAATATGGAGGCTCGAGTACCGATGCTTAGACTGATGTCTTGCCTCGGTCTCTTCCCGTATATTCCAGCCCCTACTCCTTCGCTAGTCTTTGAGCCATCCGTGTACCTGATTTGCCTTCTTGACAGCATTGGTATGGACCTTGACGTAACTTCCCCATCTTCTATGATGGTGGTGTATGTTCCATCAAAGGAGTATGTTGGAGTCATTTTGTCCGACGGCATCTCCAGTATACTGGAGTGGCCTTGGTTATTGCCACACCATTTGCGCAGACATTTTAGCCTGGATGCTTCTATCATCGCCTCCGCTACAATATGCAAATGCAGGGGAGGAAGGTATAGGATTACCTCCAAGCTAGTTATCGATGTGCTGAACACGGCACCACTGACTCCGAGTATGGCCAGTCTTTGTGAACTAGCCAGCTTCTCCCTGGTTGTCACATGTTCTACCTTTGGCCACCACAGCAGGGCTCCGTGCAATATCGAGGGCCTAACAATTGGTGTTTATAGCCAGATAGACTGTTTGGGTCCAAGTTCCCATGTTTTGCCGAAGGAGCGTCTGGCCATCATTAATGATGTCCTTGCTCTTATCAGCACTTTTTCCAGATATTTGTTCCAGGTTTAGCCCAAGTATTTCATCTCTCCTGACATCTGTACACTTTCACCAAAGATTCGGAGAGCTCTGTCTCCAGGATTCTTTTTCTGGTGAAAGGAACTATTGTGGTTTTTTGAGGGTTGACCCTGAGGTTCTCCCTCGTGCACCACGTTTGTACGTCTGTAAGGGCTAATTGCATCAGCTCCACACAGACCCCATGTACTTTCTGTTGACCATTATGATGATATCGTCCGCATAGCCCTGGGCAAATACTCCTCTCCGATTCAGATCTACTAGGAGGCCGTCCACCACGAGATTCCACAGTAGAGAGGATAGTACTCCCCCCTGAGGGCAGCCTCTCGTAGCCCTTATCTCCATTGTGTCCCAGAACAGGGAGGTTTGTACAACCCTAGAGCCAAGCATGGCAGATATCCACTGGTTCAGGGATAGAGCAACGTTTCTTTTCGTGAGGGCTGATGTGATGGACGCATATGGTGTGTTATCAAACGCCCCTTCTACGTCAAGAAACGCTGTGAGTGCAATCTTTTTATTCATAAGAGATTTCTCAATCCTGCCTACTAGGCTATGCAGCGCAGTTTGGCAGGATTTTCCAGGTTGATAGGCATGTTGGTGCTCCGAGAAAATTGGATACTCTGTATCTTTATCTCGGATATTCCTATCAACCAGTTTTTCCATCGTTTTGAGCATAAACGATGAGAGACAAATTGGTCTAAATGTCTTAGCTTGGGCATATGATAGATTCCCCGGCTTAGGTATGAAGGCCATCTTGGACCTTCGCCTAGTGCTGGATACATACCTGTATGCTCCTTGTTGTAAAAATACAGGTTGGATTTCATCTGGCCTTGCTGATTTGAATGGACTAAAGGTAGCTATGGCCCATTCTACCTTCCTGTAGGTGATGACTTCTTTCGCTGAGTCCCAGGTTTCCTTTGCAACTACAAGTAGCAACTAACAATATACATAGAAATATAGAGTAATAACAATATTAATAACTGATTTGTGAATTTGCTAATAATGAAATAATTCTAGCTAATGATGTGAAAGAACAGGTAGGATAAGAAACAGTACCTTGTTCGTTAGATAAGTTATTTGTTGTACTCAATTTTTATTCAGATTGTACCCTTATCGTTGCGATGAACCCTCTCTATGGTTTATTGTACTGGTGCTTACCAGGAAATTCTCTTTGTGATTCGTTGTTCTGGAACTTGGTAAATGGGAAGATGAGTAACTTTCTGTTAACTCTCTCATTACGAAGAACAAGTTCTCTTGGACTCAGGTTACCAGGTAGAGTATAGCATGAAAACAGATAGAATCATCAGTAAGAGTTCAGAATGATACACGTCTGCTCTTGGGTAGTAAGCTTAGTTGGTTTATAACTGAAAAATATTCGGTAATGATACTTTGAGTGACAATTTAGGATAAAAAACAATGACTAAATTAATTTCAATTAACTATAGATAACTCAGTAGTCAGAACAACTGTCTAGTAGATTGTTATGGGTTTATTTTGCACTAGAAAACCCTTTCTGTTTTAATACAATAACATCAGAAATTCTCTGTCATTGATATACACTTTCCACTCTTTACGCCACTGTTTCAAAATGACAACTCGATCGTTGTCATGTACCAAGGGGACTAAAATTTAACAAGGACGGTTTAATAAGCTCTAGCCAATCAGAATCTTGTAGCATCAACGTGTCATAGTGACGTACTTGGATATGAGTACAGAGTCGAACTCGAACCAAGCAACCAAACTGTCAGCAGTAACTCTCATATACCAAGAGCTAGTCCGTCACTGTCTATAGAGAACGGCGGCCATGACACGTCCTACTACTTCACATTTCATCACAAATGTTCTTTCATCTCTTTCTACTAGTGTCCCCATTGTCTTAAGGGAATCAAACACCCCTTGTTAAATTTTAGTCTCCTTGGTCATGTACAGCTTGTTCCGAATGTAAGTACTTACCTTTGCCGTACTAGTTCGAGCGGATATGAACTGGCCTTAAGCTAATGACAGTTATCAGTTGTTCTATTTTGCGGTATGACAGCGTTATTTTGTAAACATACTTTTGGTTAGTCTATCGTTTTGTGTTAAGAACACAAACCTCATTCCTACTCTATCTCTGTCTAGCTACTTTACTTTCGAATACTTGACCTTTTTGATGTTTGGTTCTGAGATTAAGAGGCTGGCGTTGTCGTCTTGGTTCAGTTGGCAACACTGAATCATTAGGTGTTCATTTCATTCGTTATGACACACTTTCCTCGTCTATTGACCCAAGGAATAACTCCGAGTAGCTCGAGGTAGTTCCTGGACTGATCCCACCGAACACTAACGAACAAGAAAGCGCCTTGTCGGATAGTGACAGTTTTGACATTGACGTCTGAGACATATTTCTAGTTACGATTTTCCGTTTCATTATTTGATCTACTGACCTATTTTGAACATTTCCAATTAAAGTTTAAGCATCGTTGATGGATCTTGGGAAAATTCATATCTGGAGAGTTTCTCATATTGTTTGCGAGTTTTGACGCTATATATTTTCGAGAAATATCCGTTCGTTTTGCGGATTCTTGAGGTAAGAAGTCATTTCATCATTGTGTAAAACCACTGGAACGAGAAACTCGCTATCAGACAGCAAACAGACCATCAAAGCTGTTATCAGAACCCTACCACTTAATAGAGGTTAGTATTTGCATTTGGGCTCTACTTATCGCCCCATAAAAATGTAATCAGAAGTCAGACTGGTATTGTTTATTTTTGGGTGCTCCGCTGCTGCTATTGCTCTGCTACCACTCTGTTACTGCTTCGTTGTTACTGCTCCTCTGCGGCTACTGCTCTGCTACCACTCTGCTACTGCTTCGTTGTTACTGCTTCGCTGCTCCTACTACTCCGCTGCAGCTATTGCTCTGTTGTGGCTACTGCTCCGCTATTTCTACTGTTTTGTTGTTCCACGGTTGTCTTTCCACTGTTCCACTACTGTGATTGGTCCTGTTCAACTGGGTCGTTCCACTGTACATCTGTTGTTCAGTGTCCTTTCGCTGTTCGTCCCCCGTTGTTGGTGTTCCTCGTTGCTGGTATTCGTCTCAACAGTACACGTTCTTCGATTGATTGTGTTGTATCCACTGTGCACCTGTATACCCCAAGGCACTGATGAACTACAACTACAAGTGGTGAACTGGCATGATTGAGAAAATCTACATCGTATCAGATAGGTTTAGATTGAGACTTTGCCCCTTAGGCCCCTAATTGTTAGCTATCATCGTGACGTCACAGGCATAGCCCTCACTGGAGGTTCACTATTGATGTATTTACACGATACACCACTCTCAATCATAGCATAAAATTTAATTCATCTTGATGGTACCATATTTACATTAATTTCATTTCCCCTTTTGTATTGTGTGCCGAACTGTTCACATAGAGTGTGTGTAACATTAATCAATATATTTTATTAGTAAGGGACATGACTATTTCTTTTATTCTGGTCCAAGTTATCCAAGCGTAAGGGAAGACAAAACCTCTACATATTTATATATTATTTTCTACCATTTATAGGTATCTATTGTTCAATATTTTAGTAATATTAGTGCAGTGGGTTTTCCCATTCCATCAGGGTGGTTTCGGATTTTTCACTGGAGATAAATCCGTGGCGCTCCGGAAAATTAACCCCATATTTCAATCTTATCGAAATCAATTTTTATTGTCGAATCCAAGCCTACTGAGCTACTGGGTATGTTTGTGGCGTGAAACATCATTGCACATTCACTGCTCTCCTTTCCTAAATTTCGCCGCTAACAAGATTTTATTAAAAATATGAATAGAATGTTCATAAAGTCAGTTGTGGACTCCTCTGGAAATGGAAAAACCTACGATGAAATGAAGTTCCTTTTTCTAATATCTAACAGAAAACTACTTCCCCGGCTAAAGCCACGCTGGACATTGAACTACATATGATAAATTTTGTGAGAATGAGAATTTATCCCTTTACAACTGTCTAGTAGTTTATGAGACATGTATTAAGAATACAAAAAAATAATTAGGAACTTTCAGAATGACTCTTTTTTCAAAGAAGAATATACTGACTCTGAGATAAGGAACTAAGCTTGCAGCGTCAAGAATTGGTTACAAGTATTAGATAATATAAATAATCATCT
Organism: Chrysolina oricalcia; assembly: GCA_944452925.2. Lineage (NCBI taxonomy): Eukaryota > Metazoa > Arthropoda > Insecta > Coleoptera > Chrysomelidae > Chrysolina > Chrysolina oricalcia. The sequence continues at coordinate 41,960,265 of OX101818.2, read as the reverse complement.
GACTACTCAGTGTACATACCGCCATTTTGCTTGACATTATGCCAAGGTACCTTGTAGAGGGAAAGAACTCAAGAGTTGGAAGATAAGGGTGAGTAGAATTTGAAATTGCAAATAGACACCAGGTCAATAATAAGAAAATTCTACTCACCTAAGAATGGGACTGACAATTCCCTGAATAAAAGGAACAACAGCTGGGAGCCTTTTCTTTTCATTTCCCCTACAGGTTCCTAGATGATTGATCGAAGCAGCTAGGTATATTTATCTGAAAATATGACATACAAAAAGAAAACTGTCAAAACAATATATATCTACGTTCTGGAGAAAAGAACTGAACCCTTCAATTCGTTAGTAATTTGTAATGCTTTCTTATCGATTTTATTCATTGTCTAAGGAGCTGAAGTGGTACTCAAACTTATTTTTTGTGTGTTAATAATTTGTAGTGCTTTTTCATAGATTTTATTGTTATTCTCTGTCTAAGAAGCTGAAGTGTCACTTAAACTTTTCAATATGGTAATGATTCGTATTGCTTTTTTATAGATTTCATTAAATGAATTATTCTAAATTTAACAAGCTTTGTCAACAAGTGATATTATGCTTATGAATATATAAAGCATATTTTGATCAGATGTAGTTCAATTTTCAGCGTGGCCTTCGCCGAGGAAAAGTAGTTGTTTTCTATTAGATATTACAAAAACAGCTTAATTTTCGTCGTAGGTTATTTCTATTCCCAGAGGAATCGTGTTCTTTCAAAGTTTAATTGAGAGTGTTTCCATTTTCAACAATAATACCTTTCAAGAGGTTATCTTGAACGATAGAAAATAGCGACTAAACATTGTCTTTCAGTAGCACATGATATCATGAACATCCTGTTCAAATTTTGAGATAAATCGTCTGATTTCATGTTGAAAACGGGCCGTGGTGTTCGTAATGGTAGAGCGTACGCCTCTCAATCATTGGGTCGTGGGTTCGGTTCCCAGCATGCTCACCGGTATCGTGCATGGCATCACACGTTGAAAGGTAAGGGTCTTCCCTAGATAGCACAAATCTCTCAAGGACTTTTGAGGGTTGCGCGAAGGGGTGCAACCGGTTGAAAGAAATGCCAAAGAAATTATTATTATTGGTCTGGTATTTTTATTTTTAAAGATAATAAACAGAGCTAACCAATATAAAAAAACAAATTCAACAAAAACAAATAAAACTCAAATAAGAAAAACCTTTTCACTACAATTCATCATCCATTATAAAAAATAAATGATGCAAAAAACATTTCATCACACTGGGTGAGAATGCCAAGTAGGTACTCGTTTTAACATAGTAACTATCAAAGGAGCATCCACCTACTTGATTATACGTAATAAAGTTTAAGGGACATTATTGTCATTTCCGTCAACCGATTGCACCCCTACGTGCAACCCTCGGAAGTCTTCGAGAGACGCTAGGGAAGACGCAGCCCTTACCTTTTAACGAGTCCGATGACCATGCGAGGCTTTGAACCCTCGACCCTGCGCTCCAAAGGCGAACGCTCTACCACCACGGCCACCACCACCAAATGAATATTCAGCATTGTTTTGGAAGTCATGATGCAGGCATGATGAAAATAGTATGTAATGACACACGTTAATAAGTGCCTCACAAGCACTAAATGCACGTATTATAATATACAATTTTACTATGACTCGACATCTTCTAATCCAAAGGTAGTCCTAGATGGGTATACATTATATTCTAAAAATCAATTTTTTCTCTAGGTTTCGAGTTTTAGTAAATTTATCCTCAGGGCTGTGTAACATTGCATCATGTACTTACTACAAATCATAATTTTCAGAAAGTGTAGCTGTCTGCTGGCTTAAATATTGTCGAGGTTTTGAAAAAGATCGGGAAGTGCTGGTTACTGAAGAAAACTCATCAGAACTTTCTTATATTCTTATCACAAATTGGTGTCAACTGTCATTTATGATCATGGAAGAATAAAGAAAACAGTTCAGCAATATTTAAAGATGGCAGCATAGGAAATGTAGTTTCTTTATAATTTTGTCGTACATCGAGGACGAATACTTTAGATAACTGTCCTACTGTCCATTTGTGGTTTTTATCTCTGCGACTCGTACTCATCCATTCATTCCTGGAAACGTTACCACAACAATTTTATTTCTTGGAAACCAAACCTCAACGACGATGACGACATCGCTGACTTTAAAATTTTCATTTTCCCCGTAACATTTATGCTGTTTGTGGCGACTGGGAATGTATTCTTTATCCAACGCTTCCAGAACTTGTTGCTATGCCTTGTAGAGGACAATATTGTCCGTATATCCTCATGATAACAATGCATGACTCAAAGAGTTGTCCTGGGATCTTCCTATTAAAAAAATATTCGTCATCTGTTCAAAAATTGTGTGTTTCGGTACGATTCCAATCAGGCTGCTAAGTGCTTTGTAATGAAATAACGAAAATAAAATACTCGGAAAACCATTGGCATACAGTAAGGGTGGGTCCGAAGGGTTGATATGGTCACGTGAATTTGTATGTGAATAAGAAAACTTTCTGCGTTTGTAAATAGGCTGCCACTGATAAGTACACAAGTTATTGCCATCAAACTGTTTAAAGAAAAGATGGCAAATCGATTGCGTATGTACTGTTTACGCTGCAAAAATTTTGAACACTTACGGAATAATATTCCGCAATTTTACGCAGTATGCCATTCCATTTTCATACAGTTGATGGTAATGTATGAAGTTTGCAAACTTGGCATAACGTTTGAGAGAGTTAAACCTACGGTATACGCAAAAACCATTGCAAATTATAAACAAAAATTTCTGCGTTTTTAAGCAGTACCTACCTATGCCCTTCTGTTTAAACGATAAACATACTGTATGAAGTTGGAATAACAAAAGGCATACCTGTCGATAAGGTCCATGCCATGAGTTAAAAACGCGTTGGGGCTGGAGAATATACGTTGATTGGTTGCGGATACTCATAGATGTTCTTCCAGAAGGTTTCCACCCTATCAACAGCTGGTGGGTTATCGACAACACGTAGAGGCTCTTGGAATAAACAGGATGGTTTTCCGCGACAACTCTCGCCAGCCTCACTTGTGACTTCTTTGCATCTACTAGTATTCGTATTCTATCAAGACAGTGCTGTATAATGGTGAACTGCACGCCTTGATTCAGTGTATGGTGAGCTCGTCCTAATTTTGCGGCAATAGGGAATATGCATAATTTTGTTTTAGTTGTTTAATCAATTTTTTACTTCGTTACAACATAGTAAAAAATGAAAATACGATTGAAAGTCTTGGAATTAATTTTTAAAATAATATATAAAATACCGAATGAATTTGACCTATCACACGGCGCTATCAGTGTTGTTCTTCTTCAGTGTCATTCGTTGAGACGTACTCTGATTGCTCTACTTGCTTGAAGTTGATATTTTATAAAAGAGTAAGACAAATGCAGTACAAGTGTTAGAGAGAGATGAACATATGTGAAAGTGATCTCGATCAACCAAAGCAGTCATCAACAAGCCTTTCTATAGTTATGACCATTGACACTATTGACAGTTATTAATTATGGATTTGCAGTTTTAATCGCTATTACGATAATGGAAAATGCTAAAAAAACATTTTTCTACTCCTATGTTAGTAAACATTGTTTTACAAACAGTTCACTCTATAAGTAAATCCATTCTTACGCACAACTGTGCGTAAAGAATAAAAACGCACAACTGTGCGTCATGATATGATGGCTAGTATAATAGGTAACAATCAAGTTGCCTCTTGAACCACTCAAATCGTGACATTTATCTGTCTTGCGTTTTAAATATTTGACAGTGACATTGTCACTTTTTGAGATTTGAAGTTCAAATCGATACTTCATAAATTATAATCCGATCTTTAATTTTATATCTACAAATATGAGCAACTCCGATAATGAAATGAGCGCAACGCCACCGGAAATTGTTCTTCAGGCTGCTTCTGCTATGGAGAATATTCTGCCGCAAAAATCAAAGGATAGATATGAAAAAGCCTATCAAAAATTTATGGAATGGAGTATGGATAACCACGTGAGTACGTACTCCGAAAATGTATTGCTCGCCTATTTTAATATATTGACCAAAACATTTAAACCCTCCTCGCTCTGTTCATCATTTCTATGCTATATAGTACAAAATTGTATTTTCTTAGATTTAATTTGTTGTTGTTGGAAATTAAACCATAAACTGCGTTAGTTACCTTCATTTTTTTATTACTTAAAGCTTAATCAAACGCACCATCCAGTATATAAGAGTCGTAGAAAAAGTATAGTACGTATTACGTGTTGTAAAGCAATTACGCACTCATGTAATTACCGCACTCACCGCTACGCGGCTCGTGCGCAATTTTTCCATTCGTGCGTAATATGCTTTTTACAACACTTGATACGTAATATACTATTTATAGGTATTGTCTAGTACCGGAATGCCAAAACACAATTATTACAAGTACACTAAGTGAAATATTTTTTTTCTGTTCCAAGAGATGCGAAAATACCTAAACAATGGTGTAAGGTTATGAGAAGAGACGAAGTACATTGTTGTGAAGATCATTTCAATGTGAGTACATTGTATTTCGATAGTTAACATGAAGTGAATTGATCAGAAGTAAGTTTTGTATGCATAAATGTTTTGTATATACCTGCCTCACCTAAATTACAAAAGGAAAACTATCATTTGATAAACTATTACTACTTATCAGTTCAGGTATTGTCGGATTGTGCTTTGACAAAACCTCTTGATAATTTACAATTGTCACCAGACCAAAATCGAACTATGTAATGGAAAACACTACAATTATATAACTAAAAACAAATATTCTATGAAAGACGACTAGCACAGTATGAATATTAGCACAGATAAATTTCATAACGTGCCAAATGACGTCATTCTTCATTTCGACAAATGGTGATGCGTTTCACAAATTATGCACTTATTATGCACTTTTTGATTAAAGTTTTATGGATTTAAATACAAACTAAATGATAAACTAATGGTTTAGGTGTAATTTCAAGACGATAAAGTATATGAGGTAAAAAAAATCAAGTAAATTTTAAATCACTTGCATATTCCCTATTCGAAAACTTTCGAAAATGGTATATACTATACAAGAGAGAATATCCATTGTAGCTGCGTATTTTGAAAATGGACGATATGCTAGAGCTACGGCTCGAATTTTCAATGAAGTCGGAATTAGTGCTGAATTAAAAACATGAACGAGAGAAGCCTATGAAAAATGAAGGGTTTGCTGTTGCGAACATTCAATCTTTAAGACAACTTGAGACTATTTGTGGAGTTTCTAAAAGCATCTTTCATCGAATTCTGAAAGAAGCAAAATACCATCCTTATAAAATGCAGAATGTACATGAATTGAATGAAGATGATCCTGACAGATGTACAGAGTTTTGTGAAATCATGAGTCAATTATTGATAATAATTACCTATACAATGTGTGCTTTTCTGACGAATCTTCTTTTTATTCAAATGGACATGTGAACAGGCACAACTGCATATACTGGAGGGACGTAAATCCCCGTTGGTACAAAACTCCCCAGAAATTGAATGTTTGGGTTGGTATTGTGGAAGACCATATTGTAGGTCCAAATTTTATTGATGGTAACCTCAACGGACAAACGTATCTTGAAATTCTTAATACAATTGTGAACCCCAGAATCACTCAGTTACTTGAAGACGATGATATGCTACTTGAAGGTCAGCCCACCTTTCAACAAGATGGAGCTCCTCCACATTTCGTTACACCTCTACGTCAATTTTTAGATGACAATTTCACAGGGAGATGGATTGGAAGGCGAGGACCAATAGAATGGCTGGCTAGATCTCTTGATTTATCAACATTAGACTTCTTTTCATGGGGTCATTTGGTATCCAAAGTTTATATTACACTCCCAACTTCGCTTGATGATCTACGCAGGAGAATTGTTGTAGAGTGTCGTGCAGTGACTCCAGAAATGAGCATTTGCGAAGACATTTCCAAAATCGCTTATATTTCTATATGGAACTGAATGGTTCACATTTTGAACCTTTCTTACGATAATAACATTTTAGGTGATGAAAAATAAAAATATCTTGATAAAACTTAGTTTTCATTAAAACTTGAACAATACTTGATAGATCCTCAATATCATTCCATCGATGTATTTGGGATTGAATTCCCTTCAAAATGATGTATAACAAGTATAGTAGTCCTATTGAAAATTCTGAAGTAGGGGGTGCTGGGGATGAGGGGGTTGACAACACCATGATAATGTATTTTTAAATTAGGGGAATAACAGGACAAGTACAGACAAAACGTTAAATCCTGAGAGAGCTACTCGATTGCGCATGTGCCGATGGAAACCTAACCTTCGCAAACTAACCTAGTTTGCGTGTTGAAAATGCGTAAATTAGTTTTTTCGCTCGCACTTGGAACACAAACCTAACATGATCAAGCTTACCTAGCTTGCGAGTCGAAAATGCGTGAATCAGTTTTTTGCTCGCACATGTTACAGAAACCAAACCTGAGCAAGCTTGTAAGTTGAAAATGCGTCTTTTCATCTACTGTTGACACCTCCATCGGTACATGCGCAATCGAGGAGCCCTCTCATGGATTCAACGTCTCGTCTGTTACGAGAGGTAATATAGATAACTTTACGCGATTGTTATCTTAGTCAAGAACAATAGCTAATCTATAGTAGTTTATATTTCTGTTTAATAGTTACAGTTCTTTCCTTCTTATTCTTTGAAAATTTGGTTTTCCTCAAAAATAAATTTATAATTTGAGTTTGCGTTTTTTTCTATGTTCGCATTTATACATGAGAGGTTTTTGTAGATATTTCTTGTGGGCTCGTGTAACATTGCGCTTTTTTCTGTACGTTTATTTCTTCTGCGATTTTTTCAATTGTGCTTTTTTCCCGCCACGGTCTATTTCATTATCTCCACAAATGAAGGTTTGAATACACGTATTAATTCCATTTTGTTCGGCGAAAACAAATTGATACCCACTGCAACGCCTATGGAATGCAATCTGATATTCGGGTTCGTACACATGGATTGTTTGCAAACCGAATAAGATTGCACCAATATGAGTCTCTGTCTATTATACTGCCACTATAGTACACAAATGAGTTCCAAAAACACTATTTCAACAATAAAATAACAAAAAAGCAATAACAGAATATGACAGAACTGTCAGAAGTTTACTTTGTGGAAAACATAAACATTGATATTCAACAGCGTTGACAAACGACCAGACACAACAAACTCTACACAACCATTTGAAGTCGCAAGTAATGATTTATTTTGATAGTTTGGATTTTGAAACTTGTAAGTAATACAGGAATACGTATAGTGGCACAATTTTGTCTATGAAAAAGACTTATCACCTACGAAATATGGCAACGCCCAACTCAATATCACGACTACAAATTGTGACCATTCATGACTTCAGACCAGGATGTGAACAACTAGGTCCTAGACCTAGATCTTTGGGGCTGCGTTTCTGGTGACTGTTACATCGATTCTTGCAAGAAAGACATCAAGGCAAGAGCAAACATTATTCTACTGGTTGATCGAGTGAATTATGTTCATTTACAATCAACAATGACTGCTAAGGAAGCCGGGATAGTTTGGAATCTGCCTTCCAGGATTCATGGCTCATTAGAAGGGTTGGTTTATTGAGATCTCTAATTATGACTAGGCTCGAAAATATTGACTCAGTTGAGGATTTCGTGAACAGGATTATCACGACAGCCTATAAACGCACAAACATTGGTTTGAAAGTTTCTGATAAGTAGGTAAGCCCTATTTTATTATCCGGTCTTCTCGACAATTTCGATCTTAGCGATAGTCGTCTGGTATTGAAATTACCGCCGAAGCGATCGAAACAAAACTTTCTTCGAGTTACTTCGAAAATTAAAAGAGGGGATGGACTTACAGTTGAGGCTATGTATGGTTTTCAACATAGGAAAAATTTCAGTTCGAAGAACAGTTTCGGTCAATCCAGTTTGAAGAAATAGTTTGAAAAGAATAGTTCTGATTCCGATAAAAGCTGTACCAGTTCAAATCTGACCTCGTTGTTACGAACGTAATATATACGGACATTTTGCCAAAAATTATTTCAACCGTAGTGAAAAGAAACATTTTTCTGGGAATGCCAACGTTGATAACAAAGAACAAGCCTTGTTGACCGCTCTTTCCATAGAAATATCTGTTGGTGATTCAGATTGGTTTTTTGACTCGGGTTGTTCATCGCATTTGACAAAGAACAAAAACGCATTCGGAAATGAAACTATCCTTACAAAAATGAATGTAAACACCGCACACAGTCAGTATATTATGCAAACGAGCAGCATTGGTTATATAAAGCTACCTGTCACAGTTAATGGCAATACTTCAGAAATTTTGTAAGGTAGAATAATAATAATACATTCATAACTAAATGCTTGAGGAAAAAAATCAAAAAAAGTCCCAGCAGTCTCTTTATATGTCATTTTAACTATAGACGGCAAAAAATTCCCGGGGGTAATACCACAAGTGCATTGAAAATTACCGATAATTCTGAAAAAAACGTGTTTTTTTTTTAAACTGCACGAGTTTATTTTTTTCGTTGTTTCAAAGCATAAATTGCCCGACTCCGAAGGAGGAGGGCAATTTTTTTAAACAACGAAAAAAATAACCGAGTGCGGTTTTTTATAAAAAAAAACACGTTTTTTTCAGAATTATCTGGTTAATTTTAAATGCACGAGTGGTATTCGGTAGGAAATTTCACACCTCACTCTTATATGAACACTTGTAGGTAGATGACACATTTGAAGTCTCACTTCTGACATTAAAATCGCGCGACTTCACTTGAATTGACATCTAATGCGATAATTGCACTGCCGTGACGCGAAACGCGTCACTACAGTGCAATTATCGCTGTGAGCCAGCGGTAATTGCATTCCTCTTATGGACGTTTTTACACGTGAGGGAAATTTCCAGTGTGATTTCACACTCCTTACCCCAGGAAGGAGACATACATTTCCGGAAATTTTATTATTTGCTATGGCAATGATAAAAATACAGGCATTCAATTGGTTGAAAATGTTGGGTGTTTAATAATATTCAGTAGACGTAGAATTTTGTGCTCGCAACTTGGCGCGAGCGTCGTTTTGGAAAAAAAATCAAATGTTGTGCCTTTGGAATATCACATGCCGGGATGTCTGCCTCGTCGATTTTCTTGGTTTTATAAGAAATCTAACCATCAGTTCAAGAGGCAGACATGTGCGCAAAATATAGCCCACCTAATAACTTACATTTTTGAAGCGCTGTCATTAGACAACGCAGAGGCAACATGCTGACAGACTATTTTTCCATGGTCCTTCTCATTGTTTTCAATCAAACAATTCAGGTCTGCCAAGTTTGCATTTTATATATAGTTTTTTAAATCATAAAAATACCGTGGAAAATTAAATACTATAACAGTTATAGCCCTAGATGTCTTTCTGTTCGATTTTCTGTGTTTACAAGATGATTGTGACCATCAGCCCCAGAGGCAGACATGTGCGCATAATATAACACACCTTTTTTCTAATCATTTTTGAGACGCTGTCAACGCAGCGCCACCATAGTGGCAGACGCGGTCCTTGATGTTACTAAAGGTATAATTATCGCTATAATAACGTCTGCCACGTATGCCGATTATATCGAAATTTTGCTCGCCACCTACCTAACTATAGGTTGATCTAACGAGATGTACTGTTGCGCCTGTTCTCTGTTTATTCCCATTGTCTTTGGTAGCAGTGTCCGGTTGGTAAGGCGCTAATTGAACGTATCTTTGTTCTGTTTTGAAATCACATTATTAATATAAGAAGTTAAATGTTAAAATATGAAAATAATCATAATCACCTCTAGAAATAACCTGCGGTGTAACCCAACGTTCAATACTCAGGCCTTTATTCTTCACCATCTACACATTGTCCTTCAAAAACTCTCCAATCAACTGTGATAGTTATTTCTTCTCTCTGTTTCTTCTCCGCTACTATTCTCGCATTTCCTTGCCTCTCATGATCTCCACATTTCAATTTCCTATGGTTTTTCAAATTTCGCACTTGCCGCTGTCAGTTTACTTTTTTGAGTGTAGTGCCTCTGGAGTTATAATGACAGACGAGTTCTGAAAGCAAAAATTTTGGTTGATAATTATTTGGCATTGCTTTCAACTTGTGTCTAATTCGATATATTCATCTACGTGCTGTATAATCAGAGTCAGACATTCTTTAATGTAGTTCAATTAATTCATACTTTAGTTAAATGATCAATTGCTATTTACTGATGTTCCAAAAACAGTGGGTTTTTGAGATAACAAACTAAGTACCAAAAATTTCGTTTTACTCTAAACTCCAAATCAAAACTGGTACCCATTACCCCCGCATTACTACAAATATGTACTACCATTAGTTGTACCACCGTTAGTTGTTATATCAATATTGACTGGACGGGATCAGTCTTCACCCCCCATGTTCGTCATTCTGGAGACTTATCGAACGACTCTTTCGTAGGACTTGTTTTTTTAAAAACTTTGGAACCCATTGCTTACAAATTTATAAAAAGTAATAATTCCTGCATTCTTTCCTTTAGCTCTCACGTTTGTCTCTGAACTTCAAATAAATTTCTTTATTGTGGCAACCAGAAGATAAGAAAAAAAATTATTCAAAAATCGAAGGTTATATTATTTATTAAAATAAAATGAAAAACGGAGTTCTGCACCTTCGATGACGTTCCCAGAATTTGTTGTTCACTCCTTCACAGACATACCAAATAGTTTGATATGAAGAAGCGTATGATAAGTTCCTGAAACGTTAACGCAAACACTCAGTATTTTACCACAAGGCATAGCCTGGGTATGTGAGAGATGGGAACGATTATTATCGACTGGCAGGCTAACGTATTTGTTTCTGTCTCAGCAGAATCAGAACCCCCTCCTGGTGTTTTGACAGTAAACTTTTGGGGATTTTAAATTTGAATCTTATTCCTATACTTTTACTATATACAAGCAAAAAAGGTATACTTGCTCAAGCATTTTTGAGAAATTTGCAAATTTCTGCATCGATGCAGGTTATGAGGGTCACTTAGGCGCTAGATGAAGTTGCTCAGAACCTCATAAAAACTGAGAATCGATAGATGCCGCTTAAATAAATAAATTTTTTTCTATCAAGATTCACCGAAAAATTATTCGTTTTTTAACATCTTGTATCTTGAGAATGAAACATTTCTTGATCCATCTTTGTAAAAAGAAAGTTGTTTACTTTAAGTTCTGAGCACCTTCATCTGACGCCTAAGCGACCACATAACCTGCATCGATACAGAAATTTGCAAATTTCTCAAAAACGCATGAACCTAGCGCTGTTGAACTGAAGTACCTTTTTGCTTGAAAGAAGTGTAGAAATGAGATTCGAATTTTAAAAAAAACCATAAGTTTACTGTAAAAAGAGTTAGGGCAAATTGAAATGAATAATGATAGCGTACGAAGCGCTCATTGAGTGCTACATAAAAATAATTACCAAATTTTGATCACTCACCTCAAACAACCCCGTTTTCCCCAATTTTTGTGCGAAAAACTTATTTTTTGCAAAAATTACTCAAAATAATTGAAAATTGACTTTAAACTTTAACACCCTGTATGTCCAAAATGAAACATTTGCGGACACACGTGCATATGAAATTTTTATCTTGAAATTAGTCAAAGATTAACCGTTTCAAATTTGTACAAGTACTTCATAAACACCCTGTGTATTGTATTTAAAAAAAGAGTATGAAGGGTATCAGACATTATTTCGATGAACTCAATTTAAAACCTGCTAAAATTGAAAATGGTGCAAGACCGCTGTCATACGTATCAACGGTATAAAGATAGATTTCAGATTTGAGAATGACTATTAGACCAAAAGCCACCAATATGAAACCCTCCCCCCCCCCATGGGAAATTATGACTTATACTTTTTGTTGTTGGTAGTACCTACCGGATGAAGAATTGAATTGTTTGCCTCTCTTAAATTACAGCATATTCCGGAAAATAAAGAAAAACTGAAGAATAAAAAAAAATTGTTTTGTTTAAGTTTAATTTTACAAAAGGGTAGGTGCATTAGTTACCATGTTTTTTTATGAACTTGGTATTCATTTAAGGTCAAATAATGAAAAAAAAAAAAAATAAAAAATATCAATAATTTCTTTTATAATCAACTGTCATTTTCTTCATCCTCGTATATTATGTCGTCTAAGTTTTGTACTTCTGGTTCATCTTCATCTTCAAATTCGTCTGGCTCGAAGGTTTCTGGAACGTCAAGCAGTTCGAGTGGCAACGGATCTCCTTTAATCCAATCGAATTTGAGTTCACCATTTTCCAATTGCCACCCATGTCCCACTGGAGTTGGTGTGAAGGGTTTAGCTACATGTGCGTTATTCCATAAGTAACATTGGTAGTTGACACGTTTTATGTGGTTTTCTAATGACGTTTTGCATGGAGGAAGTAGACTTAAATCCATACCTTGATTGTTTGGCAGAGAAAATGCAGTTGTGGGAGAATACTTTTGTATTTAAAATTATTATTATTTATTTTTCCGGTATATGCTGTAATTCGCAAGTGGCAAACACCTAAAATCTTAAAGTACATGTCAATACAAACAAAACAATGTATGTGTCGAAAATTCCCACGGGGGGGGGGAGAGGAGGGTATACAACAGCCTCCACTCTATATCTCAATAATTTTTGGTTCTTTTCCAACAAACATAGTCTGCAGCCCATTCTGTATGAATTAAATATTGGAAAAGTATTACTCAATACAATTTTTACATGAAACTGAATTATAGACTTCCTCTACATAATATGTTACAACGTTATAACTTTGTTACGTCTATACTAAATGCTTAATTGAGGTTTGATTTAGTTACACCACCTCTGAAAAGATGCCTGGAAGGGCCCGTACCCGTCTTTCATGTGGAAGTTATATAACTTAGTCAGGCCAAAATTAGTTGAAGACTTCATCACTGAAGGAGTTGGTCCATTATAGGGAAGGGAGGATGGATTCAAACAACACACATGAACTTAAAGAGGTATTGTGTATGTACAGGGTGTCGCTAAATTCATGCGAAAAAATTTAAAAGGAGATTCCTCGTTCTATAAAATAAATAATAGATCCAATCCATTCGATATCACCTCCAGACGAAAGGAAAATGTGGTCAAAAGTGAAAGGGTAACATTACACTTGACAGCAGTATACTTTTCCAATTTGAATAGTAATGCGAAACAAGATACCTATATATTATATTGTATTTTACAATATTGTTCAAAAACTATTAGTTCTGTATAGAAAAAACAAGATGCAAAAAAGTTAAGGAACATAACACGTATTCGGAATATCTTTGTCAATTCACTGAATTCAACCTCATTTAAATGTTCTGACATGACAGAATAGTAATACTGAAAACATACCAAAACACCTACATTTACATTAACTGGAATTTGAGGTAGAGAATCAAACTCAATTTTAATTATGACCTTTCAGGACTTTCCATTATCTGTCTGTTGAGTCATCCAATAATGTCAGAGGTCTCCTTGATAAGGATCTTGAATCCAATTCAGAGGCTTGCTTATGAATTACTCCCATACTGAGATTTTGAAAACTGTAATTCTAATGACAGGCATAATTCTAATGACAGGCATAATTCTAATGACAGGCATAATTCTAATGACAGGCATAATTCTAATGACAGGCATAATTCTAATGACAGGCATATCGTGGGGTTGAATTACTGAATTCAAACCGCGAAGCCAGACATGTAGGTCTACATGGGCCTATTTTGCTGTTGCCTGTTTTATAATCTGCTCTACTCTAGCTATGTGGTTGTTTGTCAAGAGGGCAGCAGTTCCTTCAATCCGCCTTCTGGGGGAAGCACCGGCAGGGCTATTCTTCCAATGGATACCAGTTCTGTTGCACTTAATCCAAGGTCCCTTCTCGGTTTCTATTGGAGACAGATATCCCAGTTCTAGCAGCAAGTTGCTACAACTCGCCTCTTTGCGAAAGCCCTGGTAGGACTGGTTCTCAACCAGACGGGGTGGCGGCCGTGGTCGATTGTTTCACTATTTACCAGTCCCACAGAATATGATCGGAGTCCTCGTTCCCATTGGAGACAGGTTTTCCAGGTTCTCTAGCAAGTTCCTCCAACCCTACTCCTCCTGAATATCCTTGTAGGACCGGTTCTTATCCAGGCAGTCTGTCAGCCACGGGCCACCAGTCTCGCAGTACCCCGATCCGAAGCCACTACTCGGCTCATGATGGAGATATGTTTTCCAGTTCTCACATTTCACCGTAGTGTATACGTTTGCTAGTGTTGAGTGTCGAAGGACACTTGTGGGTTCTGGGCATTGATGTACGGCGAGCAATGTACTCACGAGTTGTTACTTCCATTGGCTGCGGCGCCTCAGCATTCCACCACATGGAGGTGAGAGTAGCGTTGGAGTGTAGTTGATGAATTCAACTACTGCTGTTGATGGATTGAGGGGATGCTAGAAGGTAGTGTGTTCATTACGTGCATGTTGGAGAAAGCTTGGGAGCTCATAAAGAAATTGTTACTCATAATATACAGGGTGACCCAGGGTTAAACCGCCAAACGTTCAGGATCGGTTTTTGAGGCAAAAATGAGATTTTTGTTTCCATTAATCATGTGTTCTAACTTGCATCGTTTTCGAGATACAGGGTGTCGAAGATTCTTGGCCTGTATGCTCTCCTGACTTAACCCCTATGGGCTTTTGTATAGAATACAATAGAGACCAAAGTTTATGCTGAGCCCATCAACAACGAAGGTATTTTCCTGGAAAGGATTGTCAAGCACTACGGGAGATCAAATAAGCATAGCAGAATTTTTCACAATGAATATCAATTTCTCAGGTAGTTTTTTCTTGTTACATGGAATCGGATTCTTAATTGTTTTTCAAATATGAAGCAAGATACTGAAAAATTAAAATCAACAAAAAAGTTGTATTTTTAATTGTTCAATCCAGAAAAAAATTAACTTGCAAAAATCTGAGGAGTACAATGATTTGTCCTAATATTAGTTAGATTACCCTTTGGGACGCCATTGGAATTGACAGTTTTACTATTAATAAAAAAAACTGATTTTTTTCTAAGAACGTTGTATTTCAAAGAACGAAGCAAGTTAGAACACATTCAAATAGGAAAAAAAAGTTTCTCTTTTATCTATAAAACCGATCCTAAATGTTTGGCGGTTTAACTCTGGGTCACCCTGTATATCTTCCTAGGAATCAGCCTAGCATGTGCTGATGGTTTGTATGAAGTTATCCATGAGGTATGTGAGGAGAGATTGGCTCGTTCCATGAACATCATGGGATTTTTTTCGTGGAAACCAACTGAAAAAAAAAATGAAACGATCATGTTAAAATATTTAACATTATAATGTTTCCTGAAACGCATTCATAATCATACTTATACTTCTTTCAATGCGAAACTCTCATCAACAAAGACAATCAAATTCATTTAGTTGGGCTATTATTGCAACGTTCTGATTCATATCGCAAGAGATTAGAAATCTGCTTATTATCTTCATTGATCCTTATTATGTTGATTATTCGAAAAATGTTTGTGTCACTTCCTCACAACTACAAACCAGTAAACAGCTAGTATAAAGTCATTAATATTAATGTATTCTCCACCCAACGTCAGACGTTTAATAAATCAAATATGTAGTAATGAAGAGAAATATTGGCTACTCAACAACTAAAAAGCAATTTGGAAGATTAATACTGCAGAATTTGGATGGTAGGAGCAAGACTAACCGTATTATTTTTGGGACCAACCAACCCTTTTCTTGCTGAACATTCCAATTATTCAGATAAGGATTTAATGGAAAATCTTAGAGGATTTTCGCAATGATGTCGAAATAGAAAATATTCAGACAGTGTGAATTTCATAACTGCGTTGATGTTATATACCCATTCTATCTTCCTAGGACTTCTCGCATGTGTTTAGTTGACAGAGATCAATTATGAAAATTACTTCTCATCGGTGACAAGGCACATTTGGTACAGAAGTTGGTAGCTACCAACGACGCCTTCATTGAACAACCACTTTCGCTGCAGTTTCAATATTCATGATCAGGGTGATAACCATAATAAGATAAAACTCCCTCAAAAGAAAAGCATCTACCTCCATCCATGGGATCCTCCTAAACAAAATTAGGGACGGATTCACATCACATCACATTACGCTGGTACATTCAAAGATCGCTATTATCTAATGTCAGATCCAAGTGGGCTGAGGTAAATATATTGATTTCATTGAAAACAGGATGTTCATAAAGTCAGTTGTGGAATCATCTGCGACTGAAAGTTGGAATTTAGTCGCTATTTTCCATCGTACAAGATAACCTCTCTTGGAAGGGATTCATGTTTTAAAGAGAAACATTCTCAATTGAAAATATTATTTCACCATTTTTCCTCTACAGGAAAGCATTTTCTTCACAGGTGGTTATTCAGTTTACATAATTTCGAGCAATGCTTCTATTTTTCAAAGAGAAGATGCCCACTTGTGATGTGTCTCCGATGGAATTTCCCAAAAATTGTTTATTTTCCTAAGAAGTCACAAAATACTTCGAAAATTCTTCGTTTTTTCAATGGGGGAAATACAACAATTTTTTCTTTTCATAAAGAATAAGAACGTTTGGCAGTTTGGAGAAATGAAAAAAGTTCTTGGTAAAAGTGACTTTGATATTATGGACTCCGGCCATGTACTGACGCCATGTAGACCAACTAAGAACTTATTTGATTTCAAAGCTTACCAAGATAGTTACTTCTGGTCATTCTCAATCGACTTCATCTGCCTTCACTTTTTGCTGCATGTTTTGAATAGAAATAAATATTTCAAAATTATTTCATAATATAAAGATTACGTTATTTTCAATCATGGGGGTGTGTCGATTTTATCATAAAATGTACAATAACGTCAGCATGTCTCTGAATCATGATTTTCTCAATATTTTCAATAATTTTCGACTTTCTTCTAACAATCTAAAACAATTTTTGTTTAATTCTAAAGATACAATTTCAATGTAGGATAAGTCGGGTGTTTATAAATTGAACTGTTTCAAATCTGACTGTGAAGTGTTATATTGGCCAAACAGGTTCAAGATCAGAACTCGACTTGCCGAACATCAGAAAAAGAACAGATTGATTCGAATTTAGTTTTTCTCAATCGTATTATAAATGAGAAGCATAATGTTAAGAATTTCAATTATATGGATTCCGGTTCATCCTGTTTTTCAATTTTCGATTTTTTTTTAATATTTGAAAGAATGACATGTAAATAGTTACGAGTGACAATTAGTAAAAAATCATTCAATTTTGACTACGGTTTATTTAGTACTTTGGGAGATATTCTTCAATTAGTTCTCAGGCAGTCCTGAGGATAAAAGTTCTCCAGACGTTCCTAGGCTATTCCTTCACCGGGAACGTGACTGCATAGTATTCAATTCTAAAATTTGGCGACCGTGACAGGACACGAACCTGTAATCTGAAAAGATGGAAATGTTCGATTAGTCAGATTGAAAACTTCTCTCGGTCAACTAATGAGACCGTTGCAGAGGATATATCACTTGGAAATCAGGACATCAGATTGAAGTTATGTTGATTTTGAGACATCGACATTAGTTTTTGAATGTCTCAAGGTGGGAGGATGTTGAGAAATTCAATTATATGGATTCCGGTTCATCTTGTATTACAATTTTCGATTTTATTTTTAAATATTTGAAAGAATGACATGTAAATAGTTACGAGTGACAATTAGTAAAAAATCATTCAATTTTGAGTACGGTTTATTTAGTACTTTAGGAGATATTCTTCAATTAGTTCTCAGGCAGTCCTGAGGATAAAAGTTCTCCAGACGTTCCTAGGCTATTCCTTCACCGGGAACGTGACTGCATATATTCAATTCTAAAACATAACTTTGTTTCTAACTCTGACATACATTTTTTATACGTTTGTCATAAAGGCAAAAAACTCAGTTTACTAGAAACCTTCTGCTTTACAATGTATCAATGAACAGACTCATTTCGACAGTCTGAAACTTTTTGATTTCTCACTAATTTGATTTCCAATTTCCAGACAAAATATCATCACACATCTCTGATGTTGATGAGGTATGATGGAAGATGATTTGTTCCGTTTCATGTTTCATGAAATACTTTCTAACGTCTCATATGTCATATGTCAAACTTCAACACATACCGTATGGTTTCTCATACAGACACGTGCATGGTCACTCAACCAAGTCAAATACAAATTTATCAATAATTATATTTTGGAGAACTAACCATTGTCCGTAACACTAACACTAGAGGATATGCTGACGATCTGGTCATAGTAATAAACGATAAATCAAAAGAGATGATCTCCTACGTCCTTCAGGATATTTTGGATACCATATATAAATGGTGTGAGAGGGAGGAAATGTCCATTTACCCCCACAAAATGGTCATAGTACCATTCACCAGGAAAAGGAAGCTGGAACATTTAATACCTCCTTCCATCAATGGCGTAACAATTCCTTTTGCGAGTGGAGCAAAATATCAGGAAAACACCCTGGATAAAAAACTTAATTGGAACTCGCACTTGGAAAAGACTATCCGGAAGGCTAGCCTATCATTATGGACATGCCGCAGAATATGTAGCAAAACATGGGGCATGTCACCAAAACACGTATATTGGTTGTACGTGACCGTCATACGTCCAATGATAACGTATGGCTCTATAGTCTGGTGGAGCAAGGGTTATAAAAAAATAGCCATTGCTAAACTCAACGGACTACACAGACAAGCGTGCCTGGCGATTACTGGAAGCATTCGCTCCACGCCAACGGTAACAATGGAAGCCCTCCTTGGATTACTTCCTCTACACATAGTTCTGGAGAGTGAGCCAAGATGGGCAACATACAGACTCTACCAAGTGGCCATTAGTCCACCGCAGGCATGTGTCATGAGAGGCAGCAGCATGCTGGAGGGCATAATAGCCCACAACATTCTAGGAATGCCATCAGACATCATGCCTTAAACTATCAACCTTCACTCGTCCTACACTGTGATCTTTCCCGAAAGAAAAGACTGGGTCCGGAATGAAACCAACTTATGTAGGGCAAATGAACGTTGGTTCACCGAAGGTTCCAAAACTCAGGAAGGCGTCGGAGCCGGAATATATGGGATGAACCCAGTAGTGAAACGCTCGTTCAGTAAGGGTAAACTAGCTACAATATTTTAGGCAGAGGTATATGCCATTGAAATGTGTGCCAGGGTGCTGGAAAATCGACACCACACACGAAAAACAATAAAAATATTTTCAGATAGTCAAGCAGCACTTAAAGCGCTTGAATCTAGGACAGTATGGAATTGCAGAGACACCTCAAACCGACTGGCGCAACGCAACAACGTTACCCTAGTCTGGATACCAGGTCGAAAAGGCCTAGAACGAAACGAAATAGCGGACGCCCTAGCAAAAGGGGGGGGGCGTAACAACGTTCACTGGATCAGAACCGGTAATCGGTTTAGCATATAGCACTGCCAAGAATGTCATAAAAGCTTGGGCAGCCAATAAAAGACTCGAGTACTGACGTAGTGTACCGGGCCTAGCCCATTTCAAAGCATTTATTGCTTGTACAAGGAAAAAACAGGACAAACTGCTAGAACTCAGTAGAGCGCATCTCAGAGTTACAGTAGGTTTGCTTACTGGCCACTGCAAACTCAAATATCACATGCATAAAATAGGACTTGCACAAGATGCATGGAGGATGATGGAACGGCTAAACAAATTCTGTGTACATGCGCTGCAGCGGCCAGAACCAGATTCTCATTATTTGGCGATACGATAGTAAGGCCAGAAAACCTGGTAAATTGTTCTCCCAATGCATTCCTCAATTTCGTCAAGAGATTGGATATACTGGGAGAAATATAACCATGGGGTGAGCCGCAATAGGCCATTGGCCGCAGTGGAGGGCCTGATACGGGCCCACTCACGTTCAAACCTAACACTAGAGGATTCCACAGTTGTTCCACCTATATTCCACCTATATATATATATATATATATATATATATATATAGTTTGTAGTATTTGTGGGGTTGCAGTCAGGGTTGCGGGCTATTTCAAAGAAAACTCTTTGATACTGTCAAGCTTTCGGTATAATTCGATACCTTCCTCAGGACAACTGAAAATACGCATTGTACAATAAATGTAGGAAAGAATAAATGGAGTACTTACTAACGTGAGAATGAATGATGAAATTGGCAAAAAAACGAAAATAGAATATACATGAAGTGAAATGAAATGACTGATGTAGGAATGACAGTGACTTAATTTATTTCAGTAATCAACCCCACAATTACTACAAACTAATATACAGCCAGTCACGAATTTTCACCTTATATATATATATATATATATATATATATATATATATATATATATCATAGCTTTTCATAAACGCGATTCCGAATGGCTCCGTTGACCAAGGTACCATTCATTATTATTTTGACAATATATCTCCTTGCTTAACAACCAATCAGTCTATTTCAAATATTGAAATTTTGAAATTCAGCAAATAGAATCGGAATTACAGTGAAAATATAGCTTGTCGCTGTATTTTCACGGTGATAAACCTGCGTAGTTTTTGTTTTACTAGCTGTCAAGTGAAAATGATGATTTAAATTATAAACGTCAAATCTTTGTGTTTTGACTAGTTATATTTCTTAATCAATATGAGCGATCGTTGGGGATAAATGGCTATTGGTATCATAGATGAAGCAGTGGAAAAGAGTATTCCGTTGAATAAATATAATTCGTGGTATGATTATTAACCTATAATTTTTTAGAATATCAATTCATTGGCAATCCCAATGCAAGAAAATACAACTCGTCCTGCGGACTCGTTGTATTTTCAGCTTCGGGATTGCAATTCATTAA
The DNA here is from genome assembly GCA_944452925.2 of Chrysolina oricalcia. NCBI lineage: Eukaryota > Metazoa > Arthropoda > Insecta > Coleoptera > Chrysomelidae > Chrysolina > Chrysolina oricalcia. The sequence continues at coordinate 41,939,242 of OX101818.2, read as the reverse complement.
TATTCCAAAAAATTATCGGTAATAATCATACCACTTATTATATTACCCCTGAAAATATTTAGGAAAATACCGGAGAATTCTACTTCCATTCAGTTTCCAAGGATGGCATTCAAAAGGCCCTTCATCATTTGAAATCAACCGCAGGGTTCATATAGAATTAATCAGTGTGATACTTTTGTGTAGTCCGTATATTTGTATAGTCCGTATATTCTGACCACTATAACACATACTGTAAATTTTTGTATTGTGAATAGCATATTTTTTCTGAATAACTGGAAGCATGCCTTTTTGTTCAGCCACTACCTAAGAAGTTCGGTTTGTGACTTAAAGACCTTAGCCACGTACTCACCCGACACTTTCGAAGTTGAAAGGCTTGAAAGGCAAATACGTGAGTATGTATCTCAGCTCAATATTCTCCCTGAGGTCCATTCTGGATTTCGGAAACACCATAGTTGTGAAACTACTCTGCTGTCTATCACGGACGATATTTTGGGGATCGATTAAAAGCAAGCCACAATATCAGTTTTATTAAATTATTCTGAAGCTTTCTACACTATTGACCATACTCTCTTATCAAGAAAACTTGAATACATAGGTTTATCTTCCGACGCTATTAATTTCTTCAAGAGTTATTCATTAAATAGAAGTCGAAGTGTCAGAATGAATGAGGAAATATCACTCCCTTTCCAGATAGGGTTCTTTACTATTTGCCCTTCATATATTCGATTTTGAGATTGCAATTAGCCACTGTTAAATAAACTACAACAATAGCATTCCTTCACTGGTTGGCAAATCTAAAGATCATTGTCTGAATGTTAATGCAGATAAAGAACCCTGATGGTTTTCTGCTCTGAAAGATGATGATCTAAGATACAAATCTCATATTTGTCATATCCGCAGAATGGCATACATGTACATCAGGAAAATTTATAATATACAAGCAGTTCCTACTCATGAAAGTGAAATCCGCACCAACTCTGTGAGGCCTTGGTATTATTTCGATTCAATTATTGTGATTCGATCTATTGATTGCTTTCACTGTGATGATATACGCCGCTTACAGGTTGTGCAAAATTCGTGCCCGCGACTCATTCACGGAATCAGACGATGACAAATCATATCACATGAATCGAATGATCAAAACTGGCTGAATATGTCAAGCAGAAAGTTTTTCATTCAGCCTGTCTATTTCACAGAATCATGTATCGACAATGCTGCCATATATAAAGAAAATATTTACATTCCGAGAAGATGTTCATACACATATTCGACTTCCGGCAATGGACAGACGGCGTCCTTAGTTGGAAGTCAAGTAAATGTGTGTGAATGGTTATGTGAAATTGTCTAATTCCCTAGCTTCCTACGCCGGTATCCAGGCCGGATGACAACGGATTTGTCGGAGCTAGGGGCTATACTACTATTTGAAATCTCTTGAAATTATTTCAGATTATACCTGATCTGGAGAAATTGTTTCCGTATGGAGACAGAAATCCAAAACGCTAACGATAGAATAGAATAGAAGATTTGTAGAGAAGCATTCTCCTATCAAATTTCGCGAATTTATAATTCAATTCCCAAAAACTTGAAGTCATATAGCGGAGTTGGTTTCAAAAGGTAAATGGAAAATTGCCTCATGAATGAACAAATAATGAAATAGCATGTTTTGGTGAATTGATTGGTTATGATTTGGATTACAATGATATAAGACATGACTTGATTTTTCTGAGTAGTTTTTAAGTTAAAATATGTTCATAAAATATTGGGAGTATTAATTGTTTTTCTTTTCTCAAAAATAATAACAAAGGTTTGTGTACTTTGTACATTGTTCAACTTTCCTTCGGCATTTTTCCATATTTGTATGATTTAGTGTTCTTCATTTATTTATTTGTTATGGAAAGTAAAGACTCATTCATATTATTATTATTATAATTATTATTAGTCAAAGTTGCTTCGGACGTATGTTCGATGTGTTGGCCGTTGAATCTTCCGCTTTCACCTTACCCGGTTCGAATCCGTAGTATGAGGGAATTTTTCCCAAATACATCGGTGTCGATGGGCAACCTCATTCCTTATTTGTGAAGCAAGTGCGATGTGAGTTGCCTAGATGCCAATCCCGACGTCTGGTGTTTGCTTGAAGTGTGCAACCGACAACCCGAGGACGTGCTGTACGTTTTTCCGGGTTTCCCTGCAGCCACGGAGCCCCAAGGCAAATAATAATAATAAAATGCGTCCCTATGCCCTTGGGTACACTTTTTATTATTATTATTTACTTTAGGATTGTACCAGTCAGGCCCTGTCTCTGGAGCTCCGACCCACCCGGAATGCGCGCTGGTGTCATTTACCACAATAACCACTACCTACGTCCGTAGGGTGAGTGACTTTTGAGTCCGAGAGTCATGTTTTCTGAGCAGACGAAGTGAACCAAGGATGACGGCCTTCTGCATTCGTGCGGCTAAGATTTCTGCCATATTACGGCAAGCCGGTATTATCTTCAAATTCAAGAGCAGTGTGTCCATCATTCCACGAAGGACTCCTTTAATCAGAACAACCATTTCGACAGAATGGTTTGGGTACGACCTGCGGAGTTCAAAGAGAAGATCTCAATATTAAGTCCGTTTTTCCTCCTCTTTTCGAACGATATTCATTTCTCGTGGAGCTGAAAACTCCACGACGAAAATCGTTTTACTTTGGTGGTGGAGGAAGACAATATTATAATTAAACAGTCGTTGCCGACCGATGATGAACCCTTTACTCCCATATACACCTACTAAGGGCCCGTTGTCATGTTCGAGTCAAACTCCAGATAACTAAGAGTTTAGATGGTGAATGACATTCTTCAAATGATGTTTCTAACTATTGGTTAATTAATCTGGAGGTTAACTAGAGCTTGAAAAACTGACCCTCAGTAGGCCTATTATGGCAAGTACCTGTCAGAAAAGAACTACTCTCCTGGCTAAGACCACGACGGGCATTGAATTGAATCTAAAAGATACTTGTGCAACGATTCTCAAGCATCAGAGGACACAATTGCAAGTGTCCTCTGTGACCAACCAGCAGAATACTGTTTTGGTTTGGACAGGGTGCCCACCTGCAGCCTAGTTTCGAAGTTGTTGACTCTCATCAGTGCAAGGGTAGGTCAACACAGACATCACTGAAGCCATCTGTTCCCCGTCCAAACCATTACACACTCCGCTGCTGGGTCAACTCTGGTTCCATATACACCTACTAAGTAGGCTTATTATGGCAAGTACCTGTCAGAAAACAACTACTTTCCTGGCTGAGAACTCGACGGGTATTGAATTAATTCTGACATGTACTTCTTCTTCTGACAGGTACTTGCCATAATATGCATACTTAGAAGATGTATATAGGAGTAAAGGGTTCCTCATCGGTCGGCAACAACTGTTCGTTACTAAACGATCTACCAGAGAATTCTGTTTTCTTCACATAAATCTCTTAGCCCGGAGATTCAGAGTGTTCACCTTCTGCTCGTTAGGTGAAGCGGCCTAGAAACTGCTTCATCGCGTGAACCAGAGTTGACCAAGCAGCGGAGTGTGTGATAGTTTGGACGGGGAACAGATGGCTTCAGTGCTGTCTGTGTAAACCTACCCTTGCACTGATGAGAGGCAACAACCTCGAAACTAGTCTGCTGGTGGTCACCATGTCGGAATCAAAATATAATTCTACATAATTCTGCTGGTTAGACACAGAGGACACTTGCTGCGTCCTCTGATGCTTGAGTAACGTTGCACAAGTATCTATTAGATTTAATTCAATACCCTCGTGGTCTTAGCCATGGAAGTAGTTGTTTTCTGACAGGTACATGCCCTAATAAGCCTACTTAGTAGGTGTATATGGGAGTAAAGGTTCATCATCGGTCGGCAACTTCTGTTCGTCACTAAACGATCTCCCAAAGATTTCTGTCATCTTCATTATTTTAATTATTATTATCAAGTTTATTTTAACATTGCACTTTTCTATAGATCTGCTTGTAACCCACCCTACTTGCTGACGATGAAGTAGTAATTCTTCAAAATATGTCCTGCTGATGGACTGTCTTCGTTGGATTTTGACTTAAAGTTATTTTCGGAATGCATCAGGTAACGTTTAATCATATTTAGTATCTCTTCATCGCAACCTGATCGCTACCAATCGATAAAAGCAAAAATCAAGAAAGATAAAGGTGAATTTATGCAGCGACAATTAACAATTATCAGTTAACATTTATAAATTAACAAGCAATAGCAATTAACAAGTGATAAATTACGATTCAAGTACACTCAATTAACAATTTATGAAAGAAATAGTGCGCTGTTGTTAAAAAAATATTTTATCCCAAAAATCTAAGAGTGTACACATATTTAAATCTGCCTGATCTGAACTTATATACAGGACATTGTTTTCGAAGGATATATCTGCAACCGTATAAGTTGATGCCGGTGGTGATATTACTGCATTGAAACGTCATGGTGGCTGGAAATCCAATTCAGTGGCGGAAGGCTACATTGAAAATTCGGTTCAGAATAAAATCAGCATTTCCAATATAATATTGACCTCTATTGAGACTAGCAGTACTGAAATAAATGTAAATATTTCTACCACTTGCCTGGGACCTGGAATAAACTTTTCAAACTGCACAATAAATAATCTCAATATTTTTAAGAAATCGGATTAATTACAATTATAAAAAAATATGAATAAATATAATGTTTATAGTTTTCCTAAATCCATGGTGATACCATTAATTACAATTTTGTAGAATTTTTGATAGGAATACGAGTAATTACTTTTACTATGTTCAGTACAAATATAAATATAATATTTATACTTCTTCATTATTCATCAGCTGTAGAAAAATTAGCGTATGCAACTCTCGTGTAATGGTTATATTAATACACTCGCATAAACCACTGAATATTGAATTATTCTTTTAAGTTCCATTTACTTCTGTCAAACAGGGTCTGCCCAATTGCGTACTAGAAGAAATTTTGGTTCAATTAAAGTAACAAAGTTCTTACTTGTTAAATGATAATTGATAATTGTCTGCATAAACACAGTCATTCGAAAACAAGAAGTTCAACGTATGATTGCTGATTGCTAATTATTGTTAATTGTCGCTGCATATATCCACCTTAAATGATCGATTTTGAAATAGTAAAATATTTTGAACTGATGTATGGGTCTGTTGTAAACGTTATGTTGTATTACATCCTTTCTGAATTCCAATCACCGTTATCTTTGTAGAAAGACGAAAGACAGAAGGCCCTTCCTTCAGTACAGTTTCCCTTGCCCAGTTCCCGAGGGGATCATAATTAATAAGTTGTTCAAGTATTTATGGATCGCGTCGGAGAAGTTCGAGATATCGAAGTGGAATTTGGATCTTATGTTAATTATTGCTTGCGGCCGTCCCAATATCCATAACATTTGGGCAGCCTTCTCTTACAATCGGAGATAGTTGCCAGACTTCTCAGTTCTGAACAGGGCCGTATAGAAGAGAATCATAAGTTCTCCACTGTTTTTACACAAGCTTAAGTACTGAATAATAATAACAATAACAATATGCCTTTATTCATCATCTCAAATGGTTAACAAGTATACAAATAATAAACAAGAATAATGAATGGACAGGGTTCAGCTATTAAAGCTGCTTTTATACCCAACCTTGGACGTACAGACTCAATCTACAAAATCTATACAAACATTTAATATAATTATTTGTATACAGTGTCACACATAAAGTTTGCGACATATGGAAGTTTTTTTTTATTAATAGATATAAAGAAAATTTGACTTCGCAGTTAGTTTGTGCTTGAAAATTTAGTGAAAAACAGCATCTTTCCTTTTTTCTTGTGCCACTATGAACCTGTCAATTTTTACATTTTTTTCGAAAATCCTCAAAAAATCATTTTTTTTTGGAAATTTCGTAAAATGCCATAAAAAAAGTTGCTCAGTTTCCAATTTTATACATTTGTTCCAAATTTGGACTCTCTATTGTCACTTCGACTTTTTTCCAATTTTTTTAATTCTTCGAATCTTTCGCTCTATCGATTCGAACGAAAGATGATTCAAATTTCATAATTTTGATGAATATGAGACTTCTATATCATATCTTAATCAGAAAATACCCACATTGGCCTGTTACCAGAAAATTAAAAAAATGCACCTCCAGAAATTCGTCTTTGTTGTTGCAAAGTTCATCTAGTTTTTTCATTTAATTTTTAAACTGATTCGGATTTTCAATGTATGGACGTTAATATATCAGTAATCGAATAAACGAATTTCTCTCCATTCTTATTACACTCGTATTTCTTTTTTAATAGACTTTTATTCAGTTTGATTATTTTTCTGACCAATAATTCAGTTACAAACAAACCCGAAATATCATACTTTTCTGTAAACTAACCAATGACCTACAGTTTCATAACTATCCAAAAGACTTTCGTTCTAGCGATTTGTACTAGACTTGATATAAAATTTCGTGATTTTAAACAATACAAGACGTATGCAACACCTCGGGAAGAAAATAGTAGGTACTGATCAAATCGAAATAAAATTTTCACTTAGTAGGCTTTTGAAACAAATTTTTAGTTTTGGTTAATGTCAAATTATTGCGTTTAATAAATCTAGTTGTTGTGTGTTCAGATTTTCTTACATATATAATTCACAAAAAGTTTTATAACAATCCACACAAGACAAAATGGAAATCGTTCATTTATGTGGTGAGGATGTGCCATATCGAGATGTTGCTTGTATTTTCAATCACCAGCATCCAGAAAGAAATATTCACTTTGGTACCGTGGGAAGGATATTGAAAACATTCAAAGAAACTGGCTCTGTGGACAACCGTTTCAAGAAACCACATAATCCAATAAAGTATAATGAAGAAGAACAACTCAATGTTTGTTTGAGCGTTGTTGAAAACGGAAAAACTAATATTAGCAGTATTAGTGAAAATAAAGGGGTTGGCAGAGAAACTGTGAGAAGAATTTTGCACAAAAATAATTTCCATCCCTATAAGCCAAAGTTCATACACACTTTTAAAGAAAGAGATTTCGATATTCGAGTAGGATTTTCATTTTGGTTCCAAGGTGAGAGAGAAAATGATATCGCATTTCCCTACAGGATCTCATGGACTGACGAGGCAACTTTCACGTCGAACGGAACAGTTAGTTCCCAAAATTGTCGCTGGTGGTCCAACAATAATCCAAATTTTGTAATAGCATGCCGTGACCAATATTCATTTAAGACAAATGTGTGGTGTGGTTTATTACATAACCAAATAATTGGACCATATTTTTTTAGAGAAAACTTGAACGCAGACATTTACAAAAATTTCATTATGAATCAGTTTTCTGAAGTTTTGGATAATCTGCCTCTAAGTGTTAGACGAAATTTGTGGTGTCAGCTTGACGGGGCACTGATCCACCAAACGGTAGCAGTGAAACAGTGTCTCAGTCAGATGTTTAGGGGCAAAGTGATAGGACGAGATTGGGGAGATTATTGGCCACCAAGATCACCGGACTTATCTCCAATGGACTTTTTTCTATGGGGTTGTCTAAAACAAAAAGTGTTTAAACACAGACCATTTGCAAACAAAGAACATTTAGAGAATACCATTCGGGAATGTTGTGCTAACATAATTCCCCTATTTATTAAAAATGCCACAAAGTCTGTGAGTGAAAGTACTATAATTTGTATAGAACGGGAAGGACGACGTACTGAATGATGAATTCGGATTCTTTATAAGATTATTGAGATACATCAATGAATGTTACGATGTTTTGTTGTAAATTTGGTTATAGTTATTTTGGTTTAATGTTTTTTACACAACTAATGGTGGAAATAAAGAATATAAGATTTATGAAATCAATTCAAAAAACGAAAAATTATTCATGTTTAGTTCAAATCGCTAGAACGAAAGTCTTTTGAATAGTTATGAAACTGTAGGTCATTGTTTAGTTTACAGAAAAGTATGAAATTTCGGGTTTGTTTGTAACTGAATTATCAGTCAGAAAAATAATCAAACTGGATAAAAATCTATCAAAAAAAGAAATACTGGTGTAATAAGAATGAAGAGAAATTCGTTTATTCGATTACTGACATCCGAATCAGTTTAACAATGAAATGAAAAAAAATAGATGAACTTTGCAACAACAAAGACGAATTCCTGGAAGTTCAATTTTTTAAATTTTCTGGTAACAGGCCAATGTGGGTATTTTCTGGCAAGATATGATATTGAAGTCTCATATTCATCAAAATTATGATGGAATTTGAATCATGTTTCGTTCGAATCGATACAGCGAAAGATTCGAAAACTTTAAAAAATTGGAAAAAAGTCGGTTACAGTAGAGAGTCCAAATTTGGAGCAAATGTATAAAATTGGAAACTGAGCAACTTTTGTCTTTTTCATTTCTCGAAATTTCCAAAAAAAACTGATTTTTTGAGGATTTTCGAAAAAAATGTCAAATTTGACAGGTTTATAGAGGCACATAAAAAAGGGAAGATGCGATTTTTTACTAATTTTTCAAGCACAAACTAACTGCGAAGTTAAATTTTCTTTATATTAATATAATAAAAAAAACTTCCATATGTCGCGAACTTTATGCGTGACACTGTATATGAAATGAGTAAATAGAATAGATTAAAGAATAGAAATAAAAATAAACCAAATGAAATTTAATAAATAGAGGGACTGAAAAATTGCAGGAAGCTAAAATTGGAACCTCTTTGTACATGCGCCAAAAACCATTGCAACAGTCATCAGAATAGAAGACGACTTTTAAGCGTTTTTCATAGTTTTTTAAACTGAAGTATTTTATTTCATGGGGTAAGGTAATGGCTGAAGGTTGAAACCAAAGCCAAAAACTAAAAGGTATTGTAGTAAGGTTTTGCTGAATTTTATGAATTTTGGGAATTAGCAAATGATATTTATTACGTGAATCTTTATTTCGTGACATAAATACCACTTTTACGCAAATATACTGGGGTTAATGATTGCAAAATTTCATTGGAGATGGTGAGGAGGTGTATTTCCTCATTTGCTTCATTTTCAACCAACCAGAGTCCTCAAAGGAGTCACTGAACTGGTCATACTTGATTATTTACGAAGATGGCGGTAACGAGTGAAGCGGCGTCGGTAACGATGTGCAAATATTGTTCTTCAAAAGTAAGAACCTGTCAAAGTGCAATAAATGTGGCGCAGTACCACACCCCAGTTGTGCCAAAAGAATTAAAGATGTAATAATAAGGGCCAGTCTTTTCAGTTCCAGTAAAACTCCAGATTAACCAACTAATGGTTAGAATGTGATCCTTCAAACGTCATTTAAAGAATGTCATTCACCATCTAAACTATTAGTTAGTTATCTGGAGTTTAACTGGAACTGAAAAGACTGGCCCTAAATGATGATGACATGGTGTGTTGTCAAAACGACCAAACCATAACCTCAACTCAGAGAAGAAACTCCATTGAGGTACTGATAAGTATGGATAAAGATTCAATCAAAAAGAAGTGATGTACCTCAAAACCATAATCAAACATAAGAACCTTATCATTAAAGGACTTCTCAAAAAATACAGAATCTACAAAATGAACCTGTGAATGTTCATGATTCTTCCACAGAAGATAGTACAGGTGCAAAAAACGTACACGGGTTTCGATAGAGGAATCGACTACGACGACAAAGCCCTCACATCTCTCATAACAAAGGAAATTCCATGAAAATCGTAATGCAATTAAAGACTTCCAAAATACTCACGCAAAAGCGGTAGTGGCTACTACCCTGTCAGGATCGTCAACGGGTAATACTATACGGGAAAAAATGGTCCAAGTGAAACGTTTTCCTGACTTTTTTTCGATTGTGGTAAGAAAATTAATACCTATATTGAAAATAATAACGTTTTGTATCTAAAAAAATTAGTATTCTGAACGCATGAAATTGTAGCTATAATATTGTTTACATATGTTGAACATAAGATAATTAATTCACTTTGTATAATGTCAGGTCAACATTTAATCCAGCATTTGAGTTAGTAGTTGTATGTGGACGTGTTACATCGTGTGCCGGAATTATTCTATTATTACTGTTGTGAGTTGTGTGAATAGTGTTAGTTTGATTTATGTATTTTACTTGTTGGTATGTAGAGATTTTGACCTAACATTTCTGGAGTATTGACATTTTATGTATAATAGAATCAGGAGAATTTTTCAAAAGACTGAACAACAGTTTTGTTTGAATAAAATTATAAAAAATTTACATATTTTTATTTTATTACTTCATTATCTTTTATTTTCAATTTTTAGAACGTTCTAATTCTAAATTATGTTATGCATAACTTGGATTTGTTATGATCATAATAAGGAGAGACATTAGCTTGCCTGCTTGTTCATTCGTTCATACTGATTAATACAAACAGATTCAACAAAGTTCCGAAACTTTCAATTATGAAACAGGTTGTACTGGGTGATCCAGTAAGGGTATGGCCAGAGGCGATGATTTGTTCAAAAGAACCGTCAAAATGTTTTATACTTCTTTATACATCAACTTATAGTTCACGAAAAAATATTGTAATAAAACTGCAATCTCTTTCTCCTGTTTTTCTTGAGTGTGTATTTTGCTACCCTGTATATGCCATGCAAGTACGTTTTCTTATAGTATAAACTGAATCATTGCTACCTTGGTATCATTTAAAATTCAAGAATGAAATGAATGTATTGAAAATAAGGCTTTATAAAAAACAAATGATCCTTCTTCGAAGAACTAATAACTCTAAAATGATGGCAAGTGGATATTTCAATTGAGTCCGTTGTTTTCTGATACCAAAGATGGCTAATGAAGCGTGTACTTGTCCCATACAGTATGCAAATTTTCACTTGGTAGTATGCAAATTTCAATTGCTACTATTATTTTTTTTTCCGTGTGCCGAAGAAGACACCAAATGTAGTGGAAGTAACAACTACATTAGTGCTACACATGTAAACGCTGCCATTTTACAAGCAGACCACATAACAAAAATGAAAATCATTCAACAGTTCAAATCTGTAAATTCTAGTAAAAAGAATGATGAGGGCTGGGAAAATGCAAAAAGGCCACAAAGGAAAAAATGTCGATTCCTAGTCAGTCAAAACGAACAAAACAATGATGTTCAAACGAATCCCAGGAATGTTTCATTACATTTGACAACACTGAGACCAAACAGAAAGTCTGATGACCTGAGGAAAATCATAGAACCAAATCTCCCAGGAGTGAGCTGTGAGATACATAAATCAAGGAGACCTGATATCTATGAATCGATAAAAGTGACGAAGAGAACAATTGAGAGCGGCTTGTAGAAAGGAGATTTGGCAAAGTTGGGCCCTCGTTTCTCATTTTTTTGCCAACAAGAGGATGCCAGCTGACATTTTCCAACTAAGAAACAAGAACAAACACTTCAATAATACGATACCAATTAGATGTTCTCCATCTCAATGTTCAATGTCTCCACAACAAAATCGACGAATTATCAGTGTTTCTAACTGAAAACCCTTTCCATGTATTGTGTTTTAGTGAAACTTGGTTGACAAGTGAGCAGATCCAATCCACGGGTATAGGTTACTACACACTAACTATTTTTGCAGAAAAAATGTATATATAGCGATGTTTCCATGTACGTAAGGAAACACTTATTCCTACAGGAAATAAACATTGTGTAAATCAGCGCTGAAAAAGATGCCGAATTCACTGCTATGAAGGTAGATAATAGATCGTAGTTACAATATACAGGGTGTCAATTTGAAAACTTCCCACCCTTAATATCTTCCTTCCAGTAAACAATATGAGTAATCGAAAAAACAGGTCAATTTTATTGTCAAGGGGGACACTTTCAAGGACTATTTGTAGCCCTCGTGGTTCAATCCCCTAGGAGGGGTAGATGTTACCCTTAGAATTTTAAATGGGAAGGGGGGTCAAGTGGCACACCATTTTGATGGGCGTTTAATTCTTGTTCCAATGGTACCCTGACTTATTATTTTGTGATGAGCATTTTCAGAAAAATTGCGTTCTAAACTAACAGAAGTAATTATTAGAACGCCTATACTGAGATGCATTATTGTATTGACTCCCTTTAATAAAAATGGTTAGAAGAGTAGGTGGCAACGCTCCAACCCTTGAATGACAGGAATAAATTTATTACGCATGGGATTTTTTATTTGGTGGTTATTTTCCTTCTACACAATAAAATTTAATTTGCGAGAAAGACATTTCCAACATAAAATCTTCTTACGCTTATCTTATTAGCTGTTCGAAATGTTGTCCATTTTGCTCTAAACAGTAATACAGTCTGTTTTCGAACTCCCCTCTAACATTACGGAAAACTTCACTAGGAATTGACCGGCATGCTGCTGTAATTCGTCTTTTAAGTTCGTCAATATCAGAAGGTTGTGTTTTATAAACAACGGATTTAAGATGCCCCCAAAGAAAGAAATCTAAGGGTGTTAAATCCGGTGATCTCGGAGGCCATTCAACTGCTCCCCTTCTGCCAATCCATCTACCCGGAAATCTCTCGTTTAACCACTGTCGGACGGGAAGAAAATAATGAGGTGAGGCACCGTCCTGCTGGAAATGTAACAGATCCTCCTGCAAAAGTTCATTACCTTCTGCATCAATTTGACTTTCTAGCTCGTGAGTTATAAGAGGATCGATAGTCTCTTCAAGCATATCAAGGTACAGATTGCCAGTCAAGTTTTCTTCCAGAAATAATGGACCAAGAATGGCATTTCCAAGAATACCAGCCCAAACATTAACTTTTTGTGGGTGTTGTGTATGCCCTTCCCGAAAAATATGTGGGTTTTCGTCACTCCAATAGCGACAATTTTGTCTATTAACATTGCCATTCAGAAAAAATGAACACTCATCGCTGAAACAGATGTTTAACAGAAGATTAGGGATGGTATTGACTCGATGAGACATGATTTCACAAAACTCTATTCTTCTATCATAATCATCCTCGTGGAGCTCTTGAAGAATCTGCATTTTATATGGATGAAATTTATGCATTTTCAATGCTTTTCTTATAGTCTCGCGTGACATTCCCGTCTGTTCTGATACTGATCGTAAGGAGCTCGTGGGCTCTGCAGCAAATGTTCCCAAAACTTCAATTTGAGCTGCTTCATTTAGTACTCTGGGGTTATTTCTTTTTTTATTTGTCACTGAACCAGTTTCGTAAAACTTATTCACCAAATCAAGCACATACCGGTGACTTACATTACAATTTGGATGTCTTTCGTTAAAAAGACATGCCGCCCTTCGTGCGCACTTTCCAACTTCGCCATAAATTACAATCATTTCAATTCTGTCTTGAAGAATGTAAACCATTTTTACACTTTTATACACTTATTAAAGTAATTCCTAAACAGCCCAACAGGTACAACGGTATTCACAATACTACCACATAGTTCAAATTTGCTAACCAATTTTTTGCCGGAAAACAGAAACTTTTTACAGCAGAAGTAGCAAAAAAGGAAGGCTATCTGTACAATTTCTGCGATGACACTTAAAAATTCAGCATTTAATAAACACAACTTTACTACCATCTACGTTTTACTATTAGACTACTTTTTTATGTGAAGTGTTTGGAGCTAATGGCTAATGTTACCCCTAATAAAGGGTTGGAACGGTACCACCTAATATTACAACCAGTTCTGGCCAAACCATGCATCTCAGTATAGGCGTTCTAATAATTACTTCTGTTAGTTTAGAACGCAATTTTTCTGAAAATGCTCATCAAAAAATAATAAGTCAGGGTACCATTGGAACAAGAATTGAACGCCCATCAAAATGATGTGCCACTTGACCCCCCTTCCCATTTAAAATTCTAAGGGTAACATCTACCCCTCCTAGGGGGTTGAACCACGAGGGCTACAAATAGTCCTTGAAAGTGTCCTCCTTGACAATAAAATTGACCTGTTTTTTCGATTACTCATATTGTTTACTGGAAGGAAGATATTAAGGGTGGGAAGTTTTCAAATTGACACCCTGTATAGACCAACAAATGGGGATCTTGAACTTTTCTTGAATTACTAGAAAATATAAAATATGTTATCTTAGGAAAAACATACAAACATTGTCCTATTAGGGGACTTCAATGTTAACTTCCTATAGTAGATAGCAAAGAGAAACATTAATTCGAAAACACTTTAACTTCTTTCAAGTTTGAAGCTCTTCTAAGTGAACGACCTAGGGTCTCCGACCGTTGTGCTACTTGCATTGACAACGTCTGTGTGAACTTCAACAGTTACAAGAAGTACGGCTTCATACGTGTATATCACATCATTATGGTTAGTATATAAGTTTGGCAGTGAGTAACAAATCAGAAAATGACATATAAAAGCTAATAAGACCTATAACTGAAATGGGCATAGCAGAACTCAAACAGTAAATGAACTGAATTGACTGGTCTATCTCGCATCGGAAAAAAAATTAAATGCAAAAATATCACTTATGCTAATGAACTTGCATTACCCATGAAAGAGGTGAGACGGAACGGTCAGAGACCGGAGTGGATCAATGAAGATTTGAAATTCATGAAACAAATAGTCAAATAATATGAACAAAACTATAGAAATACAGGTGATCCGCAATTGAAACGTATACTTATTTCATAAATCACAAAAAGTATATAGGTAAAAATGAAGTATAAATAACGAAAAGACATGACAAAATGTAAAAATAAAGGTGAAACTGCTTGTAGGGTGGTTAATAAAATCCAGGGCAAGTCGCGTTATCAAAACCAGCGCTCAAGCAGTACTGCTAATGTCTTATGCAATTACAGTGCCTCAATAATAGATAAAATCCTTGAAAAAATCTCTTCTGCTATTGGAGATTCTTGATGCAGAACAGATTCTTGGCTCCTATGTCTTCTATGGCTTTTACGTAATCGTATTACTTCAAGCTGTCTTCTGCATGCAGAACTATGGCTTAGTCTTTTTTTTGGAAAAGTTGACGTGGGTATTGCCTTCGCGCTGTGATATGTGACGTGTAGGCTGTTAGATAATGACAGACTTAGGTGCCCCATTTTCGCATACAAGCCTCGAACATATGGCAAAATCAACAAGGATTTCCATCAAATTTTCCGACGACATAATCTACTTATCCATTTGCTCCACTCAAGCCATTATGTTTTTTGGTCTAGTGACAATGTAGGTTTTCATAGTTTCGATGGGCTTGTGAGGGAAAATCTGTAAAAATCTCGATTTTTCCTTTCAAGATTACGCGCCCTCATTTTAACCCTTTAGCCACCTGCACCACTCAAGCCTTTGGTATTCCGAAGCCAGGTTCTATTAATTAATGATTAGGTGAACACGGCTCGCGTTAAAATATGGAAAATCGAATTTTCCACGGAAAATCGAATTTTCCACGGAAAATCGAATTTTCCATATTTTTTCTCCAGGAGTCACTAGTAAATTTCCCTCCATTTTACTCAACACCGATGTACTTTTCAACCCTATTCGAGGCTTGTATGTGAAAATGGGGCACCTAAATCTGTCACTATCTGACGTTTATGTGACTATTCCGTTTATTTCTGTATTTTATGCAATGTCAGTGTGTTAGCGATAGATATATTAAGGTGCATTTAGTCAACATCATTTTAAAATTGTGCCTAAATATATGTTGAAAAAAAAAGTTGAATCTGTTATATCACATGGCACCATTTATACAACAATATTAAGTTTATGCTAAAAACATGTTACCTTGAAAATCCCAACTTTATAAGAATTTCACTTTTACGACAAAAATATTGAACATAATTGTACCAACAGTTTAATGTCATAAAATGTACCTGTTATTCTTAAATTTATGCCTAAATCTAAAATTTTGATAATAGTAGCTCTTATACAAAATTATTTTTGAAGTTATATTTCTGTCAGTGCTTGTGCTAAAGTTTATGTTGACTAAATACACCTTTATTTGAATATCTGCTCATGTAGACGAAAGTAAATGATTGATGGTGTATTTATTCTCCTAGAGATCAGATATGGCAACACACTATGACACAGCTGTGAAATTGGTTACCATACCACTTCTAGAGCGATGTGGGTCGTTATCGCGTTCTGTTTGTGTGGTTATCTGTTCCTGACTAGGAGCAAAAAAT
This sequence comes from Chrysolina oricalcia, assembly GCA_944452925.2. Classification (NCBI taxonomy): domain Eukaryota; kingdom Metazoa; phylum Arthropoda; class Insecta; order Coleoptera; family Chrysomelidae; genus Chrysolina; species Chrysolina oricalcia. Next base: position 41,923,117 of record OX101818.2, on the reverse strand, counting down.
GGATTTCAATAAACGAAGGTCTAATATAACTGGCAATTCTTCACCTGTCATATCCTGTTGCGTAGGTACTATATTTCAGGTGAGAACTAGAGTAACTACAACTTATAAAACGCTATTGAAGTACAAAAACTAGTGGAGCAATTTTCACAATGTTCACTCATTAAAGATACATGCTCTCGTATTTCTCTTATTTAGATGTGTTATGTAGACCAAGCTATAGAGGTTTTTCACCCCACAAAATAAAGGACGCAAATGGCCTATACTAAATTTTATAACATAGTTCGTTAATGTAAACCCCAGTTTTCGCACCAGCAGAATCGCTTTGTGGAATTTTTTAAACAAGCAATAGTGTGAAAATTACAACCATTTTGGTTTTTTGAAAATATCTCAGAGATTATTCAAAGAATCGTTTTACAGTCATTGGACTTTTGTAGAGATTTATAAAACTTACAAAATGGATTTCCTTACGACCGGATCGGTGCATTTTCCACTGAGAAAATCCGGGAAAACCTCAAAAAATAAACTATTTTTATAATTATCATGAATCTGAGCTGGACAAACAATATTGCGGAAAACTGATAGATAATGATATGTAGTTCAACTGTGCGCAAGATGTTTTCTGTCCGAGTTGTAGTTTTCGCAAATTCGCGTTATAAACTAATAAAGGGTACATCTTGCCAGATGCGCCGATTAAAGGAAATCGTCGTATTCAAATTCAGTAAAAGGCACCTGGAAGTGGAGATCAATATCCACAATTTGTATATTTTGGATTTTCACCTGACAGGTGGAAAATGTATTGAAGATGTCACTGAAAATTGATCAAAACTCTTCAAAGTGCGTCCGAAGTAACCCAAAGTCGCACTGAAGTTAACCCAAGTTCAGTTCGGGCGACTTCGGGTGCACTGAGAGAATAAAAGGATTTTGTTTTTACTAAATGAATGGTAATGCCGATTGAGTTTCATTGAACAAATTACAAGTTAGTGATATTACTTTTTTGAGTGATCAATATCACGACAAATCTATTGTATGCCACATCCAAATGATGATTATTTCAAATATTATTGACTACTTCATCAGCTGAAATGTTCAATAACAGGTTTTTATCAAATACCTTTCCTGTAGTGGTATTAGGTTCAGGGTGAATAGAACTTATCCAATATCTTTATTTACCACTACAAATGATTGCACGGATGAGATTACTTCCTGTGATGTCAAGATTTACCACTACAAAGAGTATTAATCGAATTCCGAAAAAAGCCGAAAGATTCCGAACGAGCACGCGACGCGCCAGCTCCCGATAATCGATATGAGCCGTCGCCATTTCCTGTTCTGTTTGCCGTATTGCCGGTCGTGAGTCATGACTTTTTTACCAATTCTCATTGTTTTAATATTGCACCACTGTTAAAAGTTGAAGTTCAAGGACTCCATTCACTGGAGTCATCAAAGTGTTAATTGTTTTCTTTGATTGAAGTTGATGGTGTATTATATAGAAACCAAATGTTAGGTAATCTTACACGATAATGAAGAAATTGAAAACTTAGATTTCGAATTTGGACAAATAATTGAAATTCTAATTCATGATCAAAAAGTTTTTTTGTGTATTTTTTTTGTTTTTGAAGATGCCAAGACATCAGAATTAGGATTGGTCAATGTCAAGTTCCTATTTAGTAATATTCCTTGCTCATTATTTGATAAGGGTAATATGCATTTAGTAGTTCCTTTTTGTCATATTGGAATTCATTCGTTGATGTTGAAATGAGTTTATTTTTTGCCTTCATATTTCTGCTGAAATGATATAGTGATGACACAATAAAAGGAAAGAATATATATTTATTTTTGTATTTGTATTTGATTATCCACCCAAAACCTGATAAGATCATACATAATAACAATTGGTTAGGTTACCAAAAAACAACATATACTTATGAATTGCTCATTTAGTGAAGTTATAATCAACCTGCAAAAACCTCTGATATTACATCAGTACAGATAAACAATACCCAAAGCTTCCTGAACAAAAAAGGATAGGTAGTATTGTACATTGTCATATAATTGCTCGGTCATATCCTGATTTCGGTATGTAGTATTCCATGCCACCGATAAATAAAAACAAATCGACAAGTGGGAGGTACTTGTCTGTAGTGGTAAATAATAACCGAACCGAGAAAGTACTTGCTACTCTAAGCTTCAGTATCTATTATTGTTTGAATCATACTATTTTGTAGTATGGTAATATTCAATGAATGAAGTGATTGGCGCCTATTTGAACACAACGCTTGGTATAATGTAGTCTTTCGGTATTCACAACTGATTATTTTTCTCAGTGTGCACTTTGAATCATTTGGAGTATCTTCCAGTGACATTTTCAACACATTTCCCACCTCTCAGGTGGGAAATTGTAGATATCGATCTCTACTTCCAGATCTTCCAGATGCCGATGCCGCTTACAGAATTTGATTTCGACGATTTTCACTAAATCTTGCAAGATGTGCACTCAAATTGCAAATGTACAAAAACTACACATCGGACAGACACCATTTTGGGCACAGTTGAACCTCATGTTAATATCTATCAGTTTCCTCAATATTGTTTATTCAGCTTCAGACTTATGAAAATTATGAATTTTTGAACAATGGTCTCTTTTTAGAGGTTTTCCCGAATTTTCTCAGTGAAAAATGCACCGATCTGGTCGTATGACAAACCATTTTGTAGGTTTTACAATTCTCTATACAAAGTTCTATCGACTGTAAAACGATACTTTCAATACTTCTGGGGATATTTGCAAAAATACAAAAAAAAATGTAACTTTTTTACTATTTTTTGTCAAAATAAGAACTATCTTATAAAAAGTAGTACCTATAGCACGTTTGCGTCTTTCATTTTGTGTGAAAAAAGCCTCTTATTTTTATCTACAGCTTGGCCTGATGAGACGGAATGAGTATTCAATTCAAGAAAATTGTTATAAAAAACAAAATGGAAATCTTTCATACAATCATAATCGGGAATTGTATATCAGGATTGAAAATGTTTATTTTCGTTATCAGATAGGAAATGCGTAATTTTGTGTGCGGGACATTATCGTTTGTACCGCACACATCCCGCTGATTAAACAAAATTGAGTTTATCCATTGATTGCGTAAATAACTATTTGGTAGGATTACAATGCTATCCGAAAAATTTCTGAACTTTCTAGCTTCCGACGAGCGAAGAAAAAAATATTACTCATAGGGAATTTAGCAGTTGTACGTAAATGTCCCAATGTGTGAACAGAGAAAAAATTTACATTATTTCACAAGATATCACATTGGTATATATATTCAATCTCGGAATTATTTAGCTGGTGCCAAAACGAATTTTAAACGCTTAACATAAGAAAAAAAGTAAGAGGCAAGGACCAGGTGGAAAATGTTGTCGAGGTCCCAACAAAAAATAAAATTAAACACGAAAACACTCAAAATGGTGAAATGGGGATGCACTTTAGGGGTTGAAAATGTTTTTTGCGATTTGCGGCGAAACGTGATCTTTTGGGATAAATGTTCAATGGCAAAGTTGTAGTAATGAAGAAATCAAAAACTTTTGTTTCTGAAACTTTTCGACATGACCTCAAATTAACTGCCAAAATGGCGAAAAACCGATTTTTCAGTATTTAATTTTTTTCTTGCGTATAAATGATTCAATTTACATGTCTTTTCTGGTGTTGAATAAGCATGATTTTTTTCAATTCATAGGACAATTAGCTTTCGAGTGATGTAAATTTTTCGAAAAAAATACCTTATCTTCCACGAACAATTGTTCTGGTGGTTTTTTGTATTTCGAAGGTCTATAAGTGATCATTTCAATTGTTGAAAGATCTACTGTACGGTCTATGTAACTTGGTGGTTTACTGATCGTTAAACCGCTTGAAATTGAAAAAAACCGACAAGTGTCTCTGAATCATAATTTTCACAATATTCTCAATGATTTTCAATAGTTGTAAAAAGGAATGAAAATGATATTGAAAAATTAATTTTTGTAGTGTAATATGAAAATATCGAGAAAATCATGATTCACCATTAATTGGGGCGAAATAGAAAAGAATATCAAAATAATTGTTCGCGGAAGATAAGGGTATTTTTTTCGAAAAATGTGAGTAACTCGAAAACTGGTAGTCTTCTGATTTGCGAAAAAATCATGCTTATTCATCACAATAAAAGACAGATATCTACACATTTTCATCTGAACTAAATTATTTATACGCGATAAAAAAAATACTAAAAAATCGTTTTTTCTGCCATTTTGACGATTAATTTGAGGTTATGTCAAAAAGTGTCGAATAAAGAAGTTTTCGATTTTTTATTATCTACAACTTTTTCATTGAACAAATTTCGCTAAGAGGTCAGGTTTCGCCGCAAATCGCAAAAAAAACGTTTTCAACCCCTATACTGCATCCCCATTTCACCATTTTGAGTGTTTTCGAGTTTGAATTTTTTTTCTGAAACTTGGAACCTCAACAACATTCTCCACCTGGTTCTTTCTGGTTACTTTTTTTCTACAGCTATCGAAAATCATCGAAAATATTGAGAGAATCATGATTAAGAGAGACTTGTTGTCGCTTTTATCAATTTTAAGCAGTTTAACGATCAATAAACCCCAAGTAACATAGACCATTTTTTGTAATTAGACATTTCAACAATTAAAATGATCACTCAAAGACCTTCGATGTACAAAAAATGACCAGAACAATTGTTCGTGGAAAAAAGGGTATTTTTTTCGAGAGATGTACATAACTCGAAAACTAGTAGTCTTCTGAATTGCGAAAAAATCATGCTCATGACTCCAAAAAAGACATAAGCTTACGAATTTTCATGTAAATTACATTTACACGCGAGAAAAAAACTGGAATACTGAAAAATCGGTTTTTCGCAATTTTGACGATTATAGTTTGAGGTAATGTCGGAAAGTGTTGGAGGCAAAAGTTTTCGATTTTTTTATCATCTACAACTTCGCCATTGAACATTTTTTGCTAAGAGACCACGTTTCACTCAAAAACGCAAAAAAAATTGTTGGCCGAGGCGTTAAGCCGAGGCTAACAAGCAATGAACTCAATAACTGTCTAAAATGTAAACAAGCCGGCAAAAATTTTCCCGTATCGTTTTCGATACGAAAATAGTATATTGTGTATCTAGTAGTAAAAGCAATGCATTCCCGGACGACAATGTAAATTGTTGGCCGAGGCGTTAAGCCGAGGCCAACAAGCATTGAAGTCTGGGAATGTGCTTTTACTACGAGTTACACATACTATTTTTTCTGAAATCGCAATCAGCATTATCAAAAACTAAGGAATTCTACATATTGTTTGCGTGAATTCAATAACTGTCTAAAATGTAAACAAGCCGGCAAAAATTTTCCCGTATCGTTTTTGATACGGGAAAGTACTTTCCCGTACCGTTTAGGTCCGAAAACGGTCCGGGAAAGTTCGTTGCTTAGCAACGGACTAGGCCGGGAAGTGCTCGAATTTTAATACAAATATTAATATAAATAAGAATTAGAATGTTTCTGTTGGTACCTATCTTCTGTTCGAATTTCAATATATAATACAAATAAGAACTGAAATCCGGTTTACAGATGGGTTTTCATCCGGTTAACAGATGGGTGAAAGTCGACCTCTCTTCGTCTCTTAGACTAAATGCGTTTCATTGATTTGTTATTCTACATGGTGGCCGAAAAAATAGTGTACGCAACACGTCCGAAAACAGTGTTTTTGGACTCGTAGACTTCCAGGACTTGCTAACGCTCGTCCTAGAATTTGGTCTACTCGTCCAAAAAAAACAGTATTTTCCGGACTTGTTACGTAAATTACTATTCCCGTACCGTTTAGGACTAAAATACTAGATTAGCGTATTTTGAGGCCTGAAGTTGCTCCGAGAAGTGGGCATTCTTGAACGAATTCAGAAAAAAACATTTTCAGACCCTGAACTGCATTTCCATTTCACCATTTTGTGTGGACTCGTGTATAATTGTTTCTTCAAAGTTGGAACCTCAACAACATTTTCCACCTGGTCCTTGCCTGTTACTTTTTTTCCATAAAAATTATAGGCACCAATCTATGTACAGGGCGTTCCAAACTCTATGGCCTATTAGCCGTTTCAGGAAAAATGGAAGTAGGATTATTTCGAAAATTCGATTTCTTGAATAATCAGCACTGCTCTATCGATCTGAAACATTTTCAGCGCTGCGGTGTTGCCGTTTCTATCGAAAAATAGCAACAACTTTGATATTTTGAATGGAACACCCTGTATATTATTGCATTTTTCGCTTTGCCACTGCTTTTTGATGATTTTCATATCATACTTTCCTATACCTATCTCTGGTGGTTTTTGAGAAAATCAATAATTTCCTTATTTTTTGTGCGAAACATAGCTTCAATTAAACGTTTATTACTGCAGTATTCGAATACGTAGACAGCTGAAATTCTGATTGTAATTTAACAATGTCCTGTGTATTAGTTATGACTGGGGAACATGATCCTTACTTGAAGATAAAGATGTAGTCCGCAAGCCCTCGTACATATATTCCACTGCTGTTTGCACATACACACTGACGTAAATTGAATCAATGTGTAATTCTTGCAATTTTTTTATTTTCCGAATTCGTAGCTAAGCACTTTCGAATTTTTAGGCCAAGCTGCAGATAAAAATAAGAGGATCTTTTCTCACAAAATAAAAGACGCAAACGGCCTATACTACTTTACATAAGATAGTTCGTAAATGAAAACCCTGGTTTTCGCCCTAGCAAAATCGCTTTGTGGAATTTTTCATACAAGAAATAGTGAAAAAAATGAAATTTTTTTTTGTTTTTCGGAAATATCTTAATTATCATTCAAGAAATCATTTTACAGTCAATGGCACTTTTGTAGAAATTTATAAAACCTACAAAATGGTTTTTATACGCCCAGATCGGAGCATTTTTCAGTGAGAAAATCCGGGAAAACCTCGAAAAAGGAGGCAAAACAATATTGCGGAAACTGATAGATAATAACATGTGGTTTAACTGTACGCAAGATGAGTACTGTCCGATATGTAGTTTTTGCACAATCGCGTAATAAGCAATTTTAGGGCAAATCTTTCTGAATGCGCCGATTTAAGGGAAATCATTTTTTTCAAATTCTGTGAACGGCTTATGGAAGTAGGGATCAATATCTACAATTTCTATATTTTGTATTTTCACCTGAGAGGTAGGAAATGTGTTGAAAATGTCACTGGAAGTTACTCTATGCTTCAAAGTGCACCCGAAGTCGCTCGTATTAACTTCAGTTCGACTTCGGGTGACTTCGGAAGACTTCGGACGCATTTTGATCATAGAAATATATATTGTATACTTACTCTAGAATGCTAATCCCGCCAATTGTCACGGCGAAAAGCATGCCGCGTATGCAACCCGTTTACGATGTGCGCATGCGCGTCATCAGTGTAGTTTGGGTAGGTCGTTGCCAAGTTTGAAAATAATTTGGTGTTCCAATTCAGAGCTTTTTGTTATGAGGCAATAAACCACATGTAATTTGAAAGTGAGAAATTTGACAGCGCATTTAGGACTTTTTAAAACCAAAAAGAACCATTTAGAGATGGATTTCTCCAAATTTTAGACGCGAAAGAAATTTATTAAAAACTGATCTGTCAGAGACAGAGTGGGTTTTTAGAATTCCAGATTTTCTCTTGTCGTTTTGTGTGGTGTATGTTGTCATTGGTTATTCTTTCATCTTTCGTGAATTCTCATTAATCCTGTTCCTTTTAAAACAATTTCTAATAAAGCCGTTTCTTCCTGAAAATAAACAATGAACTGTTTAGTGTTGTGTAAAGGAAAAATACCTGAAATAAATCATTTTTGGTAGAAAATGAAATTTTTTATGTTCCTATATGCTTTGCTCAAAATAGCTTAAATATTATTTCAGCTTGACAAAAAAGGAATGATTTTTGGTTATTGTTTTCAAGAAGAGACCCCAGCAGAACATTCGAGTGAGAAAATTGTAATTTGTGGCAGACATTTTCTTCATGAAGATTCATGTGGAAACGACAATAGAATAATTTGAAACCCAGTGCAGTACCAATACTGTGTCTGCATAAGCATGCATGGCGAGTGATACAACTTTCTACCACACCGCTTATATTATGAGTTCTAGATTCCTACAAAAAGTACTAAACATACACAGAATCGCCTCAGAAAATTAATGTCAATATGGAAGTGCTTTTCTTTGATGGTAGGGAAAATGCTTCTGGCCTCACTTTTTCATAAACCCCCATTGTGGAAATTGCACTAAGGTAATACAACCAGAAAAAGCATGTTAATCTCTCTTCAAATGATTAAAATTAAATGCAGTTGCGCATTTTGACATGAATCGTTCTAGAAAAAAACCTCGAGCTTCCAAGCATCCAATTTTATAAATCCAATTTGAGTTGAAATTATTCATGATAATAGCTGAAATAAATTTTCATAGTTTTTTGTACTTTCAATTTACTTTCCAATCCAGTGCCTCCTTGAAATTCGCACCGACGATTTGGGGAGGTTCCGTAGGTTTTTGTTGGTTAACTACAGCTGAAGTGAATGTGACACCAAGAATCAGTCGCTTCAGAGCGGCAAATAATAATAATAACCGTACTCTACATTCTAATGGCTTTTGCTGAATATTCGGGATCATAAATATGTAAAAATATGTATTCAAATCGGCTAAAAACAAATAACAGGTATAAGCACAATGAGGTTTCCAACCTTATTCTCCGAGATTCAGAATTGATATTTGTTAATCTTCACAAGTACCATAATATTTTACTAATACCGGGCCTGTTACAAATATCACTAATGACGCGCTTGCGCATTGCGGACTAGCCTGAACCTTTTACAACACTTTTGTCATGGAGATTAGCATTCTAGAGTACGTATATAATATATATTTCTATGGTTTTGATCGAGATTTAGTAACGTTTTCAACACATTTCTCAACACTCAGGTGAAAATCCAAAATATACAAGTTGTAGTTATTGATCTCTACTGCCAGATGCCGTTTACAGAATTTGAATACGACGATTTCCCTCAAATAACGCGATTGTGCAAAAACTAAACATCGGACAGAAAACATCTTGCATTCCGCAATATTGTTGGTCCAGCTTCAGATTTATATTGGTCTCTCTTTCGAGGTTTTCTCGGATTTTCTCAGTGGAAGATGCACCGATCCGGTCGACGGAGAATCCATTTTGTAGGATTTATAAATCTCTACAAAAGTTTTACTGATTGTGAAATGATTCCTTGAAAAACGTATTTCCAAAAAACCAAAAAAAAATTGTAATTTTTTCCACTATTTGTAGTTTAAAAAAATCCACATATCGATTTTGCTGTGGCGAAAACTGGGGTTTTCATAAACGGAATATCTTATTTATTATAGGCCATTTGTGTCTTCTATTTTGTAGGGGAAAAAACCTCTTCAGCTTTGTCTTATTTTTTATTATTGTAATTTCCGCCAACCGATTGCACCCCTACGCGCAACCCTAGGAAAGTCTTCGAGAGACTTGTGTGAGCTAGGAAAGACGCAGCCCTTACCTTTCAACGTGTGATGCCATGCACGAGACCGATGACCATGCGAGGATTTGAACCCTCGACCCTTCGCTCCAAAGGCGACCACGGCCCGGTCTATTTGAGTTATTATCACAGTATGTGTTCAGGAACAGCTTGGCCACTATGCGCAAACAACGAACAGTAAACAGTTGAATGACAATTTGTAGTAAGAATCATTGGTTGAATTGGTCATGCTATCACATGCAAGATTACTATTACATTTAGATCAAATGTAATTGAGTGTCACTTGATAGTAATGGTAACAAAAGCAAATTTACTGTGATCAATACTAATTTTATTGCATACGTTAAAATTTACTGAATTTTACAACCAGCATCTAAAATAATTTTACAACCAGCATCTAAAGTATCTAAAATATTCTCAGCGCTGCGGCATTGCCGCTTTTATCGAAAAGTAGCAACAACTTTGATATTTTAGATGGGATACCTTGTATATTATTGAATTTTTCGCTTTGCTATTGCTTTTTGATTATTTTCATATGATACTTCTCTATACCTATCTTCAGTGGTTTTTGAAAAAATGAATAATTTCATTATTTCTTGTGCGAAACATGGTTTCAATTAAACGTTTATTAAAGTCGTTTCCACATGAATCTTCATGAAGAAAATGTCTGCCACAAATTACAATTTTCTCACTCGAATGTTCTGCTGCGGTCTCTTCTTGAAAACAATAACCAAAAATCATCCCTTTTTTGTCAAGCTGAAATAATATTTAAGCTATTTTGAGCAAAGCATATAGGAACATAAAAAAATTCATTTTCTACCAAAAATTATTTATTTCATGTATTTTTCCAACACAACACTAAACAGTTCATTGTTTATTTTCAGGAAGAAACGGCTTTATTAGAAATTGTTTTAAAAGGAACAAGATTAATGAGAATTCACGAAAGATGAAAGAATAACCAATGACAACATACACCACACAAAACGACAAGAGAAAATCTGGAATTCTAAAAACCCACTCTCTCTGACAAGAGTGACAGATCAGTTTTGAATAAATTTCTTTCGCGCCTAAAATTTGGAGAAATCCATCTCTAAATGGTTCTTTTTGGTTTTAAAAAGTCCTAAATGCACTGTCAAATTTCTCACTTTCAAATGACATGTGGTTTATTGCCTCATAACAAAAAGCTCTGAATTGGAACACCAAATTATTTTCAAACTTGGCAACGACCTACCCAAACTACACTGATGACGCGCATGCTTACATCGTAACCTGGTCGCACACGCGGCATGCTTTTCGCCGTGAAAATATGTGGGATTAGCATTCTAGAGTAAGTATATAATATATATTTCTATGATCAAAATGCGTCCGAAGTCATCCGAAGTCACCCGAAGTCGAACTGAAGTTAATACGAGCGACTTCGGGTGCACTTTGAAGCATTTAGAGTAACTTCCAGTGACATTTTCAACACATTTCCTACCTCTCAGGTGAAAATACAAAATATAGAAATTGTAGATATTGATCCCTACTTCCATAAGCCGTTCACAGAATTTGAATAAAATGATTTCCCTTAAATCGGCGCATTCAGAAAGATTTGCCCTAAAATTGCTTATTACGCGATTGTGCAAAAACTACATATCGGACAGTACTCATCTTGCGTACAGTTAAACCACATGTTATTATCTATCAGTTTCCGCAATATTGTTTTGCCTCCTTTTTCGAGGTTTTCCCGGATTTTCTCACTGAAAAATGCTCCGAGGTTTTATAGATTTCTACAAAAGTGCCATTGACTGTAAAACGATTTCTTGAATGATAATTAAGATATTTCCGAAAAACAAAAAAAAATGTAATTTTTTTCACTATTTCTTGTATGAAAAATTCCACAAAGCGATTTTGCTAGGGCGAAAACCGGGGTTTTCATTTACTAAAAAGTAGTATAGGCCGTTTGCGTCTTTTAATTTGTGTGAAAAGATATTCTTATTTTTATCTGCAGCTTGGCCTAAAAATTCGAAAGTGCTTAGCTACGAATTCGGAAAATAAAAAATTTGCAAGAATTACACATTGATTCAATTTACGTCAATATGTATGTGCAAACAGCAGTGGAATATATGTACGAGGGCTTGCGGACTACATCTTTATCTTCAAGTAAGGGAACATGATAACCTACTTTTTCCAAAACGTATGAATTTTCAACTCTGTTGACGAAAGGCGCGTCCAGTGAAATAAACATAGTGTGGGTAGTTTTCTATTTCTACTATAAAGCAATCACAATGTCTTATGTCTTTCATTTCGAAATATGTGATACCATTTCAGTAGTTTTTTTCTCGTGTGTTTACGTCCAACCGTTGCTAGATAAATCTTGCTAGATGAATCTTGAAAATATCGCACTGCGTGAAGTTCAAGATGATACAACGACCTTTCTCTGCGAGCGCATAGCGGGTCTATTGTAACTAATTCCTATGGTTATACTTAATCGGATATTTCTATTTTATTGATAAAGTTTGAAGTTGTGTGAGGTGAAATTGCAGCTGAATGATAGAAAGAACAAACTTTGAACAAAAACAAATGTTACGGGCTGTCTGCGTTAATATGTCTAAAACTTCTTACATTTGTCACATCAATTCCAGGTCCACTATTGAAACATTTGGACCGGACAGGGCAGATAGAGAGATAAGAGTTGATTCTTAGAGCGTTTTCACACACACCGGCAAATCCGGTGCCGGTACAGGTTGCGGTACCGGACAACAGCGTATTTCACACAGCCCGGCATATCGGTGCCGTTATCTCTTTCAGTGTACAGTGAGCACGTGAAGGTTGGAACAAATTCGTTAAACGTTTGATATGGCCATTAGGGAAAATAAGCTCAGACACTTCGATTTTATTTTTCAGTCGCGCAATTTTTGCTCTACTCATATTTTTGATGACGTGATCACTGTTCGAGTTATGAAGTCATTAAAATATCTTCTGAATGGCATTACCATATTTTGATAATACTTTCAAAAAGTACGCATTTTTCTGTGTATGGGTGTCATATTTTTTCTTCTGTTGGATAACCGCATGATTGAGAAATAAAAGATATTTCGTTTATAATAATGTAATACAGGGTCTGGTAACGTAAACTATTGACTCAAGGTATCCCCACAAAAAAAATCTAGTGTGGTTAGATCAGGAGATCTTGCTGGCAACTCTGAAAATTCTCGTTTCAATTGAAATCATCTTCATTAAGTTCATGAATTACTTTCACTTTATATGGGTGCCACTTATCCTTTTTTTTTGTAATTTCAATACAAACGTCCGATACATTGATTGCTTCAATGCAACGAGTAAGTTTATGAGAATTTTCTTGCAATGATAATAACAATAATAATAATACTCCCTCATGAACACTCGACGAGTGTATGCAAAGGCATATCCTGTGCTGGTAGAAAACGGCTATTATTACTATTTGCCGTAGCGCTCTGGGGCATATTCACTTTTCAGCTGTAGGAAAACCCGGAAAAACCGACAGCACCACCCCAGGTGGTCGGTTTCACACTTCGAGCAAACACTATTCATCGGAATTAGTATCTAGGCAACTCACATCGCACTTGCTTCACAACAAGGTAAGAGTCGTCTATCGATACAGATACAGATACTTGAGAAAAATTCCCTCATACTACGGATTCGAACCGGGTCAGATGCAAGCGGAAGATTCAACGGCCAACACATCGAATATTCATCCAACGAATCGAACCGCTGAGCTACCAGCCACCACATAATAATACATAATACATCCAATTGTTGATCTTCCGTAACGCCTGGACGATCTTTCGTTTGATTATCACCGACTTTGTCAAAATTTTGCTTCGACTTTGCTCGCCGTCTCATTTCCATAACCTGACATCAATAAAATCTCTATGCGTTGCTTTTCGGGCCATGATGTCGATAACTAATCTATATCACAATTATTTGATAGCTAAGTATGATTGTTTAGTCGAATTTGACAAACATATAACAGTCAGGGTCGCAGTAGCTGAGTTGGGTCAATGAAATTCCTAGCCGAGCGAGCAGATCTCGATGTTAACCACGTGATCACAGAGGTAATCGAGCCAATTGTCACATCCGATTTTGTTTTTTGTGGCAATTTTCTTCATTTTTCTGGTATGCAGTATCATAAAAATATGCAGTAGGTATATTCATTACAAGTTCGGAAGTTTGTAAATTAGGAACATTACAATTAAAACAATAAACAATCACAGAACCATAAAGTGACACCTGACAAGGATCAAATTCATCCGCCCTGCTGAGAGCAAACAGATCACCCTTTGCTCGCCCTCGGTCATTAACGAACGCGGAGCAGATTCAACAGAGCTGTCATAGGAAAACGTGTAAACAGATTTGTAGATTGCTATTGGAGCAATCAATGTGTCAAATATCTTTTTTAAATGACTTAAAAAGAATGAGTGGAACCAATATAAAGTGAAAGTAATTCATGAACCTAATGAAGGTGATTTCGATAGCAGACGAGGATTTTAGAGTGTCCAGCCAGATCTCCTGATCTAATCCCACTAGATTTTTTTGTGGGGATTCCTCGAGTCAAAAGCTTACGTTAACTGACCTAATGTTACATTATTATGCATGAATATTCTTTTATTTTCCGAACAAACGGTTATGAAACATAAGAAAAATATGACGTATCTGAGCTATTTTTCCCAATGACCATACCAAGCTTTTAACGAATTTTTTCCAACCTTTACGTGCTCACTTTATATTGAACAGTGCAGGAAGAACGATGTGTGCTGTTACGGCTTTAAAAATGTACAATCGAATACAAAATACTATGATATCTATGAGGACAATACCGATACTAAGCGATATGAACAAAATAGATATCAAAATACTCTCCGTCACCGACACGTCAGAACAGCCTAGTTACTTTAGCAATAACGTTCAGCAATATTTGCAGTTTTTTTTCATACGAATTGTTGAAAACAGTTATATATTTCAGTGTGTCAATCAGAACGGATTGAGGAAAGGAACCACATGGCCAAAAAAAAATTTCCGGGCATTCAGGGCCGGTTTCACTACAGCAATATTCCTCAACTTACTTATTACAGACTCTGCCATCATCATAATCAAGGAAAGATTTCAGGATAGAGTGCGAAAGAAAACCACAAGGTAAAATAGTTATTTTCCTAACAAGTGCGGAAAGTGATACTTTCCCGCACGCGACTGCCGTTGACCCGAACGACGCGAAGCGGAGTTCGGGCAAGCAGTCAAGGGCGGGAAAGACACTTTACGCATGAATTAGGAACATTAATTTTTCTACGACCGCATAAATATTCAAAAAGCACATTGAAAATATATATTTTATTTCAACATACAAAACATTCCATGAAAATCCACTAATTATTATTAATATTAATGTAGAAAATACAATTTGTGGCATTCTGCAAATGCGTCAGAATAGCCGGTCCAGAGTAGTTAGTTGGTGGTAACTGGCTGTTAAGAGTAACACTCGTAGTGCATGGAGATGACGGAGACGGCATTTGTTGCAAGTTGCCAGTACATGAAATAATTTTATTCGAAATGGGTTTCTTCTGTTCTACGGAGTCCTCCAAATAACTCTCAGCAACAATAAAATGTACATTTAATAACGATAAATTGACATATTTTACTTTCCCGCACTATTGCGGGAAAGCGAGTTTTCCCGCACTAGTGCGGGAAAGTGACACTTTCTAAACTAAAATGAGTGCGGGAAAGTGGGCAAAAACGCACGGTAGTAGAAAAATAATTTTTCCGGGCGTCCAGGGCCGGTTTCACTTCAGCAATATTCCTCAACTTCCTTATTATCGACTCTGCCACCATCATAATCTATGAGTATTTTCAGAATAGAGTGCGGAATAAAACCACATTGTCAAAATAATGTTTCCGGGCGTCCAGGGCCGGTTTCATTACAGCAATATTCCTCAACTTCCTTATTATGGACTCTGCCATCATCATAATCTAGGAATGTTTTCAGAATAGGGTGCGAAAAAAAACACATGGTCGAAATAATTTTTCCGGACGTCCAGGACCAGTTTCACACCAGCAATATTCCTCAACTTCCTTATTATGGACTCTGTCATCATCATAATCTAGGAATGTTTTCAGAATAAAGGGCGGAATAAAACCACATTGTCAAAATAATTTTTCCAGGCATCCAGGGCCGGTTTCACACCAGCCATATTCCTCAACTTCTTTATTATGGACTCTGCCATCATCATAATCTAGGAAAGTTTTCAAGATAGAGTGCGAAAAAAAACCACATTGTCAAAATATTTTTTCTGGTCGTCCAGGACCGGTTTCACTCCAGCAATATTCCTCAACTTCCTTATTATGGACTCTGCCATCATCATATTCTAGGAAAGTTTTCAGGATAGGGTGCGGAAAAAACCACGTGTTCAAAATAATGCTTTCGGGCGTCCAGGACCGGTTTCACTCCAGCAATATTCCTCAACTTTCTTATTATGGACTCTGCCATCATCATAATCTAGGAAAGTTTTCAGGATACGGTGCGGAAAAAAACCACATGTTCAAAATAATTTTTCCGAGCGTCCAGAACCGGTTTCACTCCAGCTATATTCATCAACTTCCTTATTATGGACTCTGCCATCATCATAATGTAGGAAAGTTTTCAGGATAGAGTGCGGAATAAACCACATGGACAAAATATTTTTCATGGGCGTCAAGGTCCGGTTTCACTCCAGCAATATTCCTCAACTTCCTTATTATGGACTCTGCCATCATCATAATCTAGGAAAGTTTTCAGAATAGGGTGTGGATGAATACCACATGTTCAAAATAATTTTTCCGGGCATCCAGGACCAGTTTCACTCCAGCAATATTCCTCAACTTCCTTATTATGGACTCTGCCATCATCATAATCTAGGAAAGTTTTAGGATATAGTGCCGGGCGTCCAAGGCCGGTTTCACCCCAGCAATATTCCACAACTTCCTTATTATGAACTCTGTCATCATCATAATATAGGAATGTTTACAGAATGAAGTGCCGAATGAAACTACATTGTCAAAATAATTTTTCCGGGCGTCCAGGGCCGGTTTCACTCCAGCAATATTCCTCAACTTCCTTATTATGGACTGTGCCATCATTATAATCTGGGAAAGTTTTCAGGATAGGGTGCAGAAAAATACCACATGCTCAAAATCATTTTTCCGGTCGTCCAGGACCGGTTACACTCCGACAATATTCCTCAACTTCCATATTATGGACTCTGTCATCATCATGATCTGGGAAACTTTTCAGAATGGAGTGCGGTGAAAAACCACTTAATCGATATAATTTTTCCGGGCGCCCAGGGCCAGTTTCACACCAGCAATGTTCCTTAACTTCCTTATTATGAACACTGCCATCATCATAATCTAGGAATGTTTTCAGAATAAAGAGTGAAATAAAACCACATTGTCAAAATAATTTTTCCAGGCGTCCAGGGCCAGTTTCACTCCAGCAAAATTCCTCAATTTCCTTATTATGGGCTCTGCCATCATCATATTCAAGGAAGGTTTTTTTCCGCACCCTATCCTGAAAACTTTCCTAGATTATGATAATGGCAGAGTCCATAATAAGGAAGTTGAGGAATATTGCTGGAGTGAAACCGGTCCTGGACGACCGGAAAAATTATTTTGACAATGTGGTTTTTTTCCGCACTATATCCTAAAACTTTCCTAGATTATGATGATGGCAGAGTCCATAATAAGGAAGTTGAGGAATATTGCTGGAGTGAAACTGGTCCTGGATGCCCGGAAAAATTATTTTGAACATGTGGATTTTCCGCACCCTATCCTGAAAACTTTCATAGATTATAATGATGGCAGAGTCCATAATAAAGAAGTTGAGGAATATTGCTGGAGTGAAACCGGTCCTGGACGCCCGGAAAAATTATTTTTAACATCTGGTTTTCTTCCGCACCCTATCCTGAAAACTTTCCTAGATTATGATGATGGCAGAGTCCATAATAAGAAAATTGAGGAATATTGCTGGAGTGAAACCGGTCCTGGACGACCGGAAAAATTATTTAGACAATATGGTTTTTGTCCGCACTATATCCTAAAAAAACTTCCTAGATTATGATGATGGCAGAGTCCATAATAAAGAAGTTGAGGGATACTGCTGGAGTGAAAGCGGTCCTGGACGCCCGGAAAAATTATTTTGAACATGTGGTTTTTTCCGTACCCTATCCTGAAAACTTTCCTAGATTATGATGATGGCAGAGTCCATAATAAGGAAGTTGAGGAATATTGCTGGAGTGAAACCGGTCCTGAACGACCGGAAAAATTATTTTGACAATGTGGTTTTTTTCCGCACTATATCATAAAAATTTTCCTAGATTATGATGATGGCAGAGTCCATAATAAAGAAGTTGAGGAATATTGCTGGAAGGAAAGCGGTCTTGAACGACCGGAAAAATTATTTGGACAATGTGGTTATTTCCGCACTATACCCTAAAAAAATTTCTAGATTATAATGATGGCAGATTCCATAATAAAGAAGTTGAGGAATATTGCTGGAGTTAAAGCGGTCCTGGACGCCCAAAAAAATTATTTTGAACATGTGGTTTTTTTCCTCACCCTATCCTGAAAACTTTCCTAGATTATGATGATAACAGAGTCCATAATAAGGAAGTTGAGGAATATTGCTGGAGTGAAACCGGTCCTGGACGACCGGAAAATTATTTTAACAATGTGGTTTTTTTCCGCACTATATCCTTAAAACTTTCCTAGATTATGATGATGGCAGAGTCCATAATAAATAAGTTGAGGAATATTGCTGGAGTGAAACCGGTCCTGCACGCCCGGAAAAATTAGTTTGATCATGTGATTTTTTCCGCACCATATCCTGAAAACTTTCCTAGATTATGATGATGGCAGAGTCCATAATAAGGAAGTTTAGGAATATTGCTGGATTGAAACCGGCCCTGAATGACCGGAAAAATTATTTTGGAAATGTGGTTCCTTTCCTCAATCCATTCTGATTAACAAATAAATAACTATTTTCAACTATTCGTATTAAAAAAATATGCAAATATTGCTGAACTTCATTGTAAAAGTAACTAGGCTCGTCAGAACATGTGTGTGTGTGTGGACAAACGTGCATAAGAAATCACTGAAACCGACAAATTCGTCTTCCGATCCCCGCCGGCTGCATAAATCGGAATCGGCGGCCGTACCGGCCACTAGGTCGGACAGGGCTATGTGTGAAAATTAGAACTTGATTACATTGCATTCGATGTCAGTATCGTCACCGGCACCGGCTTTACCGGTGTGTGTGAAAACGCTCTTATAGTCGAAATACAATGACCGTTAACTTTATAACTCTTATCATATGTGACACTATTTTTGGATTTTTGTTGAATTGAATAAGGAAAAGTTTGCACCTGAAACTCTCTTCTCATCATATAATGTAATAAGGATATTCAGCAAAACTCATAAAAATGTTATTTATCCAACATTTACGTTAAGGGAGAACCCGCAGCCATACATACTTGCCTACCGAAAGCCTATTGATGTAATTCGTTTTTGAACTTGAAATATGTTTTTGTCTGTGTTTTGTCAACAATTTCGAGAGATTCATTTGGTTTATTTGTGAACAAGCTTTTAAAACTCGCTAAATACCTCTATTCGAATCTGTACCATTAATTTTTTTCTATGAAGTGGTTGGTGTTTTTCATAAGACTATTTCCAATTCTTGATAATGGTCTTATAATGTTGAGGAGGTATTTGCCAAGCTTTTGGCATGGGGAACTAATGGAACTCGCAATAGGTCTGTATATCTGGAAATGGAAATAGTTTTATAAAAAACACAACCTCCATTAAATAAAAATTTAAATTAATTACAGAATCAAGATATTGAGTTTTGATTTCGAGAGCATGTTCACAAACGTACAAATCGATCAAAATTTCAAAATTGGTGAAACTTAATTGGAAATAGACGTCTCATTTAAGAGCCACCATCACCGAAAAGTCGAATTTCTTCCTCATCCCCTCCTGCTCAGGTTTGTTGGCATACTTATCAAGAGTGGGGGTGGAGATAATGAACTCGATGAACATTGGCAACACAGCACCTGTCCGTTCTCGATTACAGCGCCAATCAGGTATAAATTTCCCGATCGTAGAATCAGTTTCTTGCAAAAACCATTGATTCAAGAAAGAGATATTTTTTGTATGGGCTCAGTGGTCCCATCAGAAATTTTTTTTTCTGATTATCATAACCAAAAATCACTGAGGTTCCGGAATTTACACAAAAACATTGAGTAATGCAAAAAAATAAAAAAAAATTTAAACGAAAACTGTGGGCTTAAAACGAATATCCGTTTTACCAAGGTAGTGTTTGCTCTTAATACTAGTACAACATTTATGTCAATACTATCATAGAACTACACACTGCACGGATAAAACTTTTTTTTTAGTTCAAAAAGGAATTGTATCAACAGGAATTCGAAATATCTATGGATTTTCCTTTATTGCCATTTCAGGTAGGTATTTATTCATGGAAAATTTTGAATACCCATCAGGTAGTACAGCATATCGGCTGGATCTTGGTTTCATATTGGGCCAATATAGAATTACAGTATTCATCTCGACGGACGAGAACAGGTAGCGAGATCTACAACCGTGAATACCATGGCTTCACTGATGAGAAACACAAATCCCGAAACTGGTCTGCAGTTGAATCAGGCAAAGTTCAGCATTTGTGTCAAAAGCTATTGCAGAGTTGTTCATTCATTGTAAGGGAATTTGCAAATATGAGCGATAGAGATAATTCAATATCCGACCAGGTATTATTCACGGAAGTAGTTGTTTTCTATTGGGCATATGTCAAAAATGTGATTGTAATTTCTGAAAGGATTATTATCGCAATCAACGTAAAGAGTAAACAATTGTTTTAAATGATCATTCTCGTTTCAAATTCATTATATTGTATACAAATAATTTTTGTTAGACTTGTTTATCTACAAATCACGGCGACTTGAATGGATTACTGACCTCACATTCAGTTCCTGATCAAGAGCGAGTTATACACTTGAGCCGCCCTGTTTCCCAGCATCGGAGCACCGACGAGATGCTGACACAGACTTTTGGTGCATTCAATGAACTTTGCGGAAACGTAAAACGTGTAGTAATTATTTTATATTTTATTCAGTCTTGACGAACTATTCACATTGTTCAGATGTATTTTTATGACTTCTGTCTTTTTCGATTTTGAAAATAAAACTTTTTAAAAACAGTCTTCGACGTTCAAAGTATTTAATTGGCGCAGTCGGTAGGATTGTTTTGTGGATATCCATCGCGGAAAATCTGTGAGTTTCAACTCTTAAACGAAATATCCGAACTCTATCTACAGTGTGTCTCCCACGAATCCAACCAGGATACCTGAACGAGTACACATGGTTCTGGACGTCGCAATACTGATGCTGTAAGTTGATTTTCTTTAGTTCATGTCAGACTCCTCTTCATCCAGTGATTCCTTCAGTGAAAACACCCAAGATTTAGAGTCAAATTCTTCTCGTACTTCCTTTTGCGAAAATACCGAAGATTTAGATTTACGTTTAGTAGAAATATTTGATAATTTAAAAATTGCCGGTACAGATTTAAATATGGCTCCTCCAGTATTAGATATCAAGAATCTATCAATAATTCCAAATTTTGATGGAAACTCAAACAAACTTCATAGATTCATCAGTGCATCCGAATCAATTCTCAATCATTATTGGGACACATTAAATCCCAATAATTTTCAAAATACACTTTTGTTGAACGGAATTATGAATAAACTAGAAGGAAGGGCTGAAGAAGTTGTCGCCATATATGGTATCAAAAGCTGGGCTGATATTAAATCAGCCTTGACCCAAAATTTTGGCGATCAAAGGGATGAAAATTGTTTGAATCAGGACTTGGTTAACTTAAGGCAGAAGCCAAATGAATCTCCGTTTCAGTTCCATGAAAATGTTTTGCATTTATTAAATACAATTTGTAATTATATCGACCTCCATGTAGAGGATGCTGTTCAGCGTGAAAGTAAGAGAGAATTCTTCAAAAAGCAGGCACTTAAAACATTTTTAGCCGGTTTGAAAGACCCACTAGGTCCAATTATACGTGCTATGAGGCCTTCCACTCTCGCTCAATCCTTACAATTTATATTAGAAGAAGATAATATTAAATATTTTAAAAAATCTAACCAACCTAATCATACAAATATGGCTGTCAGAAAACCGATCAATAATTCTCAATTTTCACACCAACACCCTCAAAATAATTTTGTTCAGCGACCTTCGACATCACAATACAGACAAATGAATTTTACCTCTCCACAACAACCCCAATTTCCCAGAGGTCCAATCAATTTGCCAAGACACCCAAACCCACCTATCCAAAGATTCCATTCAAATGCCCAAGTTTTTGAAAATCCCCGAAATGCATGGAAACCATCCCATTATGTTCTTCAAAATACACCTACACCAATGAGTATATCGACCCGAAATACGACACCTCAGTATAGGCGACAGACTCAAAATAATTTTTTCCAAAATAATGGCCAACGTCCCAATGTCATATCGGAAGAATTGTTTAATACCGAACATTTTGACGAAAAAATAGAATCCAATCACGAAGAGAACCCCAGTAACTTTGAATATGAGAACTATGACGATACATACCAGGAGGAATACCCTGAAAATTTTCTAGAGGACCAGACGATAAACGAAGAGACGTGATAGAGTATCATATGTCAACCGACAAAAAAGAACTCCCCTATATTCAAATCCATCACCCCCCTCTGAAACTTTTAATTGATACTGGTTCCACGAAATCTTTCATCAACCCCGAAATAGCCTCCAAATATTATCACGATAAAATATTTTTTGAGCCTTTCATAGTATCTACAATTTTTCAAACTTCATCCCATGATTACTGTGCAGAAATCCCAACATTCCCAGAACTCAAAAAAAATGATAGTCTAAAATTTTACCTATTTAATTTCCACAATATTTTTGATGGTCTCATAGGACTCGATAATTTGAAACTCTTGAATGCCCAACTTGATTTTGTCAATTCCAAATTATTTACCCCCACTTGCGTTATTCCGATACGCTACCAACCATCCATTCAAAGTATCAATTACAAGGTGAAAATCAAACCTCATACAAAATTGATTACCAAAATTCCAGTTGACAGAAAAAACGGTGACGTCATCATACCGAAACAAAATATCCAAAATTGCGAAATTCCCGAAACTCTTTCTAGATCAGAAAACGGTCTTGCTTCAGCTGAAATATCCAATAAAACAAATCAAGAAATAACGTTGTCCTTATCGAATCCAATCAAATCAATACATTTTGAAGAAAATAATTACGAAATATACCATGTTGATGTGACCCCAAAAAACGATATCACGAAATTTGACATTGACGAATTAATTCGTACCTCTCACATGAACGAGGAGGAAAAGCGTGAAATACTCCGATTATGTAGAAAATTTTCCGACATATTTCACTCAGAAAACAGACCACTGACTTTTACCAACCAAGTGAAACATTGCATCAAGACCAAAGATGAAATACCCGTTTTTACGAAATCGTATAGGTATCCTTTTATCCACAAGCCTGAAGTTGAAAGACAAGTCAACTGGATGCTAGAACAAGGTATTATTCGTCCTAGCAATTCGCCCTGGTCATCACCAATATGAATTGTCCCAAAAAAGGTGGACGCATCCGGAAAAAAGAAGTGGAGAATAGTCGTCGACTACAGGAAGGTCAACGAAAAAACTGTAGATGATCGATATCCTCTTCCTAATATAACGGATGTCCTGGATAAACTTGGGAAGTGTAACTATTTCACTACTTTAGACTTAGCTAGCGGATTCCACCAAATAGAGATGAATTCTGAAGATATTCCAAAAACAGCTTTCAACGTTGAGAACGGGCACTACGAGTACCTGCGTATGCCTTTTGGGTTGAAGAATGCTCCAGCGACCTTCCAGCGAGTCATGGACAACATTCTACGAGGTCTCCAGAACGAAATTTGCTTGGTCTATCTCGATGACATCATCATCTATTCGACTTCCTTCCAGGAACATATTGTTAGTCTTACAACTTGATAAATCGGAATTCCTCAAGAAAGAAGTAGCTTACCTGGGCCATATCGTTACACCAGAAGGAGTCAGACCGAATCCGGACAAGATCGCAGCGATCAAGAAATATCCAATTCCACGAACAACCAAAGAAATCAAAGGATTCCTTGGCCTACTCGGGTACTACCGAAAATTCATCAAGGACTTCGCTCGCATCACCAAACCCTTAACATTATGCCTGAAAAAAGACGCCAAAATCGAACATACCCCAATTCATAAATTGCTTCGAGCATTGTAAAAATATGTTGACCAACGAACCTATCCTTCAGTACCCCGATTTCTCCAAAGACTTTAACTTGACGACGGATGCAAGTAACGTAGCCATTGGGTCCATTTTATCTCAGGGCCCCATCGGAAAAGATAAACCAGTGGCGTACGCCTCGAGGACACTTAATCAATCAGAGCAAAATTATAGCACAATCGAGAAAGAGTTGTTGGCAATTGTATGGGCTACGAAATATTTTAGGCCATACCTGTACGGCCGAAAATTCAAGATAATAACTGACCACAAACCACTGAAATGGAAGATGTCACTCAAAGAACCAAATTCGAGACTGGTAAGATGGCGTCTGAAACTTGAAGAGTTCGAGTATGAAGTAGAATACAAAAAAGGAAAGAATAATACCAACGCAGATGCACTGTCTCGTATCGAGATAAATACAAAGGTATTTTTCCAATACGTAGATGAATTCAATCAATCATTAGCTGGACCTAGCAATCGAAAATCAATATCTGATGACAATGAAGACAACCTCTCTACCACAGGAAATGTAAGTGACCCACCAATAATGACAGATGTGACGGAACGACAACACTCCTCCGAGAAACCCGCCACAGCCGAAGAAAACGAAGAAACAGACGGAGATACAATACACACCAGCCACGAAGAACCAATACTAGAAATGAAAACCTCCGAAAAACCACTCAACAACTATGATCATCAATTAATGATAAAATTCGTTTTACATTCACCAACAAAACCATAGATAAAACAAATATTCCCTACCAAAAAGCGCATCCTTTCCCAAATTTCGATTGCTAACCTTGAAAATGACATAATCGATATTTTTAAAAATTATATTGATCCAAAATTCACACACGCAATTTACTACGATAACGATACGTATACCCCTCGTATCGTCAATACTTTACAAACAACTTTCAAAAACTCTGCATATATATTGATAAAATGTAACTCAGTTCTAGAAGACGTTACCGAAGAAGACAGACAGACAGAATTATTAAAAAACTATCACGAGGGTAAGACAAACCATCGCGGAATTGTAGAAACCGAAACGAGAATCAAAAGATCATATTATTGGCCAGGTTTAAAAAATGACGTAACAAAGTATATAAACCTTTGCGAAATTTGCCAAATCAATAAATATGATAGGAATCCACCAAACCAAAAACTTATGATAACGCCCACACCCTCAAAACCATTCGAAATATCACATATTGACACCTTCCAAGCACAAGGTCAGAAGTTTTTAACAATAATTGACACATTTTCCAAATATGCTCAAGCATACCCCCTTTCAGGAATTTCAGGATTAGAAGTTGTAAGAGCATTTTTAATTTTTATCACCCATCACGGTATCCCCGCTCTTGTGATAATGGATAACGGATCGGAACTGAAAAATTCCGTAGTGAAAGAGTTTTTCAGAACACATCAGATCAGTATTCATTACATCACAGTCAATAATTCCCAATCGAACGGTGCCATTGAATCCATTCGACTCTGATCGAACACTTACGAATTATTAGATCCAAAGATAAAAATAAAATCGATATTTTGAACCAAATGCCTTATGCTATTTTAGGGTACAATCATTCGATACATACATCGACAAAACAAAAACCAATCGATATCATAAACGAACATTTGAATACCAAAGATCCATTTGACATTGACATCAACGAAAAACTCATGAACAATTACATTCATGAACATCGCGAAATGACAAAAGAAATATACAAAAACCTAAACGAACAAATGACAAAACGCAAAGAGAAAACAATTGAGAGACATAATCGAAATCGAGAAGAACCCTTAGAATACACCCCAGACACCGACCTTTATCGAAAAATAAAATCGAATACGAGAAATAAACTTTCACCAAAATTTACGAAAGCAAACGTTGTCAGAAATAAAAATATTAAGGTCATTGCGCTTCACAAACAAAATTTAAAAAGACCAAAGGCTAATCAGAAAAAATTGTTACAGGTGCCACCTACTGGTACCAGCAGTACCACAGGAGGTGATAATAACCAACCTGAACAAGAATCCAGGGATTCTACCGTTTAAATTAGGAACGACCAGAATAAAAATCAAAACCCATAGTTTCATCCACTATTATGACCTTCAACCTATCGAACACCAAATTCAATCAATAAAAAATCTATACAAGAATGTAACAGTCGCAATTCACAAAAAACAAAATATCTCCGAAATGACCGAACTTGTAAATTTTGATAGAGCACTTTTGTATCGAATAAATTCAGCGGAACAAAAATTCAATTCATTGAGTCCAAATGGACGAGTAAAGAGAGGACTCATAGACGGTTTAGGATCGATTATAAAAAGTATTTCTGGAAACCTAGATGCAAATGATGCTGCCCACTATGACGAGGCAATCAAAGATCTTCAAACTAATCAACAAAAAATCGTTAAAAAATTGAATAAAGAAATTTCTCTTACTACCGGTATTATCGAAAATTTCAATAAAACAATCGCAATAATTGATCAGAATGAGAAGGCGATAACTTCCACCCTGAAAAAATTGAATACCAAATTGAACCAGTTCATATTAAATATAGATGAATATTGGGAAATTCGAGATGTATTGGATCAAATCAATATTTCACTAGAAATTATCTTGCAATTATTGATGGATATTGAAAACGCAGTTACATTTGCCAGACTCAAAACAACACATAGCAGTATATTGAAAATTGATGAACTTCAGTCCATAGTTGAAAAGATTTCAAGTTATTATTCTCCAAATCAATTGATTTTTCCAAATGATCCAAAATATACTCATAAATACTATGATCTATTAGAAATCGAAGCATATCATTCAAATACTAAGATTGTTTTTGTGCTCCACTTTCCTATTGTCCACCCAGAAAGCTTCCTTCTATATCATCTGTATTCCATCCCTACTACCAATTCAACTATGATTGTTCCACCCAGTACCTATCTGATAATGAACGAGAACTTCTACCAATACACATCATTGCCATGCATCGAACTGCGACCAAACTACTATTGCCCAAATAACGACCTTGTTGACGGCCTGAGACAACCAGACTGTGTATTTCAATTACTTCAACTGTCGTCCACCTACATCACCTGCCGACAGACACCAGTAAGGACCACAACCAATTTGATAGAGCAGATCGATGAGTCTCACTACATAGCGATACTTCCCAATCAAACCAAAATCCAAACCTCCTGCAAACGAAGTGATTTTACAACACTTCGGGGAAACTATTTGATTGAACTACCCAGCGGCTGCCGATTCGAAACCGATGAACGCAAATTTGTCAACGAAAAAATCGTCAGTAATGGAGAGCCAATGTTCCTTCCAGAAATCACTCTACCACATAGTCCGCCCAGGGAGGACGTCTCCGAAATCATCATCAAAGATATCCCACTGGACAGATTCATGAACTTCAGAAGCAACAGCAGAACCTAGGACCGATCCACACTTTCTATAGAGAAAATTCGTCAACCACCTACTGGATCATCCCAATCTACATAACAATAATTATTGTAGGTTCCTACTTCAGCTTCCAATTCATTCGTAACAAACGAAGACCAAATCCAGCAGGGCCAACAGAAGAACAACCCCCGGCGAACACCACAGCATTTTTCAGTCCATGAAATATGCTTCCATTTGGCGATGGAGGAGTTATACACTTGAGCCGCCCTGTTTCCCAGCATCGGAGCACCGACGAGATGCTGACACAGACTTTTGGTGCATTCAATGAACTTTGCGGAAACGTAAAACGTGTAGTAATTATTTTATATTTTATTCAGTCTTGACGAACTATTCACATTGTTCAGATGTATTTTTATGACTTCTGTCTTTTTCGATTTTGAAAATAAAACTTTTTAAAAACAGTCTTCGACGTTCAAAGTATTTAATTCGCGCAAAACTGTTTTGTCAGATTTTTAAATTTTTTTAAAATGTTTATGAGTTTTTTGGACTCATATGATTATAATGTTGTATTTAAATTTAAGAAAATTGACAGATGTCATCTGTCAGTTGGAGGCGGTGGTCGATTTTTCAACCAATGCACATTAAACAGAATCAAGGGTTCACTTTTCACCATCCACTTGTTGACTGTATACGCGAATTCAAAGTATTTTTTTTCAACGTGTTAACATTGAAAAGATAATTCCATTCTCTTCAATCATCCAAATTTCAATTTCGTTAATTTTTTTTTCACGTCTGCAATTGTAATATCAAGTATAAGTGCAAATCTGAATGTTATCCTCACCTCGACAAAGGACCCCGTACCAAATACATGGAAACATGGCTTTCAGCCAATTTTGATAATTTTTTGGGATATTGTTGTACAAGTCACTAGAAGTTACACATGCAAGTTTAAATTAGTTTTTATGTCCAGTTTCGAAGATACGAATTTTTGAAAATCATAAAAATTGCTGTTTTACCAAAACATTGCAAGGTTCACTCATCCAAAAGTATTACTTTTTAGATGATTAGTAACAAAATAGTAGCATTGCTGGTTTGAAGAAAGTCGAATGTCATGTCATTTAGTCGGTCGTTACGATAGAAGAAGCCACCTATTATACAGGGTGGGTCAAAAATAGAGACAATTTAGGATATTTTGCCAATCTTTATCAACGGTCCCTATGGTGAGACCGAGCATTTTTCATTAAGAAAATACCAATTGAGATTATTTTCTCTAGAAGTTTAGACTTTTTTACAACACAGTAATTTTTTTTTCAAATGTTTGTTTTTTTATACTACATGTTTTTAACAATAGCCACACATAATAACCTTTTTGAGTCAATAAATCCGCTTTGGAGCCAAAAATATTTCAGAGGGGCCTATAGTAATTGCTCAATATGATCAGCTTCAAAAAGTTACGTTCTCATTTTATACGGAGGCTGTTTACAAATATTAGTTGAAATCGGTTTGTACGTAATATACAGGGTGTTAATTAAGTACGTTGACAAACTTCGGGAGGTGATTCTTTGAAGGTTTTCAGGACGAAAAGTTCATATAAACATATGTCCCAAACGGCTTGGTTTTCGAGATACAGGGCGATAAAAATACACTTTTTTCAAGATTTTTTAGAGTTAACTTCGACATTTTCGACAATAATCAGTTCAAATTAGGCAAGTACAATCCATTCAATAGGGCGCACGATACAAAATAATGCATTTCTTAAATAATTCACAGGGTCCTCCTTTTTTCAGAGTCAAGCTTTGTTCAACCCTTCAGAATTTTTTTTTCCGCCGCCACTGACATATTATGAGAAAGGAATAATCAATGTTGTTTCATTTAACATCTTTTTGATATCTTGCATTTTTTCATTTACTTGTACGTTCAGGGGCTATAATGAAAATATTAATTTAAACATTTTCCAGTGTGGCATAACATTAGAAAATTTGAAAATTAAACATTTTCAATTATTGTAAATTGATGGAAATATTTTTTCAGAATTAGAAAAATCTACGATGAATAAAAATTATACAATAAAAAATGTAAAGACAAGCTTTTATACAAATGCACTGAAAATGAAAAAATAATTTGTTTCATTTTTTGTAGGTTATTCTGTGAGTATCAAAATATTTCTGTACAAGATTACCTAGATCAAACAATGAAATGAATTATTTTTTCCTTTTCAGTGTATTGTATAAAAACTTTAAAATGTTTTCTTTTTATAATTTTCATTTTTAACATTTTAGTTTATTTTTTATGTGAAACTGAAAATCTCCAACCCAAAAACCATCACATACCAATTTTGAACAGAATCGGATCATAATCACAAAACTCGTCCGCCATATTGGAGCCGCCATTTTGTTTTTTAACAAACATTTTTTTAATGCATTGTCACCGGAATTACGGAAAACTGCCAAATTTCAAATTAATCGGAGTATTAGAAGTGGGTCAAATTCAACTTTTATTAAATTGTTTGTTAGTTAGTGACAAGTGAAGCTAAATAAAAGCTTGTTATTGTAAAGATGTGATTTCTTTTTGTGATATCTAACAGAAAACTACTATCTCCCCGTCACTGCGGTACACTGGATATTAAACTAGATCTGACAGATATTGGGAAAACCTTAACTTTCAACCTGAAGATTCTGATGGTAAAAATGTGCATTTTCATTGAGATATTTGCTTAAAAATGTTTTTACCCATCAGTCTTGATAGAGAACTCATACAAATTTTTTGTTATTTTAAAAAAAGATATTTTTTAGTTTTCAATTGAACGTTTCCTTTTCAACATAAAAAACTTCCGAAAGGTAATCCTGTAATGGAAGATAGTTAATAGGGTTTATCTAATAGTCGCAGATCATTACACATTTGATTTTCATTTATGAATCTCTGGTCATAACTCCGAAAAACTAAATCAAACAAATTTTTGTTTCCGTACGGAGTACATTATTTTATCAGAAATTTCGGTTTGTTTTTTCTTCTGCAGTAACGCAGAAATTTTGTAATCAATTTGAATTCATAAAAATAGCAAAGTGGGCTTTGATATTAATTCATTTATTTAAATATCAACAACTTGACAGTTATCGAAAGTTGAGAAACTGTCTCATTGTTAATTCTTCATTAGTGCAAGCTATAAAGCAGATTCATTCAATATTCCTTTGGATAAAATGGTTGAATATACAAATTCAGAAATGGCAGACATGCACTTAATGTATGGAATGGCTGATGGTAACGCTCGTGCCGCCAGACGAATGTATCTAGAAAGATTTCCACAACGTCATATTCCCAGCACACAAATGTTCATCAATATTCACTCCCGTCTTCGTGAAACGGGTACTTTCAAGAGGTCTGCTGTTCTCATAGGAAGACCCAGGAGAGTTAGAACAGTTCAGATAGAAGAAGCTGTACTTAACGAAATTGAGCAGCATCCAGACACCAGTACAAGACAAATTGCGGCACAGTTTAACGTAACCCATGTATTGGTATGGCAAATTTTAAAAGAGCAACAACTTTATCCCTATCACATACAGCGTGTTCAAGCTCTTCTGCCAAGGGATTTTCCAAAGAGATTAACTTTTTGCACTTGGATTCGAAATAAATTGTTGGAAAATCCATGGTTTTGATCTCAAGTGTTATTCACCGATGAGGCATGCTTTTCCCGTAAAGCCATTATTAATTTTCACAACAATCATATGTGGGCTGATGAAAACCCACACGTCGTGATTGAAAACCATTTTCAAGAGACGTTTTCTGTGAATGTTTGGGTTGGAATTGTAGGGAATTTCCTTATCAGGCCACATTTTCTGCCTCATAGACTCAATGGTGACCATTATCGACATTTTCTTGAATTAATCTTACCTGGACTCCTAGAAGAGATCCCACTAAGGGAAATAATTGGAATTTGGTTTATGCATGATGGTGCTCCAGTACACTTCAGATTGGTTGCACTCCAATATTTAGAAGAGAATTATTCTGATCGCTGGATTGGGCGTGGTGGGCCACAACTTTGGCCACCAAGGTCACCCGATATGAATCCACATGATTTTTTCCTCTGGGGGCACCTTAAATCATTAGTGTACCGAACTCCAGTTCAAAATGAAGAAGACCTGAAGAATCGCATACAGGAGT
Source organism: Chrysolina oricalcia (assembly GCA_944452925.2). Classification (NCBI taxonomy): domain Eukaryota; kingdom Metazoa; phylum Arthropoda; class Insecta; order Coleoptera; family Chrysomelidae; genus Chrysolina; species Chrysolina oricalcia. Next base: position 41,891,584 of record OX101818.2, on the reverse strand, counting down.
CATGCGGAATTATAAGAAACACTCCTGGTATTTTTGAGCGTGTCCGCCAGTCTATGGTTAGGCGCATAAACGCATGCATTGAAGTTGGCGGTGGCCATTTCCAGCAGCTGCTCTGACATATCAATTTCAATAATGGTCCTTTTCTGAACTTAATTTTATTCCTAGGGAATTTATGTTACTTTGCTCTAGTATTTGATAATAAAGTTATTCACTATTGAAAATGTCCAAAATTATTTAGCCATAATTAACTTTGTGCAATACATATTCAACCTGAGTTATGGTAAAAAATGTATGGGAGCTCCATAACATTACATTTTCTCTACACGAGCAGAAAATAGCTATTTGTGTAATGAGAACAAAATGACGTATTGCGTCACGCGCTAATCTTTGGAGAGTGGCAATGACACTTCGAGAAATGAATTATTTTATATCATGCGCACTATTGAATGGATTGTACTTGTCCAATTTGAACTAATTTGGATCGATTATTGTCGAAAATTTCGAAGTAAACTTCAAAAACTCCTAAAAAATGTATTTTGATCACCCTGTACTTCGAAAACCAAGCCGCTTGGGACATGTTTATATGAATTTTTCATCTTGAAACCTTTCAAAGAATCACCCTTCAAGTTTGTTAGACTATTTGCTTCACAAATTTCGTTATGTTATGCGTTTCTGGAAAATGTTTGCGTTAATATTTTCAGTGTAACCCCTGAACCGTACAAGTAAATGAAAAACATCAAGAGAGCAAAAAGATGTTAAATGAAACAACATTCATTATTCCTTTCTCATAATATGTCAGTGGCGGCGGAAAAAAATATTCTGAAGGGTTGAACAAAGCTTGACTCTGAAAAAAGGAGGACCCTGTGAATTATTTGAGAAATGCATTATTTTGTATCGTGCGTACTATTGAATGGATTGTACTTGCCTAATTTGAACTGATTATTGTAGAAAATGTCGAAGTTAACTCTAAAAAATCTTGAAAAAAATGTATTTTTATCACCCTGTATCTCGAAAACCAAGCCGTTTGGGACATATGTTTATATGAACATTTCGTCCTGAAAACCTTCAAAGAATCACCTCCCGAAGTTTGTCAACGTACTTAATTAACACCCTGTATATGTTTGTTAATTATTTTTGAACGGATCTCCCAATTTGAATCATATTTTTCAGTTATACTTCCAAAAAATAAAGGACTCAAAAACTATGAACTCCATCTCTGTCCCTGAATATCAAACAAGCAAACTGGGGTTTCTCGTTCGTACAACCGCCATTCTATAGTCCATTTTTATCGAAAGCCTACCCCAGAGTTGCCGTCGATGATATTGAAGACCCTATTAGGTGGCAATGGCAATGAATAAAGGGGTTGGAACTTATGTAGGGTTGTGAAAATGGTCATGAAAGGTAAATCGGAAAGATGCATTACAAAGATAGCTATTCTTTTTTGAGTGGAAAAAGAATAATTATTTTCTCATTTCTACCTGAAATCGTTGGTCACAGTTTAAGGAAAAAGTCCACATAACGACCACATAGGTATCAGTTGTTCCCAATATAACATAACAATAATAAAAGCTTATTCATTCTCTTTGAAATATCAAAGTTATTTTTTGAATAATCATAATTATGATAATGGTTGGTGAATAAATTGAGATATAGGTACAATATCTATGAAGCATTTTGTTCCTGTTCAGCATCAGAGTGCTGGTAACGGAACAGTATATAACTCGCTCTACACGTATATTGTGAAGTACCTACCTATACAAATAGGTTCTAATTATACCTACACAAGAAGATCTCTTTGGAGGTGATAGCGCAGTGGGTAAGCGCGCTCATAAAGTTACTCAAAATTCACTAAAAAAAGTTCTCATTTCAATTATTTCAAAGCATAATTATTTTTGGTGTGGTTGGCTGTTTGGCTCACCCTGTATCAAAACTACCGTCATACATTCGTGAATCACCTTGTAAATATAAATATTTTTAATCATACGTATCCACTAATTTCATTAGTAGAACATGTAGTAAACATCTGTATGCAACAGAAATCCGATCTAACTTTTAATAAATAAAAAATAAATCCTAAAATTTGGACAATTTTCAACTTTAACACCCCGTATTTAGAAAACTAGCCATCGGATTGGGTTGGGCCCATTGACACTTTTGGTTACTGAGTCGGGTACAGCAACATACCAAACTTTCAGAATATTTGACCGGTCGCCACTTTACATAAGAAAAGTGCGGTGTCCTTTCTTTGACCGACTGACTTGTGGATGACAGGTAGAACAATTTATTTTTTGTACAACTGTCAAAAAACTTAACATTTCTGCATCTCTACTGATGCGTAAATGTTAATTTTTTTTCACCGTGAAAAAAAGTCTCTTTTTCACCGTGGAAAAAAGACTTTCTTCACTGCCAAAATAATCCACAAAATAAACATGAAATATTTTGAAGGATTTATTTTTAGCAGAGTCAATTATTAGTTGATTATTCATCATAAAACAATTTCATTTATAGGAATAATAATTGATAGTGAAGTTTGAACAATTACTTCCAACATAAATTCCTGAAGATGTTCCATGTTGCTGCTGATCAGAAACGTTAGATACTTCTTGAAGAGTTGATTCCACAATTTCATCAGATATTTTCATTTGTTTGTAGATCCAGCATCTTCAATGGCATCAATAGTTATTATATAATAATTCTTCACGGCGACCAGCTCCGCTGATACTCCAAATTAGAAGAACCTACAAATAAAATATATTGAAAATACTACTAACCATACAAAATTATGATTATATCTGTACCTTATAAAGTAATTTTGTTTCGTCATCAGCATCTTGAATAAATTTATTGATATCATCCCTTGATAAAACTTTAGATTTCTTTCCTCGGTATCCTACGCTTTTGTTCTTAATGTGCAGGACCAATTTCCGAAACTTCCTTATATCAATATTTTCCTCAACATTCAATGTACTTATCAACATTGAGTAGACACTCCATAACGAATGAGGGTTTACAATTTTTGATTTTTCATCAAAATAGCATATAAGCACCTTTTCAGAAACCTTTTTTACATGTTTCTTGTCGCATCGTTCACAAAATATGTTTGTTCATATATTAGATTTGGCCGGTAACATATTAGATACTATTGCATTTGCTTTCTCAGATGTATCTGATGGGATGTCACCACCACTATCATAATCAACATCCATCTTTCTGAAATTAACTTGAAATTGAAGCAACTACGAGCAAACACAGTCACACAGTCAAACATCCGGCGAGCCAACAAACCGTTTCTATAGTAACGACACAGAAAGACCACTGGATGCTGTGAAATTGTATTGGAAGTATTGATAACATTGAAGATACCATGAACGAAAAAGAGAAGTATTATTTAGTTATTTTGGACTAATTTTTTTCAGACAGGAAACATTTTGAAATACTATTTTATTGAAAACATTGAATAATAATTTTAAGACAACTGTCGTTTGAAAGCGAGACAAATAACTACGTCAAGATGTATTGGAAGTATTTATTCTTAATATATTTCAGACCATGTAAATTCACATTCACAGTTGTACAAAAAATGTTGTTTTTATTTCGTGTATAAAATTCGAGAGAATTTTACTCACTTAATACAAAAATAACTATTTTTGTGGCGGGTTTTATGGTTATGGTCAGATATGATCAATTCGTATCTGTGTTTATACCGAGCTGCAGTTATATTCATGAAGAATGGTAGCTAAAGTCGCCAGAGTACCTACACGTACCTATCCTTTTTTTAGGATACATCCCAAAAAACCTCTTTGGATTACTTCAAAGGAGTGTAGATGTGATTCTGAGACGCCTTCCCAACCAATTATGGCGCAGTTCAAGTGAGGTTCTACCAAATTTTCGTACAAAATTATTTTGTGTTTATTGTCAAGGATACTAATTATTCTTTGAATTTGTGCATCGTTGATTTTTTATAAGATTTAATACATGTTGGTGACATCTTAGCAATTTGTCCATCAGGTACATTTTCAACAGGTCTAATGAGGGCCATATCAGATATTTCTGTATCACATTTTGGCAAGAATATATCATAGCTAACGAATGGTCTGAAGTACTAGTCTTTGGGCCCAACACCGAAACAAAGAGAGACAAGTGGTAACATTATGAAACACAATTTTTGGGGCATTATTAGTTGTTGAAGAGTCCCAAAACTCTGCGGGGCCTTAAAAAAACATACCACTACTGAGAATTTTTGAAAACAGAATGTTTTCCAATTCGACACAAAGTACAGATACCTATACGAAATCTCAAAGTTCAAATAATGATTTTTCTTCTGGTTTTATCAAAATTATAGTAAAAAATCTATAGAAAAATCACTCTGCAACCCGGCAGAAGTCGTGTTTCAATTTCAGTTTCAAATTGAACAAGTATCAAAATGGCTTCGGCAAAACTGGCAATACTCGAGTGTCAATTAGAAAATATTTTTCAGGAAAATGTTGATCAGAATTGGTCCAAACACCGTTCCTTGTGGTACGCCTCATGAATAATTTTTTCATCATTCACTTCCCCATCACTATTCACTCTTTGAGGTCTGGACTCATCCTAACACTGATATATCGGGTATCCGCGGAAGATGGCACTACAACTTTTTTTTGTCTTTGAAGATGATGGAATGAAATTTCGAGGATTTATAAACAACATGAAACTGCATTTCTTGACAAGTTACTTCATGTAAGTTCAGGATTCACCGGAGGAGACATAGACTTTCGATTTTTAAATGGGACTCCCGGTATATTTTTATTTTTTTTTGTCGCCATACGATATTCTGAATACATCCATATAGACTCATTGAGTTTTGTAACCAAAATAATTCTTTATTTTGAAATTTTTGTTTAAATCTTGAGGTCTATGGATACGATCACATCACTAATTTCAGTCATAAAATTTTTGGGAAAAATACATCTTTATTGTTTTTATACAAAATGTATCTGCGATGTAAAATACATTCTTTAAATTTATTTTGAATCATTATAATTTTTTTCAAATGGCAACAATGTGGCTCGTCGGGTTAGGAAAAGGTCATTTTATTACGATTGATTTGATACCGCAACACTATTGGTTTCAAACAAGCTTCTGTTAGTAAACTCGTTAGATCTTTCTTAAAATGAAGCATCATTTAAGAATAAAATTATGTTCAGATGCATAGAGTAACTGGGGACCAACACAACAGATATAACAAAATCATCAAAATAAAAAAAAAAGTATTGGTCGACATCTTATTTCACCTTGCATCTATAAAAGTAAATAGGTAACTAATATGTCAGTACGTTGTTGTTTTAATAGTTATTTTGACATATGCTTTAGACATATGCTGTTAGACATGCACCAAAGTATTTAGCGCACGAGTAGCAAACTAATTTTTTTCTACAAACGTCATCAAATATTGTTCTAAAATAAGTAATATGATTAGCATAATATGAAAAATAGTGTTGAACTGGCTTAAAATTTTTTTCCAAATCAAGTGATTACTGTCACCATGGAAATAAAATGGCATTTCTTTATTGTTGAACATTTGAAATAAAATGATTTCTTGATTGAGGACCACAAAGGTTAAAATATAAAAATCTTAAATAGTTTACATGCAGTGCGCGAAATATGTCGGTTGACGGAAATAACAATAACAACAACAATAACAAACAATGTATTTTGCACACTATTTCGCGCAAGGTGTCGTGGTAACGTAGGAAAATGAAAAAAAGGGTCACTCCGCATAATGTTATCAATGCGCGAACCTTGTCATTTTTTGACGTTTGCAGAAAAAACATGTGATAATAATTTTCAGGAAAGGAGATATTGTTGTTAAAAAAATTATTAAAATTCTTATTTCCGTCAACTTGTTGCATTCCTACGCTCAACCCTCAGAAGTGTTCAAGAGACTTGTGCGAGCTGGGGAAGACGCAGCGCTTATGTTTTAAAGTTTTTGAATTAATGATTGTTTTATCAGTTACGTTTGATACAGGTTACTAGATGTATAAAAATATTTTTTTTATCTGAAAAGATGCCTTTGAGAATGTTTCATACCTTTCTCAATTTCTTCCAAGTTTCTTTGAGGAAGTTTGGTGAAAAGATTGAATTTGTATTTTGCAAAGTATTTGAGGTCGTTCCGTACCTGCAAGGTAATGATACAAATAAAGCTCACTAAATCACACTGAATGAGACGTACGGATCTTTTCCGTTCACGACAAAAATAGTCTCCACCACTGTCACTGTTGGCCAACGAATTGATTCGCATTGATTTGATGCGCCACGTTACGGCTGTTTTATTATGCACTTTTCATTTATCACTTTTCAGTATTTGTACTGTTTCAATCTGTAGTATATACTATATGAGAAAGTGACTTTCTATGCACTTTTACGAAAAGTAGTTTGACTCGAAAAAAATCTATACCCATTTTAATTAGTTTGGGTCAAAAAGTTTCACGATGAATAATGAAAATAACTTTCCGGGTAAGAGGACAATATTCTGAACAGGTATGTGTATGTTTCATTGAAATCGGAATGGGGATGTTCGAAAAATTTTGAGCAGACGCTTCAGATAATATAGGGAACAGCCTTACGTAATACATTTTCGTAGGTTTTAGAAGACGTTCTATGTGTAGAGCCACCTAGCGGTTTTTTATCCAGGTTTGATCATAATACATTTTAATATGGTTTATTGAATGTTCGGCCAAGATTTAGAATTCAATAATGGAAAAAGGTATTCTTTGTAATATTGTATCAATTTTACTATTTTAATATTAGGGCAAAGTTCTTGTGATAACTTCATTCAAATAGAATTTGTTCAATATTCGTGAAATAGACAATGGTTGAGTGTTTTCAAACTTGGAAATATAACATTGCTCCTTATTCCTAGAAACGATATGAGAGGAATATTGGGATTGCAATATTCATTCTAGATATAGGAAGCAATATGTATGTATGTTTTATCGATATTTGTTAATATTATTGAACCAATATTTACCCAATGTATCGCTTTCTTCCTTCAAGAACAAAGCTAGACATATTTTTCTTTAAATCATTAATTTTCACATTTAGTTTTTTTTTCAGAGTATTTCTTAACTATATATTGATGTATTTTGCTAGAATTATTTTAGTTTGTGAACCGTAGAATTAAGAATGCATTAGCGAATACTATTTTGGGTGTTCACCTGTTTGTATCCCGAATTAGTAAATAAATAAATAAATAAATATAAGTGAATGTGATTTGTTGAATATTAGTGAAATGATGTTCAACCAATATGCTATTAAACTTGGATGTATAATACAGTTCTTTATCCCCAGAATCTATAAAGAGAAATATTGAGATTACAATATTAATTCTAGATGTTGGAAGCAATATGAAGACAGTATTGGTAAATATTTTTGAACCAATATATTGACCCAGTATAAGTTAATCAAACTTTGATATACAATATATTTCATTCCTAAAATCGATATGAGAGAAAAATTCGTATAACTATATTCATTCTAGATGTTGGAAACAATATGGAGGCAATATTGTTTTATCGATTTTGATGAATATCAGTAAACCAATATTAGTAGATAGATTGGTTATATCGGATGACCCCCCTCCGTTTTTTTCTCTGGCCAATCAGAACGAAGCTCATTTTTTTGTGTCCACAAACCCCGCCCACAGACACACCTCTCGTTTTTTAATGAAGGGAGTAACTACCACCAAATATTCACGCCCCTCGTAGAACCGCCTTTTCAAATCGTAGGACTACATAGAAATGTTTTTCTTTTAAGAAAAAAATTTAATATTATGAAGAGACATTTTCAGAAGTATTCGTTAAAAATAAAATACGCCCTGTATATGCCGACACTCCGGTAGCAGACATTAAAAATGACCCTAGCCGCTGCAGGTAGCTTCCCACCGAAATAAAGTTGATGGCCATTCATAAGAATGGTGAAGACATTCTACAAAATTATGTATAATTTCCAAGAATGAGGGGTAATTCCGATGATAATTTTCATCTATGAATGAGAAGTAGATACTATTAGGTAGAGAAAAAGGGAGATGGTTGACTTTGAATATGTTGGCACGAAAAGTTATCTTTTCTGACCAAAACTCAGACTAGAGTTATTTGAATGCGAGTAAATTCCAATGTTAATTTTATACTGAAGGAGAAATGGAATTGACAATTTGAGGGATGTGGTTGGATTGTTTTAAATGTGATTCAAAACATAAAAGTATCTTATATCTTCATTAATATTAGGTAATAGGTCCGATGATATTTAATTCAAAATGAAAAATATCAACTCGAAAGAAACACATTTATTTTATACTACTCTTTCTTTGTAAAAAATAATCTAATAGTAATCTAAGTCTAGTACATGCTAAAAATAGGTGAATCCAAAAAATAGCAGGAAACTGGTGCCATTCAGGTTTTCTACCTGGCGGATCCTTGATGTCAAAAAAAGAGTAGTGTTTACTCCATAAGAACACCATTGTATTTTTCAGAAAAAGAGCCGTGTACGATTTCATGATATTCAGTTTTCTTCATAGAACTGGAAGGTCAGAAAAATAGTCGTGTGTAATTAATTAGGTGGAAACCTTTTTGAGGCAGTTTTCGTGTTCTTTTGTCACAAGAGTTTATTTGGTCACGTGGTTTTTGTTCTAGTCTGGTAGTTAGAAGTGTATAATTATAAATAACGGGTTTCTAGATTACCGTAATATTTTCCTTCCTCGTTAGCCTGCAAGATTTCCAACTTACCATTTAGTAACTTATGTCAAGCGTCATTATTGTTGATTATCTTGATTTTGTGATGACACTCGCAAACTGGATTATTTATTGATCTATTATCTATAGACCACTCATAAAAACCACTAAAATTTTCATTCAATTTCCCTATAAATCCTTCATGAGTTAACGAACATACAACTCTTAGTTTCCCCGACCTGATCGTCTTTGTTTTCAATGTTATTCATCTGTTTTTCGTCTCGTGTTTACCCGAAAGTTATGATAACTTCCTCATTTTTTTCATCTGTGACTCAAGATTCCGTCGCTAGAAGAAACAAACTGTAACAGTGTTTTATAAGAAAAATACAGAGAAAAAAATGAATAAAGCAACAGGCGGGTAGACAGGGAGGCATGCAGGCAGGCAAGCAGACAGGCATGCATGCAGGCAGACAGGCAGGAAGGCAGGCCGGCATGCAGTAGTAGATGTAAACTATCAATTCATAGTTATAAAATTACGAAGGAGGTTATGGTAGGAGAAACATTTCAAGTTTTTGATTTCAGACTAGAAACACAAATACTCAAACAGCTCATTCAGCAGAAACAGCGGTACAAGTTCCCTATATATTTTTGACGGACGAAGCTCATTCTCTTCGTGAATTTTTACCAGCGCTTATTGCCTGATCCGACAAGTCTTAGTCTGCTTTCTTTTTGTTCACTCTCGTTCCAAACACATTAGTAATTTCAGACTCCGACCGGTGTCGACAACCGGTAAGCAGATAAATTGTCTTTCTATTCGTACTCTAAAAAAGAGATAAGCCCAATGAATAGAGATGAATAGATACGCCAACATTATATAAAACAGACTTTCCAGCCCCAAGGGAAAGTTTGGTATAGACACGAGTTTCTGCCAGAAAGTCGTCATTCCTGAACGACGGTACATACATATTTCTGCTCTTGCATCTAACAAAATATTGATGGATAATTTTGTTTTTTTCAGTATTGTTCCTTCCGTCATCAGACTGTACTCTTCCGAATAACTCTCAGAAGTCTTCAGAAGGGTAATGTCAGCTAGGAATGACATGGTATCGGATATCCTAGACAAATATATTTATGAGGACTCTTTTCCACTCATGAGTGTATCAGGTTGTGATTCAAGAATACTAATTATGATGAGAAAAGAGGCAATTTCTGCACCTCATTTCCAATGAACCAGCTTTCGAATGAAAAATAAACTATATCAGTGTAGTTACTCTTTGTTTATCCTTTATCTCATGAATTGAAAGAATAAACTCTCTTTCAACAGATCTACCTAATTTCACAAGCCATTTCAGATCTGCGATATCACATACAATTTTGGCTCTCACGGTACCGCTTCTTTGATTCAACGAGATAAAATTCACTCCTCATAATATTGATATTTTCCAAATCAATTTGTAATTATTCAAAATGTGGTCTTTTCGTCATCCAACGCGGTACACCCTTACATCCAGACATCTCTCGGAGAGCTTTACTTTTCCCAAGCACGGTTGGTAACTGCTACTGAAAATGTCCGTCTAAGTATGCCAGTCACCCCATCCAATTTGGGATCGCGCCCTAGGTGCTATGGTTTTCCAATCCAACATATCCAACTACAACTGTCTTCCGAATGGGAAAAAATACCCAGAATTGTTTGCGTACACAAATTATCAATTGTTTACATATTTCAATTTTTTACCATACATCTTGTTGATATATTCAATCACAAGCATACCTAAGATCTCACTACGAAATATGCGAATCAGCTACTAAATGTTAAGTTCAACTACCAACCATATTTTCGTTTTGTTGTCTTTTCGTCAACCGGCTGCACCTTCACGAGCAACACGCAGAAATCTTCGAAAGTCTTGGGCGAGCTAGGAAAGACGAGGCCCTAACCTTTCAACGTTTGATACCGTGCAAGGGGACCAGTACCCATGCAAGGATCCGAACCCACGTACTTGTAATCGAGAAGCGGTCGCTATACCATGAAGGCCTCCACGGCGCGTATACAAAAACATATTCAACTCTAAGACTTTCGAAAAGTAACAATCGATTTCTTTGACATTTTCACAAAGTAATAACTCATGCAATCAGCAACTATAGACATCAACAATATCCTTTTTTTTCACATGGTATCGGATATCCTAGACAAATATATTTATGAGGACTCTTTTCCACTCATGAGTGTATCAGGTTGTGATTCAAGAATACTAATCATGATGAGAAAAGAGGCATTTTCTGCACCTCATTTCCAATGAACCAGCTTTCGAATGAAAAATAAACTATATCAGTGTAGTTACTCTTTGTTTATCCTTTATCTCATGAATTGAAAGAATAAACTCTCTTTCAACAGATCTACCTAATTTTACAAGCCATTTCAGATCTGCGATATCACATACAATTTTGGCTCTCACGGTACCGCTTCTTTGATTCAACGAGATAAAATTCACTCCTCATAATATTGATATTTTCCAAATCAATTTGTAATTATTCAAAATGTGGTCTTTTCGTCATCCAACGCGGTACACCCTTACATCCAGACATCTCTCGGAGAGCTTTACTTTTCCCAAGCACGGTTGGTAACTGCTACTGAAAATGTCCGTCTAAGTATGCCAGTCACCCCATCCAATTTGGGATCGCGCCCTAGGTGCTATGGTTTTCCAATCCAAAATATCCAACTACAACTGTCTTCCGAATGGGAAAAAATACCCAGAATTGTTTGCGTACACAAATTATCAATTGTTTACATATTTTCATTTTTTACCATACATCTTGTTGATATATTCAATCACAAGCATACCTAAGATCTCACTACGAAATATGCGAATCAGCTACTAAATGTTAAGTTCAACTACCAACCATATTTTCGTTTTGTTGTCTTTTCGTCAACCGGCTGCACCTTCACGAGCAACACGCAGAAATCTTCGAAAGACTTGGGCGAGCTAGGAAAGACAAGGCCCTAACCTTTCAACGTTTGATACCGTGCAAGGGGACCAGTACCCATGCAAGGATCCGAACCCACGTACTTGTAATCGAGAAGCGGTCGCTATACCATGAAGGCCTCCACGGCGCGTATACAAAAACATATTCAACTCTAAGACTTTCGAAAAGTAACAATCGATTTCTTTGACATTTTCACAAAGTAATAACTCATGCAATCAGCAACTATAGACATCAACAATATCCTTTTTTTTCACATGGTATCGGATATCCTAGACAAATATATTTATGAGGACTCTTTTCCACTCATGAGTGTATCAGGTTGTGATTCAAGAATACTAATCATGATGAGAAAAGAGGCATTTTCTGCACCTCATTTCCAATGAACCAGCTTTCGAATGAAAAATGAACTAGATCAGTGTAGTTACTCTTTGTTTATCCTTTATCTCATGAATTGAAAGAATAAACTCTCTTTCAACAGATCTACCTAATTTCACAAGCCATTTCAGATCTGCGATATCACATACAATTTTGGCTCTCACGGTACCGCTTCTTTGATTCAACGAGATAAAATTCACTCCTCATAATATTGATATTTTCCAAATCAATTTGTAATTATTCAAAAATGTGGTCTTTTCGTCATCCAACGCGGTATACCCTTACATCCAGACATCTCTCGGAGAACACCACGAAAAAACTATCTTTTCAGTATTATAAACAGTTACAGATTAAGACATCTCTTCATGATCATTTTGACAGGCCGAAGTTTAAATAGGAAATGAGCACCAATGTGCTTTTTTTCAAAAGGAAGTCGTGTTTCTCTAAAATTCCATGAGAAACCAGGAACTTGAATGTATATTTTTATCATAGAAAGGAAAAATTACGGCATGATACGGAACTAGTATGGACATGCTCAAAGAGTACGGACCAGAGTTTGGTTGTGACAAATTTGACATTATTCAGATCAATACTTTGAAGTAGATATAATGCTGCTAGTACAACTTTTTAACTAATCCATGATTATTCGATTGAATGTCCATAATCTAGATTCAGCACCCTATTACTTCCTTATACTATGTTTACTCCAGGGATCCTATATAATGTGTCGAAATAGATGTACATCAGATCTGGAATTGGTCAGTGACCATAAACTAAAAAAATGTTTATCCAGCGATCCGTATGTAAAGGTTTGAATCAATACCAAAAAACAAATTGACAACAAATACAAGCCCTATTATGATTTGGTTGACATATTTATTTATCTTAGAGATATATCCAGTGATCAATATAGCATCAATTTTCCGCCGCGGCGGTGGGTTTTGATCGGAATGTGGCTGTACCAGCAAATGCTGGATACATGTTCCAGAAGCAAAATTAAGTATGATACAGCATCATATTGGGTTCAAAAGCAGATGACCCAACTACTCAAATAAAACTATATTATTTATAACCAAAATTTCGAAAAGATGAAACGATTGGACCCTTCAAAGAAAACAGGTCGGCACTGAAGTCAATGAGTACTTAGAGGAACGACATGGTCAGAAGACTTTAAATCAGTGGTGATTTTTGATGAAAATCTAGTTGTAACTGAATTGAACAAAACTGACTTATTTTTCAACAAAACCTGTACTTACAAGTTGATATATGAGGTGAACCGACGTTAATATAATACAATAATGATAATCGATCTTAAGTAATCACATGAGTATACCCCAAATGCAATGCTTGTACTGATGGTGGATGACTTCCCACTACTATTTCTCGATATTTTCAACATTGCGTTGTGAAAAACAAAAAAAAAAAAGGTTCGAAGACTCATGAAGATTCAAGAATCACGATAAAAAAACTTTCACATGGCGAAAACCCTCGTAACATATATAGCGAAGTTGATAATTCTCTATATGGCATAAACAACGGAGGCCGTTTTTTTTTTTTGAGAATCAACGGAACTTGAAGACTTTACAAAAGGTTAGGAAAACTGTGTAATCAAAACCATTTAGTGAATTTCGTACAGATCGAAGAAACGCGCTTATATGATGATTATGCTTACTACAACTGCTTCGAGTCTCTATGATATTAAACGCTACTTGGTTGATAAAACCAATCCCTTACCGTGGGGACATCAAAGTCTATAATAAAAGTATATGATATTCACCCAGAATGTATAATAATCATTCTGTGCGATTTCTGTTTTCAGTTGTAGAAATACTTCAATATTAATTAATTGAAGCTTTTTAAAAATTCAAAGATTTGCAATAAACAAAAATCAATAAGGAGTTGGTATTCCTGCCAAACCCCCATAAACAAGAATACGTTTCTCACTTTTCCGTCCAGTTTATTTTTTTTCTCTCCCTTTATTCATGTCATGGTTCTCTCTATCTCTGGCTCTTTCGCTCTTTCCTCTATTTTCACTTCTTCTCCATCCAGTAATTACGGTCTACTTGTGAAAAATGTTTGCCTAATTCCATGCTCAGTATCACAACAAACTTTCATTACTTTTTTCCCAGTAATTTTCATAAACAGACACAACAACGATTTTAAATCTCTTCATATTCAGCGTTTGAGTCATTCTCAAAACTCATAATGATATACAGATAAATGAGCCCAATGTTGATACTACTTGGCGGAAGACAATTATTCTAATAATGAAAAATGGATGATATAATCCAGTCTTCTGCTTTCATCTAAACTATAGATATATTTGACGGCAAGTCATCTCCAAGGAAAACTACTACTGCCGCTACGACCGTTGAACTACATCAGTTAGAATCTTGCTAAAGTTTTCTACAAGAACTACTTTGCAGTGCTCTTTAAATATCATAGCTGCAATTGTTATTAGGTCTTAGGGATTATAATATACAGAATAAGTCGCCATAGATACCGACAGAAAGTTGCTTCCATTGAAATGTTTGAGGGTATGAAACCAACACTTTACCAAAATCAGATACTTCTGCATATGTACAAATAACCTTCATTACATCTCATTTCATAATTCAAAGTCACTATCTTCCCCCCACTTTTTCTGGTCCTGAAGATGGAACAGGCTTACCAAGTGTTGCTCTGTGTCATCACCACCCAGATTCGAAGAATTACAGTTTTCTTATATTTCCAAGATATTTCAGGAGACGTGACGACATCTTTCTGCTTTTTCAAATTTCCTGAAAACCGCAAGAATTACTGAAGATGGCTGAAAATTCATTAGTTGAAAATGACAGAATCTATAGAACTGCTATCCTCCAAACCGGAGCTACGGAGGGCCAGGTAGCCGAGTGATTAAAGCGCCGATGTTTCAATCACTTCGGCTGTCAGTCGAAGGTTCAAACCCCAGCGACTGCATGAATTTTTCCGATGGTCCGAGAAAGTGCTAGGAATCGCACGTAAAAAGGTAAGACCTCGTTAATCCTTGGCTCGCATAAGTTTCGACTTCTGAGGGCTGTCGTCCGTAAGAGGGACGACAGCTGGTCAACGGAAAACACAATTTTTAATAATTTACTATGTACCTACCTACCTGTAATATCCAAAAATATCAAAACCATTCTCAACACATATAACTGAAAACATCAGAAAGAGAATGAAAACTTACCCTACTGCAACGAGAATGGTCGGTATTCACAACTCAAATTCACAGAAAAGGGACGTTTAAAAAAAAACTCTGACTAACCTGAAGATGAAAACAGTATCAAAGTGATTATACACTGAAACAAACAAAATATAATCAGAGAAATGATGAGAAGTTTTTAGAATCGTTCAAAACCATCAGTATTCAAATCCCCAATCGCAGATTATCAACAAATCCTTTCTTCCTGGACTATCTTCCAATTTTACCTAATATCAAAGTCAGTAATGCCCCATTGTACTAAAAAATACCAAAAAGAAACTTTTTGACAGAAGTAATTTCTATTTTCATATCCTCCAATACACAGAAGTGGTCATTTTCAATAATCTTATCTAATTACTCTGAAATGTAAACAAAATACAAATTACCTCTCAATACAGCTAAAAACAACCTCGACAAATCATAATCAGCACTAGAAGTGACCAGAATCATGGAGAATTATCTTTTTCAAATCTTATGAACTTCACTGCCTTAGATATCTTTCAATTTGTTCTCATTTGCATAATATCAAAGTCTTTCTCTACCATGCTAGTGAAAAGGGATCGGATAATGAAATTGCTACAAAAAGGACACTTTCACTGCAATGAAAAGTATCATTTATTCAACACACAAAAATTGTAGGTATCAAAAAATGTAATCTCAATAACAACAATTTGCATAATTTCAATATTTATCTTTTTATCTAACAGTTACCTACCTCAATGTAATACAAAGCCATGTAAAACACAATAATTATACAGTTTCATCTCTTGATATCCGAAATTCATAGTCATGCCTAACAAACTGCATTCTTGTTTCTCTACTTGTCACCCTTTTGAAAAGTTTTTCTATACTCCTACTTTCAAGAACAAGCTATAGATTATTAATTTCTTCAAATTCTCGGAAAACTGTGAAAACAAAGTAAAAAATTGAATATACTCACATTATTGTCAATCATTCCGGAGAAAGTGTACCTTTTATTACAGTAGTGAAAATTTGAAACATTTGCAGATACAATGATCAAATACGTATATTTACTCACATATCCTGCATCTCATGCCATACATCTGCTATAAAATTCGTTATGAGAAAATCCTCCGCCAATTACTATAATTTATTGTGGTAATATTGAAATACCAAATGGAATGCTATTCCATACTTCGACGAGAAAATTTCATATCTTAACGTTATTTAAAATATATTATAAATTAGGAACTCATAGAAAGAAAACATTAATTAGTATACAGAACCCTGGTTGTAAATATTGTCAGTCGGCAGAGAGAACGCATCGTTTCCGAAGGAACCCCTAATATTATTTTAGGAATTCATTCAACGAAGAAACAGGCGGCGGACATACGTTGAATGAATTCCTAAATAATATTAAGGGTTCCCTCGGAAATGATGCGTTCTCTCTGCCGACTGACAATATTTACAACCAGGGTTCTGTATACTAATTAATGTTTTCTTACTATGAGTTCCTAATTTATAATATATTTTAAATAACGTTAAGATATGAAATTTTCTCGTCGAAGTATGGAATAGCATTCCATTTGGTATTTCAATATTACCACAATAAATTATAGTAATTGGCGGAGGATTTTCTCATAACGAATTTTATAGCAGATGTATGGCATGAGATGCAGGATATGTGAGTAAATATACGTATTTGATCATTGTATCTGCAAATGTTTCAAATTTTCACTACTGTAATAAAAGGTACACTTTCTCCGGAATGATTGACAATAATGTGAGTATATTCAATTTTTTACTTTGTTTTCACAGTTTTCCGAGAATTTGAAGAAATTAATAATCTATAGCTTGTTCTTGAAAGTAGGAGTATAGAAAAACTTTTCAAAAGGGTGACAAGTAGAGAAACAAGAATGCAATTTGTTAGGCATGACTATGAATTTCGGATATCAAGAGATGAAACTGTATAATTATTGTGTTTTACATGGCTTTGTATTACATTGAGGTAGGTAACTGTTAGATAAAAAGATAAATATTGAAATTATGCAAATTGTTGTTATTGAGATTACATTTTTTGATACCTACAATTTTTGTCTGTTGAATAAATGATACTTTTCATTGCAGTGAAAGTGTCCTTTTTGTAGCAATTTCATTATCCGATCCCTTTTCACTAGCATGGTAGAGAAAGACTTTGATATTATGCAAATGAGAACAAATTGAAAGATATCTAAGGCAGTGAAGTTCATAAGATTTGAAAAAGATAATTCTCCATGATTCTGGTCACTTCTAGTGCTGATTATGATTTGTCGAGGTTGTTTTTAGCTGTATTGAGAGGTAATTTGTATTTTGTTTACATTTCAGAGTAATTAGATAAGATTATTGAAAATGACCACTTCTGTGTATTGGAGGATATGAAAATAGAAATTACTTCTGTCAAAAAGTTTCTTTTTGGTATTTTTTAGTACAATGGGGCATTACTGACTTTGATATTAGGTAAAATTGGAAGATAGTCCAGGAAGAAAGGATTTGTTGATAATCTGCGATTGGGGATTTGAATACTGATGGTTTTGAACGATTCTAAAAACTTCTCATCATTTCTCTGATTATATTTTGTTTGTTTCAGTGTATAATCACTTTGATACTGTTTTCATCTTCAGGTTAGTCAGAGTTTTTTTTTAAACGTCCCCTTTTCTGTGAATTTGAGTTGTGAATACCGACCATTCTCGTTGCAGTAGGGTAAGTTTTCATTCTCTTTCTGATGTTTTCAGTTATATGTGTTGAGAATGGTTTTGATATTTTTGGATATTACAGGTAGGTAGGTACATAGTAAATTATTAAAAATTGTGTTTTCCGTTGACCAGCTGTCGTCCCTCTTACGGACGACAGCCCTCAGAAGTCGAAACTTATGCGAGCCAAGGATTAACGAGGTCTTACCTTTTTACGTGCGATTCCTAGCACTTTCTCGGACCATCGGAAAAATTCATGCAGTCGCTGGGGTTTGAACCTTCGACTGACAGCCGAAGTGATTGAAACATCGGCGCTTTAATCACTCGGCTACCTGGCCCTCCGTAGCTCCGGTTTGGAGGATAGCAGTTCTATAGATTCTGTCATTTTCAACTAATGAATTTTCAGCCATCTTCAGTAATTCTTGCGGCTTTCAGGAAATTTGAAAAAGCAGAAAGATGTCGTCACGTCTCCTGAAATATCTTGGAAATATAAGAAAACTGTAATTCTTCGAATCTGGGTGGTGATGACACAGAGCAACACTTGGTAAGCCTGTTCCATCTTCAGGACCAGAAAAAGTGGGGGGAAGATAGTGACTTTGAATTATGAAATGAGATGTAATGAAGGTTATTTGTACATATGCAGAAGTATCTGATTTTGGTAAAGTGTTGGTTTCATACCCTCAAACATTTCAATGGAAGCAACTTTCTGTCGGGATCTATGGCGACTTATTCTGTATATTATAATCCCTAAGACCTAATAACAATTGCAGCTATGATATTTAAAGAGCACTACAAAGTAGTTCTTGTAGAAAACTTTAGCAAGATTCTAACTGATGTAGTTCAACGGTCGTAGCGGCAGTAGTAGTTTTCCTTGGAGATGACGCCGTCAAATATATCTATAGTTTAGATGAAAGCAGAAGACTGGATTATATCATCCATTTTTCATTATTAGAATAATTGTCTTCCGCCAAGTAGTATCAACATTGGGCTCATTTATCTGTATATCATTATGAGTTTTGAGAATGACTCAAACGCTGAATATGAAGAGATTTAAAATCGTTGTTGTGTCTGTTTATGAAAATTACTGGGAAAAAAGTAATGAAAGTTTGTTGTGATACTGAGCATGGAATTAGGCAAACATTTTTCACAAGTAGACCGTAATTACTGGATGGAGAAGAAGTGAAAATAGAGGAAAGAGTGAAAGAGCCAGAGATAGAGAGAACCATGACATGAATAAAGGGAGAGAAAAAAAATAAACTGGACGGAAAAGTGAGAAACGTATTCTAGTTTATGGGGGTTTGGCAGGAATACCAACTCCTTATTGATTTTTGTTTATTGCAAATCTTTGAATTTTTAAAAAGCTTCAATTAATTAATATTGAAGTATTTCTACAACTGAAAACAGAAATCGCACAGAATGATTATTATACATTCTGGGTGAATATCATATACTTTTATTATAGACTTTGATGTCCCCACGGTAAGGGATTGGTTTTATCAACCAAGTAGCGTTTAATATCATAGAGACTCGAAGCAGTTGTAGTAAGCATAATCATCATATAAGCGCGTTTCTTCGATCTGTACGAAATTCACTAAATGGTTTTGATTACACAGTTTTCCTAACCTTTTGTAAAGTCTTCAAGTTCCGTTGATTCTCAAAAAAAAAAACGGCCCTCGTTGTTTATGCCATATAGAGAATTATCAACTTCGCTATATATGTTACGAGGGTTTTCGCCATGTGAAAGTTTTTTTATCGTGATTCTTGAATCTTCATGAGTCTTCGAACCTTTTTTTCTTTTGTTTTTCACAACGCAATGTTGAAAATATCGAGAAATAGTAGTGGGAAGTCATCCACCATCAGTACAAGCATTGCATTTGGGGTATACTCATGTGATTACTTAAGATCGATTATCATTATTGTATTATATTAACGTCGGTTCACCTCATATATCAACTTGTAAGTACAGGTTTTGTTGAAAAATAAGTCAGTTTTGTTCAATTCAGTTACAACTAGATTTTCATCAAAAATCACCACTGATTTAAAGTCTTCTGACCATGTCGTTCCTCTAAGTACTCATTGACTTCAGTGCCGACCTGTTTTCTTTGAAGGGTCCAATCGTTTCATCTTTTCGAAATTTTGGTTATAAATAATATAGTTTTATTTGAGTAGTTGGGTCATCTGCTTTTGAACCCAATATGATGCTGTATCATACTTAATTTTGCTTCTGGAACATGTATCCAGCATTTGCTGGTACAGCCACATTCCGATCAAAACCCACCGCCGCGGCGGAAAATTGATGGTTCATTCCTTAGCTATATTGATCACTGGATATATCTCTAAGATAAATAAATATGTCAACCAAATCATAATAGGGCTTGTATTTGTTGTCAATTTGTTTTTTGGTATTGATTCAAACCTTTACATACGGATCGCTGGATAAACATTTTTTTAGTTTATGGTCACTGACCAATTCCAGATCTGATGTACATCTATTTCGACACATTATATAGGATCCCTGGAGTAAACATAGTATAAGGAAGTAATAGGGTGCTGAATCTAGATTATGGACATTCAATCGAATAATCATGGATTAGTTAAAAAGTTGTACTAGCAGCATTATATCTACTTCAAAGTATTGATCTGAATAATGTCAAATTTGTCACAACCAAACTCTGGTCCGTACTCTTTGAGCATGTCCATACTAGTTCCGTATCATGCCGTAATTTTTCCTTTCTATGATAAAAATATACATTCAAGTTCCTGGTTTCTCATGGAATTTTAGAGAAACACGACTTCCTTTTGAAAAAAAGCACATTGGTGCTCATTTCCTATTTAAACTTCGGCCTGTCAAAATGATCATGAAGAGATGTCTTAATCTGTAACTGTTTATAATACTGAAAAGATAGTTTTTTCGTGGTGTTCTCCGAGAGATGTCTGGATGTAAGGGTATACCGCGTTGGATGACGAAAAGACCACATTTTTGAATAATTACAAATTGATTTGGAAAATATCAATATTATGAGGAGTGAATTTTATCTCGTTGAATCAAAGAAGCGGTACCGTGAGAGCCAAAATTGTATGTGATATCGCAGATCTGAAATGGCTTGTGAAATTAGGTAGATCTGTTGAAAGAGAGTTTATTCTTTCAATTCATGAGATAAAGGATAAACAAAGAGTAACTACACTGATCTAGTTCATTTTTCATTCGAAAGCTGGTTCATTGGAAATGAGGTGCAGAAAATGCCTCTTTTCTCATCATGATTAGTATTCTTGAATCACAACCTGATACACTCATGAGTGGAAAAGAGTCCTCATAAATATATTTGTCTAGGATATCCGATACCATGTGAAAAAAAAGGATATTGTTGATGTCTATAGTTGCTGATTGCATGAGTTATTACTTTGTGAAAATGTCAAAGAAATCGATTGTTACTTTTCGAAAGTCTTAGAGTTGAATATGTTTTTGTATACGCGCCGTGGAGGCCTTCATGGTATAGCGACCGCTTCTCGATTACAAGTACGTGGGTTCGGATCCTTGCATGGGTACTGGTCCCCTTGCACGGTATCAAACGTTGAAAGGTTAGGGCCTTGTCTTTCCTAGCTCGCCCAAGTCTTTCGAAGATTTCTGCGTGTTGCTCGTGAAGGTGCAGCCGGTTGACGAAAAGACAACAAAACGAAAATATGGTTGGTAGTTGAACTTAACATTTAGTAGCTGATTCGCATATTTCGTAGTGAGATCTTAGGTATGCTTGTGATTGAATATATCAACAAGATGTATGGTAAAAAATGAAAATATGTAAACAATTGATAATTTGTGTACGCAAACAATTCTGGGTATTTTTTCCCATTCGGAAGACAGTTGTAGTTGGATATTTTGGATTGGAAAACCATAGCACCTAGGGCGCGATCCCAAATTGGATGGGGTGACTGGCATACTTAGACGGACATTTTCAGTAGCAGTTACCAACCGTGCTTGGGAAAAGTAAAGCTCTCCGAGAGATGTCTGGATGTAAGGGTGTACCGCGTTGGATGACGAAAAGACCACATTTTGAATAATTACAAATTGATTTGGAAAATATCAATATTATGAGGAGTGAATTTTATCTCGTTGAATCAAAGAAGCGGTACCGTGAGAGCCAAAATTGTATGTGATATCGCAGATCTGAAATGGCTTGTGAAATTAGGTAGATCTGTTGAAAGAGAGTTTATTCTTTCAATTCATGAGATAAAGGATAAACAAAGAGTAACTACACTGATATAGTTTATTTTTCATTCGAAAGCTGGTTCATTGGAAATGAGGTGCAGAAAATGCCTCTTTTCTCATCATGATTAGTATTCTTGAATCACAACCTGATACACTCATGAGTGGAAAAGAGTCCTCATAAATATATTTGTCTAGGATATCCGATACCATGTGAAAAAAAAGGATATTGTTGATGTCTATAGTTGCTGATTGCATGAGTTATTACTTTGTGAAAATGTCAAAGAAATCGATTGTTACTTTTCGAAAGTCTTAGAGTTGAATATGTTTTTGTATACGCGCCGTGGAGGCCTTCATGGTATAGCGACCGCTTCTCGATTACAAGTACGTGGGTTCGGATCCTTGCATGAGTACTGGTCCCCTTGCACGGTATCAAACGTTGAAAGGTTAGGGCCTCGTCTTTCCTAGCTCGCCCAAGTCTTTCGAAGATTTCTGCGTGATGCTCGTGAAGGTGCAGCCGGTTGACGAAAAGACAACAAAACGAAAATATGGTTGGTAGTTGAACTTAACATTTAGTAGCTGATTCGCATATTTCGTAGTGAGATCTTAGGTATGCTTGTGATTGAATATATCAACAAGATGTATGGTAAAAAATTAAAATATGTAAACAATTGATAATTTGTGTACGCAAACAATTCTGGGTATTTTTTCCCATTCGGAAGACAGTTGTAGTTGGATATGTTGGATTGGAAAACCATAGCACCTAGGGCGCGATCCCAAATTGGATGGGGTGACTGGCATACTTAGACGGACATTTTCAGTAGCAGTTACCAACCGTGCTTGGGAAAAGTAAAGCTCTCCGAGAGATGTCTGGATGTAAGGGTGTACCGCGTTGGATGACGAAAAGACCACATTTTGAATAATTACAAATTGATTTGGAAAATATCAATATTATGAGGAGTGAATTTTATCTCGTTGAATCAAAGAAGCGGTACCGTGAGAGCCAAAATTGTATGTGATATCGCAGATCTGAAATGGCTTGTGAAATTAGGTAGATCTGTTGAAAGAGAGTTTATTCTTTCAATTCATGAGATAAAGGATAAACAAAGAGTAACTACACTGATATAGTTTATTTTTCATTCGAAAGCTGGTTCATTGGAAATGAGGTGCAGAAATTGCCTCTTTTCTCATCATAATTAGTATTCTTGAATCACAACCTGATACACTCATGAGTGGAAAAGAGTCCTCATAAATATATTTGTCTAGGATATCCGATACCATGTCATTCCTAGCTGACATTACCCTTCTGAAGACTTCTGAGAGTTATTCGGAAGAGTACAGTCTGATGACGGAAGGAACAATATTGAAAAAAACAAAATTATCCATCAATATTTTGTTAGATGCAAGAGCAGAAATATGTATGTACCGTCGTTCAGGAATGACGACTTTCTGGCAGAAACTCGTGTCTATACCAAACTTTCCCTTGGGGCTGGAAAGTCTGTTTTATATAATTTTGGCGTATCTATTCATCTCTATTCATTGGGCTTATCTCTTTTTTAGAGTACGAATAGAAAGACAATTTATCTGCTTACCGGTTGTCGACACCGGTCGGAGTCTGAAATTACTAATGTGTTTGGAACGAGAGTGAACAAAAAGAAAGCAGGCTAAGACTTGTCGGATCAGGCAATAAGCGCTGGTAAAAATTCACGAAGAGAATGAGCTTCGTCCGTCAAAAATATATAGGGAACTTGTACCGCTGTTTCTGCTGAATGAGCTGTTTGAGTATTTGTGTTTCTAGTCTGAAATCAAAAACTTGAAATGTTTCTCCTACCATAACCTCCTTCGTAATTTTATAACTATGAATTGATAGTTTACATCTACTACTGCATGCCGGCCTGCCTTCCTGCCTGTCTGCCTGCATGCATGCCTGTCTGCTTGCCTGCCTGCATGCCTCCCTGTCTACCCGCCTGTTGCTCTATTAATTTTTTTCTCTGTATTTTTCTTATAAAACACTGTTACAGTTTGTTTCTTCTAGCGACGGAATCTTGAGTCACAGATGAAAAAAATGAGGAAGTTATCATAACTTTCGGGTAAACACGAGACGAAAAACAGATGAATAACATTGAAAACAAAGACGATCAGGTCGGGGAAACTAAGAGTTGTATGTTCGTTAACTCATGAAGGATTTATAGGGAAATTGAATGAAAATTATAGTGGTTTTTATGAGTGGTCTATAGATAATAGATCAATAAATAATCCAGTTTGCGAGTGTCATCACAAAATCAAGATAATCAACAATAATGACGCTTGACATAAGTTACTAAATGGTAAGTTGGAAATCTTGCAGGCTAACGAGGAAGGAAAATATTACGGTAATCTAGAAACCCGTTATTTATAATTATACACTTCTAACTACCAGACTAGAACAAAAACCACGTGACCAAATAAACTCTTGTGACAAAAGAACACGAAAACTGCCTCAAAAAGGTTTCCACCTAATTAATTACACACGACTATTTTTCTGACCTTCCAGTTCTCTGAAGAAAACTGAATATCATGAAATCGTACACGGCTCTTTTTCTAAAAAATACAGTGGTGTTCTTATGGAGTAAACACTACTCTTTTTTTGACATCAAGGATCCGCCAGGTAGAAAACCTGAATGGCACCAGTTTCCTGCTATTTTTTGGATTCACCTATTTTTAGCATGTACTAGACTTAGATTACTATTAGATTATTTTTTACAAAGAAAGAGTAGTATAAAATAAATGTGTTTCTTTCGAGTTGATATTTTTCATTTTGAATTAAATATCATCGGACCTATTACCTAATATTAATGAAGATATAAGATACTTTTATGTTTTGAATCACATTTAAAACAATCCAACCACATCCCTCAAATTGTCAATTCCATTTCTCCTTCAGTATAAAATTAACATTGGAATTTACTCGCATTCAAATAACTCTAGTCTGAGTTTTGGTCAGAAAAGATAACTTTTCGTGCCAACATATTCAAAGTCAACCATCTCCCTTTTTCTCTACCTAATAGTATCTACTTCTCATTCATAGATGAAAATTATCATCGGAATTACCCCTCATTCTTGGAAATTATACATAATTTCGTAGAATGTCTTCACCATTCTTATGAATGGCCATCAACTTTATTTCGGTGGGAAGCTACCTGCAGCGGCTAGGGTCATTTTTAATGTCTGCTACCGGAGTGTCGGCATATACAGGGCGTATTTTATTTTTAACGAATACTTCTGAAAATGTCTCTTCATAATATTAAATTTTTTTCTTAAAAGAAAAACATTTCTATGTAGTCCTACGATTTGAAAAGGCGGTTCTACGAGGGGCGTGAATATTTGGTGGTAGTTACTCCCTTCATTAAAAAACGAGAGGTGTGTCTGTGGGCGGGGTTTGTGGACACAAAAAAATGAGCTTCGTTCTGATTGGCCAGAGAAAAAAACGGAGGGGGGTCATCCGATATAACCAATCTATCTACTAATATTGACTCAATATGAGTTAATACAATTTGTTTCTCTTTACAACATGAATCCCTTCCAAGACAGGTTATCTTGTACGATGGAAAATAGCAACTAAATTCCAACTTTCAGACGCAGATGATTCCACAACTGACTTCATGAACATCCTGTTCATATTTCAAATAAAATCAGTTGAAATAATATTCAATCAATATGCTATCAAACTTGGAGACACATACCATATAGTTTTTTATCACTAGAATCGATCTGAGTGGAATATTCGGTTTGCAATACTTATTCTAGATGTTGAAAACAATATGTAGACAATATTGGATAAGCGATATTGGTAGGAATTATTCAACCATCATTGACCCAATATTGTATGTAACAATATATATTCAGAATAGTTTTAACCAATATTCCACCAATTTTATTAATATAATATTGTTTTTTCAATTTTCACCCATGATAGATCAATATTATTTTTTAATTTACAATATATCTATATTGGCCCAATATGAAACCAAGATTCAGCCAAAATGATGTGCTACCTGGGTACCTGATGGTATATTTTGATGCAGGATTTTTATGGGACCTTGAGTGGACATATATTCCCTGAAGCCATACTCTGGATGCGACATTAAATTGTAATTTTCGATGATATATTGACTCCTTGTTTTTTTAACGGTTTTTTGTTGAGGATCAACAAAAATTATTATTTTAAATTTTACAAAGATATCATAACACTAACATAAAATAAGAGTTAGTTTCAAATGGAAATCTTGTTTGTTTTAGTTTTACAACCCCCATCAAGATGATACCCTCAGATGGCTGGTAATAGCGCAACCAAAGCGACAATAAACGCTACACGATGCTATCACGCCGTATCTGTATTCTCACAAGTCTACAAAGCAAAACCCGAAGTCATTTCGAAGAAATACACTAGCCGCAACTGTCAAGTTGTATTAGCTCTTTTTGAATAATATGTGAACACTGATTCTCATATTATGATTTCTCATTTTGAGGGATCTGATGAATCCAGTAGTTTTAAAAATGTCGTCATTGCGCCTGAATATAGGGAGCGGGTCATTTTTGTTGAGAGAACAAAATAGTGACCAATTTCATACCATTACATATAAACAACTAACGACGTCAAATCTTTTATTTTCATTCGAAGATTTGTCAATTCAGAACTTTATGTACAGGTCTCCCAAAACAGCTGTGTCGGTCATTTATATCAATCTGATATTTCATCATTCATCCACGGAAGGTTTCAACGATCAAATACTACAAATACTAAAAATACTAATAAGCAATACTAAAAATGTGCTGAATACGTGATAATATCATCTAATGTTACATTTTTTTTTCTAACTCAAGTACGTTCAGGGTTGAGTGGAAGAACAATTTATTATAGATCTAATCTCCAAATAAATTGAACTCCGCCCTTTTCTTTCGAAAGCTGTCGCTGTAAAAACAATTGTGTGTATCATTTGAAAAAATTAAAGACGTTAATTATTATTATTATTATTATCTCAACTATAACTGTGCGACAAAGATCGACAGCCGTTCTTCATCGGTCCAGTCTGCATCTCACAGAGGCAGAGCTGCTTTAGCAAACCTATACCTAATACTGGGATGATAATAATAATCTTTATTTCAGAATACTGCAAATAGATTAGTATACAACATTCATTACCAATAGACAGAATAGAGTATCGCCCAGACGATGCGATTCTATGCTCTCTTGCTGCAAAAAGGATGTATGCTTCCCCGCTCCCAAGAGCTTTTGTCGATATTGGAGACACTCGAGAATCATTATCCTCATTCCATATACTTATGGGTATCTACAATAAGCTGTGTATAGTGCCCACTATAGGTAGTCCCGCTGTGATTGGATAAAGCATACAGATCGTATCTAAGTAGCACACTTATATTGGGATAATATTGGATCAAGATTATGATAATATTGGCAAAATATTCAAGAGTTTAATATTGGCAAGAAATGAAATGTGAACATTTTGCGATATTGGTCCAATATCACTTGGACATTTTTCAAATAATATTGATGAAATATTCTCGAATAAATATAGAAAATTTAGTATATTTTCTTTAGCTGACGTATTATATGTAGCCAGCGTGTTCTAACCCAGATTTGAATCGTAATTCATTTCAATACTGTTCATTGAATATTTGGCCATTATTCAAAATTCAACAGTAGTAATATAAGTTTGTAATATTTGTAATATAATACTTATCAGTATCATTATTTCAATTTCGGCGTGAGGTTATCCTAAAAAATTTAAGCACTAAGTAAAGGTTTGAAAGATCTGTTGAGAATTGTTCAAATAGTTTTTAACCAATGTGCTATCAAAATTGGATATGCAATATTGTTCTCTATCTCTAGAATTGATATGAGAGAAATATTGGGATTGCAATATTGATTCTAGATGTTGAAAACAATGTGTAGATTTTATTGATAAAATCTTTTCAGTAGGATCACTAAAATATTGGAAAATTTTTGGATCGTTATTGATTTGGTGAGTCCTTCTATTAGTATTTTGCACATTTCGGTCTAACTTCATATTGTAAAGTTTCTTCATTATGGAATGAATTCACGAATGAATCAGCCACAATCACGGAGTTGTTCACGCTCAAGTATTTAGTTACTGGAATTAAGAAATTGTTGTATTTTTCAAAGATAAGTTCTCAAAAAATAATAGCATGAAATACAATTCATATTCCAAAATAATAAATTTTGTACATCCTTCTGCACACAAATCGTGTCAGTTCGACAGACCAATTTGAACTATCAAATTGATACTGTGATTATGCAACAAATTCTGGATGCGTAACCAGAATATTTTGGTGTACTTTTAGTATTACTATACTGAGGAACACTTAGGTGTTTTATTATAAAGTATGGATTAACAATGAATTGTAGACGAAGGAACGATATTTTATATTATAAGTTCTTTGACAAGACTCTTAACTATGTACATTCATTTACCACATTCTGTCACTACAATCTAAATATTTCATTAGGATGAAGCAATTCTTCATATTGGGTGTTCATCATAAATAACAATATAAATTGTCTATATATCATAACTTGCCCCCTTTTTTTAATAAATAACTAATCATGAATAAAACGACAAGGAGGTTGAATGACTCTGCCAAATCTAGACCTTGAAAAGATTTGTTCATTCTCAGAAGTACCTGCACCATAAGTAAATTTTTCTGATATTTTTTGCATATAATTTGAATCACCGGAACTACTCTGATTAGAAATGATTTCAGTTGAACCTGATTGTGATGCATATCTGTGAACAGGTTGTTGACATTTCACTAAATGTATTCTATTTCTTCGGTAAGTCGATCCATTTTTAGACAGAATAATGTAGGATCTTGGAAATCTTGTTTCATCTAAACATTTCTTGATTATACCAGGAGACCAAGAACTAGTAGGTGTTAACTTGAATCTAACATGATCACCAACATATAACTCTGGTAATTGTTTGCAAGTTCTATCATGATAAAATTTCATTTTTTGTTTTTGAATCTGAACGCTACTTTGATGCTTTTCAGAATTCACAACTTTAGGTTTAAGATTTGATGCTGGAAGTTTTGATGTAATTTGTCTTGACATTAACAACTGGGACGGTGAATGCAGATTACCTTTAGGCGTATTTCTTAACTGAAGCAGTGCAATATATGGATCAGTCATAACTTTTTCCTAGTAAATTTTTGATAACTTTAACACCACTTTCTGCAAAACCATTAGCTTTTGGAAAATACTATATTTGACGCGATGGAATTGAAATATAGATCAGAAGTAGTAAATCAGTGTTTTTTTTAAATCCATCAATAAATGACTGAGATATAGATTATATTTTAGCGCGGAACGTCTTTGGTCTCCGACTCGTCTGTGACGTCACGCCACATGTCTGAGATCGCCACACCACAAATAATTACGTATTATATCCTTAGCCGCGCCAAGACACACATATGTAGTACTTTTAGGTCCAATTAGATCACGCCTCATCAGTTGCACCACTTCTTCCTTTTATTCATGTCATTTGGTATATGAAAAAACAATTTATTGGGGTTTTTAATTGTGTTAATTGTGGTGCTTTCACACATAGGCACATTATTTGTAGGATAGTTTTTTAATTTCAACCATCGTGTAATGAACAATACACGACACGAACGGCGCAAGTGATTGAACACCGATAAACTTGTAAGCACTCTTCGATTCTGCGAATACTAGTCGCCTCGTTCATGTGGCGTGACATCACACACTATGAAATTATTCTTCCAAGCGCAACTTCAAAGTCCTTCAACTTTTTCATTTCTAGAGACATTTCAATGATTCTTTCACATTTTTGTTTAATTTTACTTGCATTTTTAGAATTGATCCATAATGAAAAAATTAAAACTAGTCCATTCTATGGGAATACCATGACGAGCAAAAATTTATTTCAAATTTTGAACTACACTTACTTAATTTAAAGATGACAAAATAGCAATTTCATTATATTTGGAGTAGTAATCTATTACTAAAATGTACTTTTTGCCTTTAAAATAAAAAAAATCAACAGCAACTTTTTCCCATGGTATTGTAACCATTGGACTCGGAAGGAAAGGTTCATTTGGATTAGACGGTCCATATATCAAACAAATAGAGTTCATGACTACGTTTTTTATATCATCTGACATATGTGGCCAATACAGACTTGATTTTTAGACATTTCAATTCCAAAATGACCTTCATGAATTATTGACAACATATGATGTCTCAAGGACTGAGGAACAATGATACTTGTACCATTGAAAACAATATTATTCAAGAGATGAATTTCATCTTTTGATGTTGAAATGATTTTTCACAGAATGACGCAATAGATTGTGTGTCTTTATACCAAGAGTTTTTTAGTAATTGTGAACTTTCATCTTTGGAAGACTCATCAATTATTTTGTTTTTCATTTCTTCTGACAGCAAGACAATGAAGAATCAAATTTACAGGAATTTTCACATCTTTATGTAAATCTGATTTAATATCTGGCAATGGTGTCCTAGATGATGTATCAGCAATATACATCATTTGACCAGGTTTATAAACGACATTTAAATGATAAGCTTGAAGTTTCAATAACATTTTTTGTAATCTAGTGAGTGATTCAGCTAAACTATTCTTGAATAAAGTAACTAGCGGTTTATGATCAGTTTCCACTGTTACTATTTGTCCATAAACATACTGATGAAACTTCTGACAACCAAAAACTATTGAAAATAGCTCTCTTTCTATTGAAGCATAATTTCTCTGAGATTGACTTAATGATTTTGAAGCATAAGCAACAGTTTTGCTATTCTGTAAAATCACTGCTCCCAGGGCTGACTGACAAGCATCTACTGACAAGACAATTGGACAATATACATCAAAATGTAAAGGAACGGGAACATCACTTAACATATTTTTATTATCTTTGAAATTTTTGTCATGACAACTGTTCCACTGCCAAGCAGAATCTTTTTAGCAAACCTCCTAAATATTCGGTTTTTATAGTTAATTTTTTTATAAATGAACCAATGTAATTGACCACACCTAAAATATTTGCAATTCTTTAATATTTGTAGGTGAGGGCATTTCTTGAATGACACTACTTTTTTTAGAATCAGGAGACATACCATGTGCACTGAAAATATTGCCAAGATATTTCAGTTCAGTCTGTAAAAATTTGCATTTTGATGAAGAAAATTTGATATTTAGTTTTTTAGCACAATTCAAATCAGCTAATAATATATTATCATATTCTTCGTTTGTCTTATACCGTATATCAAAATATCATCAATATAAATCAAAACACCTAGTAGATCATGAAATCTTTCTGTCATCGAACTGTGAAAGATTTCTGGAGATGCATTGATCCCAAATGGAAGGCGATTGAATTTGTATCTACCAAATGGTAAATTGAATGTGCACAATAGGGAACTTTCATGATCTAAAGGAATCATCCAAAATCCACTATTCGCATATCGCATCAAGGATAGAAAAATATTTTGCTCCAACTAATTGAGATAGACGGAATCGGAAAATGTTCTCTAAGAATAGCTTTATTAAGATTTCTTTGACTAAGACATATTAGTAGATTGTCATTTTTCTTTTCAACAACAACTGAACTTACCTACTCTGTAGGTTCTGTTATTTTCGAAATGATACCAACCTGTTCCATACGATCGAGCTTTAATTTCAATCTTGTTTGCAATTTGAATGGAATTTTTCTGGGAGGATCTTAACAGGACGTATATTAGAATCTACTGAAAGATGACATTGTTCAATTAGACAACCTAAACCTTCAAAAGCCAATTGAAAATCTTTGATAATATTTTGACAATTATTATTGATGTGGCATACTTTATTGATTAAACCAAGAGTTTTGCAAGTACACAGACCGATAATTGTTTGACAATCCATTATAGTGATAATGAATTTAATTAATGCAATGTTATCATTTCCATAATTGCATTCTAGAACACAACAACCTTTAACTGGAATTGAATGACCACTGAAATCATTAAGTTTGATTTGACTATTTTCAATATGAAGTTTTGACATTTTAAGAGACTTCAATGTATTTTCAGACATTACATTGATTTGAAACCCAGTATCAAGCATTGCTCTTACCTTGTTACATTACATAAAATATCGATATACCATGATTCATATATATTTTCGTGAGCGACATGCCATATGAAAAATTCGCCATCATTTTCAATGAATATCACATTTTCTTGAATATTTTTAGTTGAATCGACATTATTGATAGATTAACTTAAACAAACTTTGGCAAAATGATTCCTCTTTTGGGATTTTTTACACGTGACTCCTTGTGCTGGACATCTGAATCTGTGTACATCGACCACATATTTCTGAATGACCATCAACCTTGAATTTTCCGTTTGAACTTTGACGTTCACTTGACAACCATCTATCCTATAAATATCCTCTTCTTTCAGGATACCGTTGTTCACCTTAACTATTCTGGTTTCTATGTTTTGGAGGTATTCTTGATTGCATAACTCCAACAAATTCTGAGTTAGTTGTAACGTTTTACATAGCTCCAATGCTTTATCAAGAGTCAATTTGACTTATTTTAATAAACATTCTTTAATATAATGATGGATTCATTTAGACCTAGTATCATGATATCTTTTACTAAATCTTCTCTAAGAGTTCCAAATTCACATGAGAAACTTTTATTTGTCAAATCTGTCACAAGTTCATCAATGCTCTCTTCCTGAGCTTGGACTCTGCTGAAGAAAATGTGCATTTCCATCGTAATACCCTTCTTAGAAACAAAGTAATCTTCAAATTTTATAATAAGATCTTCGAATATCACATGCCGGTTCTCCAATGAAGTGTAGAAGCATTGCTACCTTTCGTTTATTATTTTCTTCATCATATCCTGAGGCACAAAGGTATATCTTGAAGGATCTGTACCCATTTTTCCAATTATCAGCTAAGATTTCATCTGTAGATATAGATTTGATTTTTCCTGTCAATCCAGATTTTGTGGGATCATTAATGACTCGGTTTTCATCGTCTGACACCATGCTTTATTACAGAGTCTGGATTTACAATGAATTGTAGACGAAGGAATGATATTTTATTTTATAAGTTCTTAGACAAGACTCGTAACTATGTACATTCATTTACCACATTCTGTCACTACAATCTAGATATTTTATTAGGATGAAGCAATAATTCATATTGGGTGTTCATCATAAATTAACAATATACATTTTCTATATATCATAACACTAGGAATAGGATTTTAATGTTTTTTTACTTAGGATTCAACTACCGCCTTCGTAGAGCAGTGTATATTCGGAAACCTCCAGATAATTATTACAGATAGCAGGCGCGTTGTAAGACGCGGCCGGAAAGTGTTCCCCAAAGACATTGCAAGGACCCCAATAATCCACAAGACTCGCTACTCGTTCTGCGCCCGGTCGGAGCAGTAATTTATTCATGACACTCCTCGACATGACTGTTTGAATCGGTTTGCAAGAGATTTCAACTTGGATTAGCTCCAGTCATAATCACGCGAGTTCCCGACCCCTCTACCCCAGACTTGATCGTTATTTCCTCTCCGCACAGACGAAGGAAAATTTTATTGCAACAGGGCACCAACCAAATCTCTGTCTTGCCAACTTTAGTCATGCCGTCACCCATTTCAGTTATTTTTACACATAATTTTTTCAAAGAATTTGTAAATTGACGATGACAAAATTGCTTTGTTTGCCGCAGACAGATTGCATAACTACCATCTTTGGTGGAAAAACCGAAAGTACTCTTGTACTTTCGGTGTTTCTTTATCAGCATTCTGATTTTCACGAGAAAAGATGGAACTGAAAGATCTTAATGATACGATGAAATTAAAAAAACAAAACTTTTAATGGTCAGAAGTCGGAAATTTTATAGGTACTTGTCAAAATGAAGTTTTCACACCTGTCAAAGTTATACAAATAGGATAAATGGAAATTTTAAATGAAATAATTTCATAGAGTTTAAGTCGCATTAGAATAAAAATATGTAAAGCATAAATAGAAACAAACGAGTACATAATCACTTTTGATTTTCGTAGAACCAGGATTTTAAATGTGATCATAATAAACTACAGTGTGAATAACATTTTACTATAAGAGTCTACATTTAGACCAAGCTATAGAGGTTTTTTCTCCCACAAAAAAGAGACGCAAAGGGCCTATACTAATTTCTATAATATAGTTCGTTACTTAAAACCCCAGTTTTCGCCGCGGCAAAATCGCTTTATGGAATTTTTTAAACAAGTAATAGTGAAAAAAATTAGAACTCTCTTGGTTGGTTGGTTGGTTGAAGGCTGACGAGCGAGATACCGGGTTAACCTTGTGGTTTCCCTTAACACTGATACCAGCTGGGGTCTATTGTAATATTCTGTCGTCAGTGGTTACTAGTTAAATAGGCCTGTGTTTTTCACCAGGTTCAGTAGTCTATTTACTAGGTGTTTCGGATTCATGCCTAGGTTGATCTGTCCGAATATTGTTGAGCTTGTTGAGCAGCGCGTCGCATTCGAAGATGATGTGATAGGCTGTTTCCTCCTCATCACCACAGAGTATACAGTCCACGGTTTCTCTATTTATTCCAATGGTGTGTAGATGAGAACTCTCTTGGTACTTTGGAAATATCAAGATTATTCAAGGAATCTTTTTACAGTCAATGGAACTTTTGTATAGATTTATAAAACCTACAAAATGGATTATCATACGACCGGGTCGGTGCATTTTCCACTGAGAAATCCGAGAAAACCTCTAAAAAGAGACCATCTTTCAAAAATTTATAATTTTTATAAATCTGAATCTGGACAAACATATTGCGGAAACTAATAGATAATAATATGTGGTTCAACTGCGCTCAAGATCTGGGAGTAGAGATCAATATCTACATTTTGTTCATCTTGAATTTTCACCTGAGAGGTGGGAAAATGTCACTGAATGTTGATCAAAACGCTTCAAAGTGCGTTCGAAGTCACTAAACGTTAACTCGAGTTGAGCTCGGGCGACTTCGGCTGCACTTTGAAGCATTTAGAGTAACTTCCCAATGACATTTTCAACACATTTTCCACCTCTCAGGTGAAATTTCAAGATATAAAAAATTGTAGACATTGATCTCTACTTTCGAATGGCCGTTTACGGAATTTAAATCGGCGCATTTACAAAGATTTGCCTTTAAATTGTTCATAACGCAATTGTGCAAAAACCACACATCGGACAGAAACCATCTTGCGCACAGTTGAACCACATATTATTATCTATCAGTTTCCGCGATACTGTTTGTCCAGCTTCAGATTTATAAAAATTATGAATTTTTGAAAAATGGTTTCTTTTTCGAGGTTTTCCCGGATTTCTCAGTGCACCGATCTGGTCATATATAAAACCATTTTGTAGGTTTTATAATTCTCTACAAAAGTTTCCTTACCTGTTGAACAAAAAAGTTGTATTTTTTTTCACTATTTCTTTTAAAAAAAAAAACACAAAACGATTTTGCTGGTGCAAAAACCGGGGGATTCATTTACGACCTATTTTGTGGAAAGTAGTATAGGCCGTTTGCGTCTTTCATTTTGTGTGAAAAGAGCCTCTTATTTTTATCTATAGCTTGGCCTTATTAGGAAAGTCTTTCATTTGATATATTCCTAATAGTTATAGAATGCTCTGCTTCATAGCATGCCATTTATTGTAGAACAGAATTCTACCACGGTTAGTGATTTTACTTCTTCTGGAATTTTCACAAAGATTGGGGACAATAATAATTTAGGTCAATCTGTGAATATTTTAGTCTTAGGAATTCATTATAGATATTGGTCTCGTTCGGATTGTTGTAGTTTTGTATGTAACTGTAGATATGATATTTGTTAGTATTCTAACAGCTCTTCCCTGCAGACTAAACATTGCGTTGCTGTAACAAAAGTGCCCCAAGCCAAAATTGCAAAACAACCTTTGATTGAAATAATCCATGATATGCTTTCCAACATACTTCATAGGTTGCTAGTGTAAAGCTTCCTTAGAAGAAATATATTTTTTGAAAGCTTCTTTGCAATGAGTCGGCGTGGTTTTTTAAAGTCACGAAGGATTATCCGTTATGTTATTTCACTCGTTGAGTAAGAATTTATGTGCTATAAACCATTAATTATATTTGGCCATCTTTGTCGTGATTTTTTCGATAGATGGATATTGGCAAAATCTGTATGAATATTTGTGGTTTTATCAGCAGATAGAATTAACTTTGTGTCATTCATCTTTGTGTCATTGATTCAACATCATCGATATATACATCAGAAAAATAAGAGGACCCTGTGGAACTCCATGCTTTACATGTGTCTACTTTGATGATTCTATGTTGAAGTAAGTATTTTGTTTTCTTTCAAGTAAGTAACTCTGAAATTTCACTTGGAACAATCAAACTCCTTTCAGAGGTCATAGAATGTTGCACCCACAAATTGCTACCTCTCAAAGTATTTGTTACTGCTTCGAATAGCTCAAATATTGCCATCACATTTTCTGATACTACATTGACAGTTTGTAAGAATATTTTCCGATGCGAGGTAAGAGTACTTTAATTGTGCTTTCAGTAAAAATTCATTTATTATTGAAATGGCTGAACTCAAGGTGATTGGCCTAAAATTTTCGAGTGATTATGTAAACTATTTTGTATATAGGAGTCCCTTTCAATAATTTGAAACTTTCTGAAAAAACTCACTATCTGATACTAAGAATGATTTTATTAATGGAAATATGATGAAATTTCTTTAACGATCTAATTAGGATTGTATTAATTTTGTATTTATCTTTGCTTATTTTCTAGACTATTGCAGAACCATATCACTAGGAGTATTTGCATATAGTCGTACCCAGAAGAATATGTTATCTCGGAAACGATGCCGTTTACTAATGAATGAGTTTATTTGGTAGAAGACTAGAATGTGTTATTAAGAGGCCATGAGCGCGATCATATTTGGAGCGTTTTTTTAGGGTAAAAGGGTCAATTAATGACTCAAAAAAGGTTCGTCGTATCGATTTCAAACAAGGACAGGATTCTACAGGACGTTCTATTCTAAGTACGTGCTGTAATGGAAATTGAAATTTCAATCCACTTTTTCACAAAAAATATCTCAAAAATGTTCCAAAAATGCAGTTACTTTGAAACAATTATTTGGGTAGATAGTCAAGTAATTTTGGAGCAAGTACATAGATCAATGTTTTACCTTTTTTTGATACCAAATTCATTGTGATTGGATAAAGATGGCTTCAAATTTTGATGGAAGAGAAATACCATTGTGGCTACCTCGATTATCTGTGAAAAGCACCGTGAGGTGCTGCCGCAGACGTATGTGTAGTGACTATCTCTATATGTGTTAGTAACCATGAGAATAGAATGTTTAGAGAACGAGATTATAAAATGTCAAATATTGTTAATATATGATTTTCTGAACTGAAGTAGATATTATTCTATATTGGTGACCCCAACATGATTTGTAATGCCCAGACAGCGTCAAATTAGTCCTGCAGTTCAACCCCTACAACATCGAGAATCAACACCGTCAATGGTTAACGTAAAATTACCAGAATTTTGTCCTAGTGATCCAGTAATATGGTTCGTGCAGGTAGAATCAATCTTTCTTAACAAAAACATTTTGGAATCAAAGACAAAGTACAACCATTTAGTGTCTGCTTAATCACCAGAAGTTGTCACTGAGGTACGTGATATTTTATTGAAGCCATCTGAAGATATGCCTTACGAAATCTTGAAACAAGAAATCTTCAAACGTTTCACGATTTCCACTACGAAACGAATTCAATTGCTAATAATGTCCAAGACTGATTTTGATGAACAGAAACTTTCGCGAATACTCATATATATGCAACAACTTCTGGGTGAAAATTTTCAAGAAATTATTGAATAATTTTTCAAAGAATTATTTCTGCAACGTT
Organism: Chrysolina oricalcia; assembly: GCA_944452925.2. Lineage (NCBI taxonomy): Eukaryota > Metazoa > Arthropoda > Insecta > Coleoptera > Chrysomelidae > Chrysolina > Chrysolina oricalcia. Next base: position 41,853,396 of record OX101818.2, on the reverse strand, counting down.
TACCACGTGAAATCAAATTAGTTTTAATTGCTAAGAAGGATGAGATATTCTATAAATATACATAGAATCGAACGTCCTCTAGAAACCTGTCCTTGTTTGGAATCGATACGATGAACTATTTTTGAGTTATCGGCTCTTTTTCCAAAAAAAAAACGTCCCAAATATGATCGCGCTCATGGCCTCTTAACACGTTCAACGCGAGTATATCTTTTTCGATGCACTTAGTTAAAACATTGTGTATCTTAAAAGATACACCAACTAAATTTCTGTTTTGGACGTGTGTATCGCTAAAACACACTTTATATACATTTTAGATAGTAAATTATAAGCACTGGCCTCCTAGAATTTCCTCTGAAAAAGGAGGTTTTGGATGGATGAAGGTTTTGTTTGTTAATGACGTAAATGATCAGATTATTGAAATCAAATTCCTAAAAACCACGGAAATGTTCAACCAGTGCTTGGCGCTGAACGTGTTAAGCTTAATGGTCTTGTCAATAAAATGCATTTTTTACAATAGAGGTAGTATTACTAATATGTGGTTATAGTAGCTGGACATATGTTTTGTCAATTCATGAGTTGGTAAGCTTATAGTATCAACAATTGGACGTAACAGCACGGTACAGCCTCTTGATGGTGCCGTCCAATGAAGAAGAACTTTTTGAGCGGTTTTCAGTTCTGATGTTTCCTTGTGTTGAGTCACGTTTCAGTTTCTTACACAATATCTTCGTTGAAGACAACACTTGCACTGCTTTTCTAAATTGTGAGAGTCACGGAACTAAAGTGGTTCGGATTCCACTTTTATTTAAACTGCTCGCACAAGCTCTGCTTTTGCGGGGTTTTCTCCGAAAACCTTAGAGTTTCGAAAAAAAATTTTTTCACAAGACCGTTGAATCGGTGGATCGAACCCACGACTCTACGCTTGAGAGCCGAACGCTCTACCAGCCGACCACCACGGCTGAGTAAATGATACATCGAGTCTGCAAGAATATCTCAACTGTCAAAAATCCCGGAAAATCTTCATCTCCAAGCAAAGTTACGTAATCCAAGTAACGATGACTGCGAAAGACTTTCAAGTTTCAGCTAAGAAACTGTGGCCATTATCGGAATAAATTTGAATCAGTTTTATCCCAGGAAAAAAATAATGTCGTAATCGCATTTTTACTAAATGAAGGGACCAATCTCGTTGAAATTCTAATTAGTTATAGAAAATGAATTGAGTTTGTTCAATTCACAGTAATTTTCACTGGGACGAGGGATTCAATTGACGAGATTGAGGAGAGCAATGCCTACCTACTGACAAGTGAGTCCATTTGGAAAATTGCATTTAGAAAACTGATTTGGAAATTACTAATTACTTTAGTCTGCTGAAGCTCGTGTTTGACTATACGAAAAACATTTGAATATTTCATTGGGAGAGATAGTTGAAATATCAACTTTACTCTATACGAGGGGCGATACTTGCACGAAAAAAAATTAGTAGTAGCAAGTTAAATTTACACGCGTCACCAAATGAAAATTGGCATACTATCTGGGACAAGTATAAGCTTTATTAGCCACAAGAAAAATTAGATTACTGAATTTGATCACTTGCTGTTATTGCAGTAGGTGCTCAGTTGATAACTACTATTGACAAGTAAATTTACTATTGATGAAGAAAGATTAACTCTCGAATAACTCATTTACTTAAATCTACAAAAAATACATTAGTTATTCAGTATTCTACGGCAGCAACATTTTCAGATTATTATAGTTATTTATAGTTATTCTGATTTACGTGGCCTTATCCAATGACTTACTTTTGAGTACTAGCTTTCATTCCATCTTTGGCATCAGGATATACCAGACTCGATTGAAATATTCACTTGCCCTCAGTTTACAGTAATAAGTTTTTCAAAGAAGGATCATTTGTACTTCATAATGCCTTATTTTCAATACATTCATTTCATCCTTAAATTCTCAATGAGATGAATGGTTCGGTTGCACCAAGGAAGCAATGATTCAGTTTATACTATGAGAAAGTGTACTGGCACTGGCATAGCATACACAGGCTAGCAAAATACACTACTCAAGGAAAACAGGAGATTGCAGTTTTCATGAAAATATTATTTCGTGAACTATTCGTTGATATGGAAAGATGTATACAACATTTACAGAAACCATCGCCTCTGGCCACCCTTTCTGGATTACCCAGTACAACCTGTTCCAAAATTAGGAATTTCGGAATTTTGTTAAATACATTTGTATTCAGTATGAATGGATGAACAAGTAGGTAAGCAAATATCTTTCCTCACTAAAATCATAACAAATCCAAGTTATGTACAAAATAAAGTAGAATTAGAACGTTCTGAAAATTGAAAAAAATGTAATGAAGAAAGGAAATAAAAATATGGAGATTTTTAATATTTTTATTAAAAAAAACTGTTGTCCAGTCCTTTGAAAAATTCTCCTGATCATATTTGGTATACATAAAATGTCAATACTCTAGAAATGTTAGGTCAATATCCACATCCTACATAACATCAAGTGAAATACATAAATCATACTAACGCTATTCACACAACAGTAATAACAGTATAATTCTGGCACACGATGTAATATGTCCACATACAACTACTAATTCAAATGCTGGAATTGGAATGACGCCAATTTTTCGAAAACGCATTATCAACACCCCTTAACAGGTGCGACGGTTTCTTCTGATTGATCCCGAACTGGTCGAGAATCAACAAGTAGGTGAACACGTTATACATTTCCGTAGGAATACCAAGTTATACTGCAAATAAATTGTTGGATGATGCATGTAACACGAGTTTCTGTACTAATGATATATTTTTCAGGAACTCAAAGTTAATAAATATGAAAATACACTTTTCCAGCGCTAGTAAAATGTTGACCTAACATTTTACCATTGTTTAAATAAAAGTAAGTTATTATGGATTGACGTGGCCGTTAATTGATGGAAATTCATAGTATATGACACTAAGGTAAACGCGATTAAATTTCCAGAGATTTATCGTCTTCTTATTGACTTCAAAATAAGGATAATATGCTTAATTATTTATAAAGGTTTCCTTAAATCCAACGCGGGAACGTGGGAGCGGGAGCGAGATGAATCCGAGACTAAATTCTATCAAGCAACGAAATATATATGGTTTACTACGAGTACTATTTTTCTAGCAATTCACACGGTTCAAAAGTTCCGTTCCCGCTCCCGCGTTCTCGCTTTGGTTTGACGGAACCCACGAAATCCAAGAATATACCTTTTCTAAAGCGGCAGCTCCACATAGCAGTGGACTGCGTTAACAGCGACTGTTATGTAGGCGTGGCCATACTGTCAACTGTGAATCATACGATTGTGATCATTTTCGACCGTTAGGTATAGCCAATGACAATGTCATTGGGTATGGCAGCTTCTACGATTAATAGAAACTTTTCTACTTTTGCTATCGCAGTTGATGGCAGATGCACATGTCAAAAAAATAATTATATAGCGAAATTAAAACGTATTGTGGTCTCGGATGAATAACATTTTTAAGATTAATCCAGTTATATGAAGTTATGGAACATAAAATCAGCAGACTTTAAAAATAATATGAAAAATAAAGCTGCACTGTCCAGTATTGCGAAAAAATGGGGTTACCTGAAGACATAGTAGAAAATAAGATAAACTGAGTTAGAGCCACATAGGTATTATCTGATAGAGCAGAAAAACATTAATATCAGGAAAAGATAATGGCGTGCAACAGAAAATCCGTTCGCAATATCCTTCTGCAACCTACTTTCATTGTTCACCCCACAAACTGAATTTAGTTGTAAATGATTTGAATTCTGTTCTACATATACAGAACACTATAGGTTCGGTTTAGTCTTTTATTCGATTTTTTAAGACAACTGGTATCACATATTTCATTGTTATGTGAAACTTGATGGACTGCAAAATATAAATCGATAGGAATGTTTTCTGATAAAATTCTCGATGTACACTCAGCAATGCAAATCATAGCTTCAAATGATATCGATGAACTATCTCAAGTGTTTGAAATAGATTGGGAAAATTCTGTTGCGCGATTCTACGCATCATTCAAAGGCGCAAAATATATAGCGGAAATATTTGATATTGATAATAGATCTCCAAGAATAGTGAATAAACAAATGTATCGATCTAATATCCTCACTTCTTCAACTGAAGAATATTTTAGACTCAACATTTTCATACCTTATTTAGATTCATTGCTAACATCATTGTCTTCTCGCTTTTCGGAAGATTCGCCAGTATCCTTTTTATTGTCGTCATTACACTCAATTAATATTGATATAAAGAAAGGTTATTAATGAGGATACTATACAAACCCTGATGACAAAGTATAAGTTGGACAATTTTGAAGCAGAATATGATACTTGGGTCACTATTTGAAAAAATCGAACAGTTGATGAGAAGTATAATAACTTCGATTTTTCTAAAGTGCGGCTTCAAACGAGTGTGTATTTTCCCCTCTATACTAAAAGCCATTAAAATATTCATAACTATGCATCCAACAACATGTTCTGTGGAAAGATTAATTACCTTAAGAAGAGTAAAGACGTGGCTGAGAACAGAGACTGTCAGGAATATTTATACTGTGTGTTCATAGAAAAAGGATCGAAGAAAATAAACAAAATATAATTGCAGAAACTAGTAACCTATTTGGTTCAGACCGTGGAAAATTAAAATTTTTATTCAAATAATGTTTTTTTTTGAGTAATTTTAGTATATAAATACTTTGTTTCATAGGTACCAAAAAATATGATTGTACAGGGTCCTGCAACTGATGCGCTCCGGTGGTCCACAGCGTCTAAACGGCGCAACTTAAAATTTTCTTTCGAATGCAAGCATGTTTCCTTCTTGAGAAAGTATCTTTAGAAAATATTCCGAAGTATACAAAGTGACCCAGAAAAGTACACCAAACCAAACATATGTTTTTTGTAATAGAACACCCTATATTTCATCACATGGATGAATAGAGATTACTTTGACCATTCAAGGAATATAGGGTCATGTATATTCATTAACTTTATTTCTGGAGATATTTCGATATTATTGCAAAAAACATGAGTTATTCAACACTCTGTAACTCCTCGTGGAAAACTAATTCTAAAAACTTATGGGAGTCGAAATGACTCCACTATGGTCTAGTTTCTGTAACATGACACACAGTTGAAATTTCATGACTTTTTGTGTACTGGATACATCCAAACGCAAATTGAAAGATATCTTGGTTTTTTCAAATGAAAACCCAAACATTCAATTTCAGTATTGGAAAGGCCATAAAATTTTCTTTCTAATGATGTATCACACTTGGTATTTATGTCACCATGTAAATAAGGAATGAATGAAATGCATTAGTATAATTTGTGATGTACTTTAAAGTCAACATAAATTTTAGTAGATGAACAATTTAAAAATTATAACATGTGTTCAAAATGTCCTTCATTCTCCCGCAGACAAAAACGAATACGTTTTATGCAAGATGCTTCTACCCTGCCCAGTGTTCCTAGGGTAACATTACCGATTGCGTTTTTTATACGTTCTTTCATATTTTTTTTTGTCGTTGGAGTCTTTATATAAACGAAGTATTTTATGTATCACTATAAAAAAAACCGTTTTCGTCAGATCGGGTGATCTAGGCAGCCATCTTCTCTTCCCTCCTCTACTGATTCACCGGTCTGGAAAAATATCATTGAGGTGGTCCCTGACATGAATTGAATTATGAGCCGGCGCTCCATCTTGCTGCATCGACATTATGTTTCTTAAATGTAAATTCACATTCTCCCAATAATTCCACCCCACACATTCAGAGACCATCTGTGCTACCTACCTACTTGCCGTATTATCCTTGAATTTTGATCCGTTTGATCCGAATAATAGTGAAAGTTGTGTCTGTTCAATAATTGTGAAATGTTGCTTCGTCTGAGAATAGAACATTTGAAAGAAATGCTTATTTTGTTGTAGTTTTTCCAACGCCCAATTACAAAAATTCATGCCATTTTGAAAATCAGTTTCAAGCAGTTTCTGATGGAGCTGAAGACGAAGTTATGTCGTTTCAGAATTCTCTGAACTGATGTCTCACTCATTCGCGTAGTTTCACCTATTTCTCTTTGACTGGCAGTTGGATTTTCTGTGACGGTTAATAGTACATTCAATTGATTTTCCTCATTCGTCCCATGCTTGGAACGAATTATACGAGTATTTGGATAATCCACTTTTCCAGTTTCCAAAAATCTATTCAATTGAATCCTTCTTTCATCAGGATGTCTCCTATCAGGATATTTAGCCACATACAATCTGCTAATACCTAGAAGACAATTTCTCTCAGTTTCTCTACTTACTCTCTACTATTACTCAACTTTCTTGGAGATAATCTTTTCAAACGAGAAAGACAAATGAAGTACAAGTGTAGGAGAGAGTTGAACAGTGTGAAAGTGATCTCGATTAACTAGAGCAGTCTTAAATGAACAATCCTAATGATTGCTTGCACTCTACTGATACTACAAAACAAAACCCTACAACATCAATGTGTTGAGGACCCAAGGGCGGATCCAGGCAACTTTTGTGGGGGTAAAACATATTTAATTATTATGCATTTCATACATACGTTATTCACGTGGAGAAGTAAATACCAAGTGTGATACATCATTAGAAAGAAAATGTTATGGCATTTCCAATACTGAAAGTGAATGTATGTGTTTCCATTTGAAAAAACCAAGATATCTTTCAATTTGCGTTTCGATGTATCCGGTACACAAAAAGTCATGAAATTTCCACTGTGTTTCATGTTACAGAAACTAGACCATATTGGAGTCATTTCGCCTATCTTCAGAATTAGTTTTCCACGAGGAGTTACAGAGTGTTGAATAACTCATGTTTTTTGCAGCAATATCGATATATCTCCGGAAATAACGTTGATGAACATACATGACCCCATATTTTTTGAATGGTCAAAGTAATCTCTATTCAACAATGTGATGAAATATAGGGCGTTCCATTACAAAAAACATAACTTTGTTTTGGTGCACTTTTCTGGGTCACCTTGTATACTTCGGAATATTTTCCAAAGATGCTCTATCAAGAAGGAAACATGCTTGCATTCGGAAGAACTTTTGTATCAAATCACATATATTAACTTTATCATCAAAGAAGTTGCGCTGTTTAGACGCTATGGACCACCGGAGCGCAGTTGCAGGACCCTGTATATTTATTCCTCCACCTCTTGAGATAATTGTGGTTTGTGGTTTGTTGTTCCTTGAAAAATTACAATTTTGAGTACCTGCCCCCCCTCTTACTTTAATCATGGCGACGCCCATGATGATAGCCGTGGAATAGGTTCAGGCACTGATCCACTCTACGTGCCAACACCTACCTTGGTTTGCGTATATGCATTTTTTGAATGATGTTATACCTAATTGCAAGAAAAACTACGTCTAATCTAGAATCTCAAGAAACCCATATAATTTTGCATGGCAAACGGGTGAAATTATGAAATATCCTAGTTACTGTCAATCCCCAATTCGGTTAAAAAATCATTTTCCATATGAGACCGTGGCCTATTCAATAAATATGTTTCTACCCAGTACTTTGTCTATTTTTATTTCCGTTTGAGCAATATATTTTCCTGTAATAGTTACTGCACACTTCATCACTTAATTTTTTATTTTCTGGCGCCATTTTGATTGTAGGTATATTCACTGATTTTTAATTAGCATGCCAAACAGGATCTCGTAGTACAACTATCGCAGTTGTAGTATCTCTCACTATGTAGTCGCAATTGTTATAGCAGTTTACTGCTACGTGAAACTGCCGCATAAGTGGTTTAGATGCCATTTTTTCCACAATCATTCATAAATTGTTAAAACGTTTATCAGGATATTGAACTGTCACACCTGACACAATACACAAATAACTGTCATTTGATTTCTCAATAATTCTGAACTATTTGCCAAAAAAGTTGTCTCATTTAGAAAATTCACGTTATAGTCCACATTACATTACATGGTGATTTTCGGAGATTTCAAAAAATGTATCACTTGTGTCACAAAATATCCAGCAAATTCCTTAACAGACTGCTTCAGATGATGAAACTTCTTATTACAGTCACAACTTTGTCGGTGATTCTACAGATAATAAGTTAAATTAGTTCGACAAGTGTTCATACCCGGAGTAATAAACCGTAGCTTGCCGAAGCTCCTCCTATACTTTATAGTCCTACTGACTTGCAACTTTACAACTCCAAAGCTCACGTAAGCTTTCTCGTTTAGTTACTAATTTGGACATAAAGCAAATAAAGCTCTCGGTCTTGTCTTCTTACGACTAAACTCTTACGGCTAACTTTAGATCCGTCTTAGGCCAGTTTTTGATTAATAACTATGAAGGGTTGGGATAGTAACCGCCCTGCTTTCGTAGAATTGAGAGAAGTTGGTAGAAACTTCCCGAAATCGATGTGAGTAAGAATAGGAGTATCAGAATTTGTGACGACTGTTTGGGGTTGAATCAAGGAGTGGATTGAAAAACACCATACCGTATTTTTGAGACGATCAGTATTTTTTTTTATTTAAATAAAATCGCATCCACCTTTCGGTTATTAGCGAAGGAACAGTATATAACAATGTAATTACAAAAAATACTATTACATCATAATGAATAATAATAAACACTAATATTTATAATAATACCAATGATTATAGATTGTGGAATACACCAATGTCTTTCAGATAATTTATCAAGTTGTGGGTTTGACATGATTGATCTAAAATTAATGATAGTTCTTGTGGAATTTTGTGTGTGTCTCATTAGAAAATCTTGGACAGTCCACTAGAAAATGTTTCACACTCAACTGCACATTGCAGTCTTCGCATACTGGTATGGCACTACGTTTGATGAGGTATACATGGGTGAGTCTTGTGTGTCCGAGACGAAGGTTCAATGATTGGTTTGACCGCACGTAACTTGGATTGGGAGGTTTGCCATTCACTTTGCCACTTATCGAAAGGCCTTTTCTGAGGAAGGCTTTGACATCGGAAGAGATAAAGCTACCGAATGTTTCGGCATTATCGTTACTCACTGCTTGACGCGTTCTTCTGTCTGCCTCTTCATTACCGTGGATTCCGATATGGGATGGGATCCAGATGAGGTCTACAGTTTTTTCATTTTTCGCTACGAGATTGTTACGGGTTTATTTTGCACTAGAAACCCCTTTCTGTTTTGATACAATAACATCAGAAATTCTCTGCCATTGATATACACTTTCCACTCTGTACGCCACTGTTTCAAAATGACAACTTGATTGTTTTCATGTATAGCTTGTTCCGAATGTAAGTACTTACCTTTGCCGTACTAGTTCGAGCATGAACTGGCCTTTATCTAATGACAGTTATCAGTTGTTTTATTTTGCGGTATGACAGCGTTATTTTGTAAACATAATTTTGGTTAGTCTATTGTTTTGTGTTTAGAACACAAAACCGTAACATTCCCACTCTATCTTGTGTCATTGACGTATCTACTTCACTTTCGAATACTTGACCTTGTTTGTGTTTGGTTCTGAGATTGAGAGGCTGGCGTTTTCGTCCTGGTTCAGTTGGCAACACTGAATCTTTAGGTGTTCTTTTCATTTGAGTCGTTGTCCAACAATTGACCCAAGGAGTAGATCCGAGTAGCTCGAGTTAGTTCCTGGACTGATTTCACAGAACACGAACGAACAAGGAAACGCCTTGTCAGATAGTGACAGTTTTGACTTTGACGTCTGAGACATATTTTTTTTGAGTGACGAATTTCTGGTTCATTATTTGTTCTTGATGAGTGACTGACCTATTTTGAAGTTTTCTAATTAAACTTTGATCAACGTTGATGGATCTTGGAAAAATTCATATCTGGAGAGTTTCTCATATTGTTTGCGATCTTTGACGCTATATATTTTCAAAAAATCTCCTTTCGCTTTGCGGATTTTTGAGGTTAGAAGTCATTTCATCATTGTGTGAAACCACTGGAACGAGAAACTAGCTATCAGACAGCAAACAGACCACCAAAGCTGTTATCAGAACCCTCCCACTTAATAGAGGTTAGTATTTGCATTTCGGCTCTACTTATAGCCCCATGCAAGTGTAATCCGAAGTCAGACTGATACAGTTTATTCTAGGGTGTTCCGCTGCGGCTATTGCTCTGCTACCACTCTACTACTACACTGTTACTGCTTTGCTGCTACTTCTCCACTACAGTTTTATTGCTCCGCTATTTCTACTGTTTCGTTGTTCCACGGTTCTTTCCACTGTTCCACCGCTGTGATTGTTCATGCTAAACTGTGGTTGTCCCGCTGTATATCTGTTGTTCAGCATTCCTTCGCTGTTCGTCCCCATTGTTGGTATTCTTCGTTGATGGTATTCGTCCCAGCTGTACATGTACTTCGATTTATTGTGTCATACCCACTGTGTACCTGTATACACCAAGGCACTGATGAACTACAACTACAATAATGGGTGAACTGGCATGTTTGAGAAAATCTGCATAGTATCAGATAAGTTAAGAATAAAACTGCCCCTAAGGCATAAGTATCCATAATTGTAAGCTATCATCGTGCCGTCACAGGCATAGCCCTCACTAGAGGTTTCATATTGATATAATCAAACGATACTCTCAATCATAGCATTTACTTGAATTCATCTTGGTGGTACCATATTTACATTAATTTCACTCACTTTTGTATTGTGTGCCGAACTGTGCACATACAGTATGTGTAACATAGATCAATATATTTTATTAGGAAGGGACATGACTATTTCTTTTATTCTGATCCAAGTTATCCAAGCGTAAGGGAAGACAAAACCTCTACATATTTATATATTATTTTTATACCATTTACAGGTATCTATTGTTTAATATTTAAGTAATATTAGTGCAGTGGGTTGTCCCATTCCATCAGGGTGGATGCGGATTTTTCACTGGCGATAAATCCGTGGCGCTCCGGAAAATTAACCCCATATTTCAATCTTATCGAAATCAATTTTTATTGTCGAATCCACGCCTACTGAGCTACTGGGGTTGTTAGCGGCGTGAAACATACTTGCACATTCACTGCTCTCCTTTTCTAAATTTCGACCCTGACAAGATCCAGTTGTGTCTTGATTAACTGCCCGACAGGATGTTTTGTAAACACGTTTTGGATAGTTTGAATGGAACTCAGAGAATCCGTTGAGATGACAAATCTTTTACCATCTGTATTTTCGTTGTTTATGTTTGGATCGCTTGGATTATTGCATATAATTCTGCTGTATGGATGCTGCTGAGACGAGGAAGTTTGTCGTCGTGGTAACCGCAATATGGCATATGTCAGAAAAATTGATTTCTGGATTTTTGAATCTACGTAATCAAAATCTGTAATGTTATGCACCGCAATGAGTTATATATCAATCAACCAACCGGGTACCGAACAAGCATCTTGTTGCAATATGACAAAATTTTAACTAATGCGATTTGGTTACAGTAATATGACGTATTTCACAGACTTTCGCAAAGATGACAAAATTGACATACAACGTATTGCTGTTACCACGACGTTGTATTGTAATGTACTGTCGAAACCACTGCACATCCCACTCCTTCGAAGGACTTGGGAGCATCTGTGTAAATTTTTTCTGAGTCGTACTAAGTTGTAGCTAGAATATCATTGAGGGAGTTTTTAATGACGTTGGGGTTAGTATTGGTTTTATCGTATTTCAGAAGACTTGTGTTGCACAGAGTATTCTTTTGAATTATTTGTGAAAATTTCAAAAAGTATACGATTCCGGAGACACTGCAGCAAATAAGACTAACAGCCGTATGCATAGTCAATTCCAGCGACTCGCCAGAGTTTCGCCGCTTGCTACACAAGAACTATAATGCACAGTCGAGCTCCAAAAAAGTGGTACATCGCCAGCGTTTCGCCAAAATGTCACTCTTTTGGAGCTCGACTGTGCATTTTAATCCTTGTGTGGCAAACGGCGAAACTCTGGCGAGTCGCTGGCGATTGACTATGCATACGGCTATTATTGTACTCAATCAAGTAACTATTTGGACAACATTTCTATTTAAAATAATTTGACCTTTACATGGATTGCTATCTAATGCGTCCCAATATACCGAGTGTCCGTGGAAGGTGACTCGCCTCTACAGGGTGTTTCAAATTCGATCCTGACCATTGGGATCTCGGAAACTATGAGAGATACGAAGATGGTTGAATTAGAGCAAAGTTGCGCATTTACCTGACTAACAATATGCCGTTGAGAAAGTTCTGAAATTCCGAGTATATCCGGAGATATCCGGAAAAAATCTGAAATTTCGGTACATGGTTTTTATTTTTTTTTGGCGTTATTTTTCGTAGGATTCAAAAATGAATTGCTCTTCCACATTGCTACTTTTTACTGCTACAAAATGGTTTTTTCAAATTTGCTATCCGACGTTTCGTCTTCCGGCCACCATCATCAACTTTATTTTTTCTCATGGGCGCTACATTGGATTCTTTCTGTTTTGAATAGAACCAGAATTTACCTTTTCAATGATGTACCATAAGTTATCATTCTTTTTCGAAAAATTGGAGACTTTGATGTTTCTAAATTTGACTGTCAATTTGTTACACTCAATGACATTTTGTTATTGTACAAGTCATGGAATTTTTGGCGAAAAATTGCTTTAACGAATGAAGAAAAAATAGATATGATACAAATTTATTACAAATACGATAGAAACAGTGTTAGAACATTGGAAATGGATCCCGAAAGACGACAACCACATCGAACTATGTTCAAGTTATTGGATCAAAATCTCATCGAGTTTGGTTCATTTGAAAAGCCGAGGTCAATAATTTGCAGATAAACATGAACCCGGGGAAATCTACACGTCAAATTTCCTCCGATATGAATATTTGTCATACAAGTGCTTGGAGACATCTCAAAAAAAGCGGTTTAAAATGTTGCAAAATACACATATCTAAAAAATTGCATCCAGGTGATCCCGAAAGACGATTAGAATTTTGTAATTGGCTAATAAGAAGATCTGATTTTCCTGTTTTCCAGGAAAATGTAATTTGGACAGATGAAAGCACTTTTACGAATTGTGGGATATTCAACCAAAATAACGGACAAATCATAAACAACCCCAGGCAGTTCCGAGAAATTCGACCTCAAGTGCGATTTAGTATTAACGTGTGGACAGGAATTTACAAACATAGAATTTTGGGTACTCATTTAGTTGACGGAATTCTGAATGGAGAAACCTATCACCAGTTTTTAATGTCGATTTTAGAAAACTTTTTGGATGATCTACCTTTGGCTAACTATAACATCATCTGGTTTCAACATGATGGTGCTTAACCGCATACTACCAGACGAGTATCTAATAACCTGACTGAAAGGTTTGGTGATGAATGGATAGGGAATTATGGGCCGGTGGTGTGGCCAGCAAGGTCTACAGACTTAAATGTTATGGATACATTCTTATGAAGTACACAGAAGAATAGAGTTTATGGTCAGAGGGAATATCAAAATATTGAGGACCACAGCATTGTTAGAGAGTTCGGAAGATTGAGGAGGAGGGAATTAATCGTGCAGTGAATAAAATTCGAAGAAGTGCAAAGTTGTGTTATCATGAACAAGGCCAGCATTTTGAGCATTTGCTGTGATATACTTTTGTCTTCATATTTTAGTTAATAATTGTTATTTGTTCAAAGTTATATTTTCATTGAAAAGGACACAATGTCTAATTCACCTCATACACACCTCATTTATCAAATTTTGATTGTTCATTCTGTCTCCGTATTTTTTCATTGGCTTTTCGAATGACCCAAACTCGGTGAGATTTTGACCTAATAACTTAAACATAGTTTTTCTACATTCATGCAAAAAGCAAAACTTTATTGAACTATATTCAGTGGAAAAAAAGTTCTTTATTGCACTAGTGCAATAAAGTTTTTATTGCACTCATCTGTCATTCTACTTCAACGTGCTGTCATCATGACAAACATAGAAGTTTAAACCTACTACATATTTAGCAGATATTCTGTGAGATTGGCAATAGGTACTTCACTACAAAATATTCATATTGAAAATTGCACCAATTGTTCATTCACTTTCAACGTTGAGGGTAAAAATAAAGTTTGAGTTAAATTGTTCGTAACGTATTAGTTCCTGTTTCAATGCAAATCGATATTAATAATAAAGTATTCAAGTTGCGCTTTTCATTTTCCTACACCTAGTGCCGCACCTCAATAAATCATTTTTTGCTTTTTGCATGAACGTAGAAAAAATGTTGTATGCAACTCGTGCAAAAATTGTTTATTGCACTCGACGTGTTGTCCAACTCGGCCTAACGGCTTCGTCGGACAATTTCACGTCGAGTGCAATAAACATTCACTTTTTGCACTTGTTGCATAAATAACTATTAATGTGGTTGTCGTCTTTCGGGATACAAGCGATGTCCTAACACTTTCTATTGTATCTGTAACAAATTTGTATCATTTCCCTTTTTTCTTCATTCGTGAAAGCCACTTTTCGCCATAAATTCAATGACTAGTACAATAACAAAATGTCATTGAGTGTAACAAATCGAAAGTGAAATTTAGAAACATCAAAGTGAAAGCCTATTATGATAAGAATAAATTTTTTTCAATATATCCAATTTTTCGAAAAAGAATGATAACTTATGATACATCATTGAAAAGGTACAATCTGGTTCTATTCAAAACAGAAAGAATCCAGTGTAGCGCTCATAAGAAAAAATAAAGTTGATGATGGTGGCCGGAAGACGAAAAGTCGTATAGCAAATCTGAAAACTGTATTATGTAGCAGGGAAAAAGTGGAAATGTGGAAGTGCATTTTATTTTCGAATCCTTCGAAAAATAAAGCCAGAAAAAAATAAAAACCGTTTTCCGAAATTTCAGTTTTTTCCGGATATATCCGGATATTCTCGGAATTTCAGAACTTTCTCAACGGCATATTGTTAGTCAGGTAAATGCGCAACTTTGCCCCAATTTAACCATCTTCGTATCTCTCACAGTTTTCGAGATCCCAATGGTGAGGATCGAATTTGAAACACCCTGTATACCTTTTTTTTTATTTTGTAGAAAATTAAACAAAATTTGAACGATGTGTATAAATATACATTTTTTGCATTCAGCTTCATGCAACTTCCGGTTTAACCGGAAGTGCC